>OZ020303.1:8609065-9209065 GCA_963971305.1 Arcuatula senhousia
TTCTCCGGGGTAAGTCTCTTCGTCTTCAGATAAGTCGTCAGTCTTTTTGTGATTCTGTATCCGGTACCATTTCTGATTCCGTATCCGATTCCCCTTTAGTTAGCCATTCCGGATCCTTTTTCAACCATTACGGTTCTTCAAATTTCGTTTGATGCTTCTGTTCTTTGTGTCTCTGTAGATTGAACAACTTTTGGCTTGTGTATCCGCGTTCGTAGCAATGGCACATTTTTCCTTTTCAACGTTCGGTTTCTATCTGATGATTTTTGTTCCGTCCTTGTAAATTTATCTATCACTTCTGAAAAGTGAAGTAACAGAGACCTCATTGCCGGGACGGATTGGATCAGGTCTTATTGAATTTCTTTTCTCTCTTCTATCCCATACATGGACAAAGAATTCATTCCTCAATGTTGCTAAGATCTTTTTCTTGTATGCTTTGAATCTGTGCCACTTTCTAAATATTTGTTGGCAGTCCATGCACGGCACAATTTGTTTCGAACGGGAAAACTCGGTTATTGGCTTTCTTTCCGAACATTTACGACAAACACGTTAATTTTCAGTATTCCGTTCCATGGGTTGTGAAGATGATTCATTATATCTACGTGGGTCTTGTTCAAATATATTCGAGCCACTGACAAATGTGCTATTTTATTTTTCCTTTTACAATTTTAATCGTCCAATCATCAGTTACCATTTTATCACGTGATATACTCTTTGCCTTTTTTGCTCTTCTGCAGCTCATCTGTACTTGCTCTTCTGCAGCTCGTCTTGCTGTTTTGCAGCTCATCTTGCTCCTTTGTAGCTCATCTTGTTCCTTTGCAGCTCATCTTGCTCTTTTCCTTGCTCATCTTGCTCCTTGGCAGCTCATCTTGCTCTTTTCCTTGCTCATCTGGCTCTTTTGCTGCTTTTTGAGGTCTTTATACTATTTTTGGTCATCCCCACAGCAGCAGCAGCCGTTCTAATCCCTTTTTCTTCCCCCTTCCACTTAAGTAACAGCAGTAGCAGCCTTTTACCCCCATTCTTTCTATTCGAGCAACAGCAGCAGTTTTTCCCTTTCTGCCCTTTTCTTGTCGAGCTGCCGTTATACCTTTCCTGTGTCACCTTGTACACCCCCCTCTTTTTGTCAAGCAAGGATTCCAGACCACTTTTTACTTTTGATACCCCATAGGCACTGTGTTGATTACAAATGACAACAAAGTTCCAGACAATAAATTTTGCTACGTGCGTTTCGTCTATTCAAGACTCATCAGAGGCGCTCTAACAAAAATATTGAAAAAGCCAAATTTAAACGGATAATTTAAAGCTTTGATGTATTCTCCAACACAAAAGTGTTGATGCCGGAGCGGGCTAACCTCGGGGAATTAAAACTCCACCAGCAGTGCTAACCTTCACGTGTGTTCGAAATACAAATGACAACAAAGTTCCAGACAATAAATTTTGCTACGCCCGACGCGCGTTTCGTCTATTCAAGACTCATCAGAGGCGCTCTACCAAAAAAATTGAAAAAGCCAAACACTATATGATTATGAAGAGCATAGAACAGTAAAACCAAAAATACCAAATTGGGGAACCAAATTAATACTAAGATGATCAATCTGTTTGCGACTCTTGTCATCCCAGATCTTAACAGTAGAGTTGCGTGCAATTATGCTGAACTTACTCTCTTAACCTTTATTCCTTTCGCAATCAGTTTGCACCTGGTGACCCCATATCTTCTAACAAGTTCAAACTGGTTTCTATTTTGTTCTGATATAAGCCCTTTGCAGTTCTATTTTTACCCCATTCTAACCCTAACCTTAGATATTCTAGTTTGCACTTATAACCTAAACCCTAATCCTAATTTCTAACCCTAACCCCCTTTCTCTTTTCAGTTCTATCTTAGCCCTTATCCCAATTCTAACTCCTAACTCTCTTTGATTATGTTGTCATTTTATTTCTAATCCTAACCTTAACTCTCTCTTCTCTAACCCTCTTCAGTTCTATTTTTAGCCATTAACCCACTTCTGAACCTAAGTCTCTTTGATTTAGTGTCATTTTATTTCTGACCTTAACCCTAATCTCTAACCCTAACCCTCTTCAGTTCTATTTTCAGCCCTTACCCCAATTCAAACTCTAACTCTCTTTGATTATGTTGTCATTTAATTTCAAATCCTAACCCTTACTCTATCTTCTCTAACCCTTACCCTTTCTCTTTTTTGTTCCATTTTTAATCCTTATCCATATTTCTAACCATAAGCCGAATTCTCCTCTGTTGTGTGTATAGTATTTCTATTCATGTTCGAATCCTAAGCCGAATTCTCCTCTGTTGTGTGTATAGTATTTCTATTCATGTTCGTATCCTAAGCCGAATTCTCCTCTGTTGTGTGTATAGTATTTCTATTAATGTTCGTATCCTAACCCATCTGGTATGTTGTCTAACCCTAGCTCTACTCCTAACCCTAATCCTAATCCCTAACCCTAACCTAGACTATCATCTGTTGTGTAATTTAGTTTTATCCATCTAACTCTAACTCTTCTGCTATGCAGTGTACCCCTAACCCTGTATCTTGTCCTCTCCTGTTTTGTACGTAGAGCTACAATACTGTTTGACGACCAAAATACGGATAAATAACAATGAAAAATCCGCCCTCGTGTACGGGTCTGTTTGTTGACGTGTCATTGAAGGCGATATTAGAAAATTTAAGGCATTGCACAACACATGCCTCAGGAAAATAAATCACATATGGTCAATGAAGAAATGAAGATGACAAACAAGGATTTCCACCAGAAAAAAAAAAAACACACAAAAGTAAATACTAGTACATTGCAAGCAAGATAGATAGGCCAGGGCACGCAAAGAGAATGACGTCGGAAAGAAAACCTCAGATCGCCCTACAATGGACACCATCCCTTTGGGACATCACCCATTTAGAGGAGAAGAGGCTAATCACGCAACTATGACAGCAGAATAACAAGCATGGTATTCTAGGGAACAAGATAATAGCGGCAACTTTTGAAGCATTATGTCCAATCGGGAACAAAGATGACGAGTAACTAATAAGTTTATTTAAATCTGGTTTCAGTCATCATAGGTCTTCCATTAGCAGAATTATGGTAACTTACAGGTGGTAGTTTACTTCCTGTGCCAGATTTTTCTTACGAAAATCTATGATAAAAGTGAGAGATTCGAATGGTGAAAGTAATTTGCATTGTTATTAAGAAATAAGTTTTTTTTTAATTTAAGAATTTGTTCTGATATAAATGAAACCCAAAATCGAGGTTTACCAACATTTGAAACATGGATGTTTAAAAACGGTTTTAATTGAAAAATGTTGGTAAATTTCAATGATACTTTATCGGTATTTATTGCTTTTATCAAAACAAACCACACAACAACATAAAACACACACACATATAACAACAAAACCGCATTCAGCAACATGAACTCAAGTCGAAACGATAGTGAACTCATGTGCTCCACAAGAGTAAGCAGTTCCTGCTTGCTATAGCACACCCGTCACGTTGCCAAAGATCGATTTAGTGTTGGTCAAATCCGGAAAGGATGACATTACAAAACTTTATGTCAAACCAACATCTGTGCTCATCTGAGAGATAGAAATCCCGTATTTGTATACAAGCACATGATGTCTTCCGTAAAGTTTCTTGAGTGATGACAACAACCTGGGAGCAACGTACCCCTGTGTTAACAATTTGCTGTCAGCGGAATGTTGCTACACATAAAGGGAAAGTTAACTATTGGAAATAAAGGTAATAACAAAACTACCGAACTTGAATGATCAATCTCATAGTCCAGAGAAAATGACAAAAACGAATCATTCATACCGGAGAATTGGTGGATCGCAATTGTCCTGACTTGGAACAGGCATTTCAAACGAAATGGTGGGTTAAACCAGGTTTTATGGCGCCAAACCTCCCTCTTCCATTGCGATCTTAGGATCCGGTAATGACCATAGAACACAACATATTTGTGAGACACAATAGGAATATTGAGGTGATCATCTCAGTACAGCAGACCAGTCAAACACTAATTAAAACAATTAACTATCATATCTTTTAACTCAATTTTGAACTTTTCTACTAGTGGCTGATAACGAAGAAAGAATTTTTTTAGGGATCGTATGAGGCGTATTTTCTTATAGCCCTGCTCCAAAAGTCGGTCACGAAGAAATCGGTGTCTGATAAAAAAATCTGTGAAATGTGTGCAAGCTCTGGCGTATCGAATAAGTTGTGAAATATAAACACCGTATGCAGGGGAAGTAGGTATATTGCTCTGTAGATTAGGAAAATTAATAATTTGAAAATTAAAATCGTCTCGTTTATCGTAAATTTTTGTACTGAGATGACCACCTGGGTCAAATTCGAGGTGCAAATCCAAGAAAGACGTGAAGCAATTTGATTCGGTGGTCTCTTTAATCTCCAATTCTGGAGGATATATTGAAGGAATCCATCTACCAAATGAAGTGTTATTGACAGAAAGGACATCATCAATATATCTGAATGTAAGATTAAATGAAGTTGAAGTCATCACGTCGTTTGTCATAGAGCTTTGTACAAAGCCTTCCTAGTGTGTCAATTTCGAGAAATAGATCCAAATATGAAGCGGACGTCCTAAAATCTGCAGTGTCCTTTATCTCAAGTTCCTTCGGATATATGAGATGAGGGGGGGCCCTGAGATGTAAATAGTCACCAAATCGGGGATTGTTTAGTGAAAGGACATCATCAATATAACGAAATGTGAGATTGAAGGATAAAGCAAGTTTGCGGTCCTTTTTGTCTAGAAGTGATTGTAAGAAGTCCGCTTCATATGAATGAAGAAACAAATCGGCAAGCAATGGTGCACAATTTATGCCCATTGGGATACCTATTGTCTGTTAAAAAATCACGTCCACCAAACTGTACAAATATGTTGTCGATTAGAAATTTGAACATTTCTATTATTTGACCTTCTGTAAATTTGTTTTTCTTGATAGACTCTTGGATGACAAAATAAGTCTTTCCGTTCTTTTTGATAAAGCTACGTTTATTCAACTGTGCAAAACGAGATTTTAATTGTGAATGTGGAATTGAAGTATATAATGTAGAGAAATCAAAAGTTTTAATGCTATTATATGAAGAAAATGACTTAGAATGGAGACTTTCCATCAGTTCTTTAGAATTTTTGAGAATCCACATTTGATTGACGCCATTTCTAGAGTAACAACAATCGAAATACTTTTAAGGCCCGATTTTATTGCCGTCAATATTGATGTTAACAAAACTGAAAGAGGTTTAGTTGTACATTTGGATGACCCAGCAATACATCGTTGCTTGTATGGAGTTTTATGTAGCTTTGGAATCCAATACAAGGAGTTGCCACTGAATCGTAACAACTGTTAAGATATTGAAAAATAAATCAATTTTAATTAAAATCAATTATAGATGCTTTAAACTTTAATATACTTTATGGGATAAAATGTTCGGATGATTTTTTCACTCCCTCAAAATCACAGTGTATAACCGGACAGTACGCGATCACGGAAGTTGATCACTGTCCGGTGGAAAAATCCTAGTTGTATGTTATTTCCCCCCAGATTTTTGTGGTTTTTAGGCTGTATGAACACTCTATAATATCGATTAGGAACAAAGGTAAGTTGAATTTATACCTTGCTCATTTATAAAAAAAAATTAACGTTTCTTTTTGTATTCTGGACAATTCAAAATGTTATAAATTTTCGATTGATCATCAGTGTGTGAACATTTTTTCCTTCACCGCTTAGCACATATTTGGAATTTTCACACAAACTGCAATGATTTGATTAATATTTTTATTATTTTCTCAAAGGGCGATTGATAGACTCTCTACATTGACAATGATAGATAAGATAAAATAAACAAAATTTGTTCAAAACATCAAGTTTTGTAGTTTTGGCATAATCGTTTACTGTCCGATTAATTGGTCGTTTATTTATTGTTGGTGTCCGATTAATTGCCTGCTTTGAATCCTCAAGGTTTGAATAAAAAAGTTTCAAACTACATGTATTCCCCATTCTTTTTTTATATTCTACAGGTGCTTAATAAAAGGCTTATGAATATATTTTCATATTTTTATGATAATTTATTTCGTTGTGCATTTGGTTCATTTATTTATTTTGCAGAATAAATGTGAGAGCTCAAAATAGTCTCTACTGTTGGATTCGAAAAAAAAAATACATGCAGCAGTGTTCATAACAAAATGGAAATCCATTCAACAAGATGATAAAAGGAAGGGCAATACATTTAAAACCCTTGGCCTGCTTTTTGCATGTCACTTGTGTATGACTTATTAATGCAAATGTCAAAATAGTTCATAAGGAGCTTTCCATTGACTGGAATCTTATGAAACAAATGTTATCACGTTGGACAGCCAGTGTACTGAGATATTTGAGTATTTGAATGTTCATTTACTTGTATTCACTAATGAACAACATGCTCAACACAGTAAAAGTCCCGTTAAAATGTGAAAACAATTTAGATCAAGATCATGGACGCAATGGAGCTGCCATCTGTTGGTAAATCCATGTCTCATAATGATACTCATAATAACAAGAGGCTCCCAGGAGCCTGAATCGCTCACCTGGTCTTGATGTTGACCCTATACTTTTGTAGAGCTAAATGAGCTGAACATTTAAGCAAGCAACAGCTTTTTTCTACCTGCAATAGATTTCATTCTATAGGCCAAAAACACCATTTTTCACCTATAAGGGGCCGTAACCCCTATAAGGAGTCATCTGACAACTTCGACCCTATGAAGACTTTTGTAGAGCTAAATGAGCTGAACATTTAAGCAAGCAACAGCTAATCTCTATCTGCAATAGTTTTCATTCTGTAGGCCAAAAACATGAAAAATCGCTTTTTTCAGAGGCCGTAACCCCTATAAGGGGTCACCTGACAACTTCGACCCTATGGAGAATTTTGTAGAGCTAAATGAGCTGAACATTTAAGCAAGCAACAGCTAATCTCTATCTGCAATAGTTTTCATTCTGTAGGCCAAAAACATGAAAAATCGCTATTTTTCAAAGGGCCGTAACCCCTATAAGGGGTCATTTGACAACTTCGACCCTATGGAGAATTTTGTAGAGCTAAATGAGCTGAACATTTAAGCAAGCAACAGCTAATCTCTATGTGCAACAGTTTTCATTCTGTAGGCCAAAAACATGAAAAAACGCTATTTTTCAGGGGCCGTAACCCCTATAAGGGGTCATCTGACAACTTCGACCCTATGGAAAATTTTGTAGAGCTAAATGAGCTGAACATTTAAGCAAGCAACAGCTAATCTCTATCTGCAATAGTTTTCATTCTGTAGGACAAAAACATGGAAAATCGTTATTTTTCAGAGGCCGTAACCCCTATAAGGGGTCATCTGACAACTTCCACCCTATGGAGACTTTTGTAGAGCTAAATAAGCTTAACATTTAAGCAAGCAACAGCTAATCTCTATCTGCAATAGTTTTCATTCTGTAGGCCAAAAACATGAAAAATGGCTATTTTTCACCTTTAAGGGGCCGTAACTCCTATAAGGGGTCATCTGACAACTTCGGCCCTATGAAGACTTTTGTAGAGTTAAATGAGCTGAACATTTAAGCAAGCAACAGCTAATCTCTATCTGCAATAGTTTTCATTATGTAGGCCAAAAACATGAAAAAATGCTATTTTTCACCTTCAAGGGGCCGTAACCCCTATAAGGGGTCATCTGACAACTTTGACCAAATGGAGACTTTTGTAGAGCTTTTGATGCTGAATCAGTAGCGTGCCTCAGATTTCCTCTATCTCTTATACTTTTTGATTTATAAGCCAAAAACAGTAGTCTGACCCCCCTAGTCTATTTTTAGTAACAGCGGCCATGTTTTTTAACGGATCAAAAATCAAAACACAAGTTTGGTGCAGGACACCCTAAGGATCATTCATACCAAGTTTCATTAAATTCTGTTTGGTAGTTTCAGAGGAGAAGATTTTTGAAAAATTGTTAACAGACGACGACGACGACGACAGACGACGACAGACGACGACGACGACGACGACGACGACGGACGCCAAGTGATGGTAATAGCTCACCTGGTTCGGTCCAGGTGAGCTAATAAAAAGCTGAACAATGATTTGAGTTGGTTTAAGAAATTTGGTTAGCCTTAGCGACTGTGATTGAAGATTATCGTGAAAGGTTTAATTACAGCCTCGAATCTATAAACTCCCTCATAAACGGAACCATGCTGGCTATGGTTAATGCTGGAAATCAGATGGCAGTATTTTTTCCTGTTTTCTTCAATTAAAAATCGTACACCGTAAATTTATTGGACTGCCTTAATATGCGTAAATCATTGCTGGTTAGTTGTATGCACATAATCCATTAAAAATAAAAATTACACCAAAGTTCCAGACACTACATTTTCCTATGTCTTACGCACGTTTCGTCTATTCAAGACTCATCAGGGGAGCTCTTATACGCGTTGTTACAGAGCTCTACCAACAAAAAATAAAAACTCCAAAACACAATACGAAAAGTGTGACCAAAATACCCAACTCGAATACTATTTAAAGATCAAACTATGTTTGGGCTAAGGAGAACTTTAGGGTTTAGACAATTTTAAACTTTAAACGCATGAAGCTTTAAACTCATGAAATGGATAATTCATAGATTTGATGTGTTCTAAACGTCTAATAACAAGAAAAATATCAAAGCAGAGTGACATAAAAGCCGGAAATTTGGCAACGCTGTAAATATGCATGGTTCAACGAGCAACCGCTCACCAGCAATGTCTAAATAAACAAATTGAAAGATAGACAATCCATAAGTATATTGGATAAAGTACTTTAAACTTTAAAACGTTCGAACAGGGAAGCCAATCTAGCAATGTTCAAGGTTCTTTCGATATCGACCTAGCATGCGTTAGTCTACTCCATTCCAAAACCATTATAACTGACCGCGCTGTGTAATTCAGTATATGTCTTTAAAGAGAACACTTACAGCATTTGACTTTGTTCCTGAATTCATGTAAAGTTCATGCTTAAGCCGTATACACTAGGTTTAAGTTGGATGCCTTCATTTCTCAAGAATTAAAAGACTTAGATAGATGAATATTGCTATGCCCATGTTAATCGATTGTTGACTAAATCTAAATCTCTCTTGGATTTTAGCCAAATACTAGTATATATTTAAATGGAGCAGCACACTTGAAGTGAAGGCGAAAGCAGGTCTAGTAGTCGGGTCACTCCGTCCGTCCGTCCGTCGCGCTATGGGATGCCTGTCTTGTGTAATCTGAATCTCAAAAACGAAATGCTAGATATTTTTGAAATTGTACACAGTGATTACAGATATATTGGGGTCATCCTATAATTTCGTTTAAAAATTAGGGACCAAAAAGGGGCCAAATAGTGACTTTTTAATTTGTTTCCACAATAACTATTGTTCTAATTGAATATATGCTATGAAACTTTACAGTAATGTTTCTTACTATAAACATGATAAAAGGAAGGAAGGGTGAAAGTGATTTTGGATGTCCCATCTTTTTCGATTAGAAATTGAGGGCCGTAAAGGGACCAAAAAAAGCTACTTTTTTATTTGTTTCCACAATAACTTTTGTTCTGGCTGACCAAATGCTATGAAACTTTAAAGTAATCTTACTTACCATAAAAGGAAAGGCATGGCTGATTTTGGGTGTCACCTCTTTTTTCGTTTAGAAATAAAGGCAAAAAGGGCCAAAAAGCGACTATTTTATTTGTTTCCAAAATAACTTTTGTTCTAGTTGATCAAGTGCTATGAAACTTTACAGTAATGTTACTTATTAAAAAAGAAAAGACATGGCTGATCATAGAAATTAAGGGTCCTAAAAGGGGCCATATAGTGATTTTTTGTTGGGTTCCACAATAACTTTTGTTCTGGTTGATCAAATGCTATGAAACTTTACAGTAATGTTACTTACCATAAAAGGAAGAGTGGGGCTGATTTTGGGTGTCCTTTTCTTGTTTATTTAGGAGTGAGGGGCCCAAAAGGGGCAAAACTGCAACTTTTTATTTATGGTCCGATTTAGAATATTTTTTACAAGTTAATTTTTGTCATATATGGGATATAAAATAGAGGATACATTTTTTTCTTGACTCACCTTTTCTGTTTAGCAATAAGGGGGACAAAGGGGGGGGGGGGTATAAACTATTTTTGGCCGGATTTCACTAGTGAAAATCTGGGTTATAAAATGGTGAATGTCGGGCGGGCGGCGGGCGGACGGCGGGCGGGGAAAAAACTTTCGTAACAGTTTTCTCAGCAACTACTAAACACAGCCATTTGATATATGGTATACAGCATCAGGGTGGGGTCCCATAAAGTGGGATTCGATTTCAGGTCTGTCGCTCATCTACTTCCTGTTTAACGATATCCGGCCGTTTCTGTCTTTGACCCATTTCTTATCTTATTTTTTTAATAACGGGTGGCATGTGACAAAAATACTTTGTAAGTCCACCATAGGATGCAAGTGTCATTTTTTTTTCCATATTGGGCCTAGAACATACAGGGTTCAACATTTTGCCGTGCAAGGCAGGGCAAGACATCTATTGGTCTTGTTAATGTTTCATTCTGTAGTAACAGTTTGTTGATCATAACTATTTGAAACAAAATGAGGAATATACATTTAAAACCTTAGAACAGTATATCAACTCTAGATACATATTTTCATTTGAAAAGTTTAAAAAGTCAGCTAGATTTTAAGAGAAACGCCATCTTTCCAAATCTGAAATTTTACCTACCTGTATAATGTTTTTATGCCCCCGCGACGACATGTCGGGGGCATTAAGTTTTACTCATGTTCGTCTGTATGTTCTAAGCGATTTTGAGACCTGTCGGACATCTACTTTATGTTTGGGACTTAGGCGAATGTAAAAATACGTGAACATGACTTTAAAAATATCCGTCAAGTTTTTCTCAGGAACCATATATGATAATGATTTGAAACTTGGTAGGATGGTTCAGTATGACAAACTGTACCTCCTAAGCGATTTTGAGACCTGTCCAACATCTACTTCTTGTTTTGGACTTAGGCTGATGTGAAAATATGTGAACATGACTTTAAAAATTTCTGTCAAGCTTTTCTCAGAAACCGTACATAAGCTCGAAAATGATTTGAAACTTGGTAGGATGTTTCAGTATCACAAACTGTATGTCCCAAGCGACTTTCAGGTCTGTCAGACATCAACTTCCTGTTTGGGCCTAGTGGGGGCATCCGTGTCCCATGGACATATTCCTTCTTTATTTTACCAAAATTCCCAATTAATTTATACAAATTCAAAGCTTAGATGAATGATCACATGCCTTTATATTCGATAAGTTGCTTGAACGGATTTTCCAACTTAAGCATGTTCAGAGAAATTACAAAAATAGTTCTTTTTTTTTAAAGTAAATCTCAATCCTCATGCAATCTTATTGCAATACTTTGTTTTGATAAGCTGCTAACTTTTATATTTGTTCCAGTTTTTTTTAATCATTTTGCTCTAGCTGAATACCGGGACTGTATAATGGCTTGTAGGGATATTTGTCTCGTTATTGCTACATTCAACCCAACAATTAATCGGACAGATAGATATAACTTTCTAACAATTAATGATTGTGTACAGCGGCAATTAGTCGGACAGAGACGGAGTGAGCAGTGCTCTTACAAATCCGATTATTATAAACAATCAAAACCAGTTTCATAAAAAAAATTGACACCAAAGGATTTCCTATTTAAACAGCTTTAAATTGAGATGCAATGCACTATTTCAATGTAAGTGGTTCACTAATAAGTTGTTGTTTCTTTCACTGCAATGAGTTTCCATTGTCAAAAATATCAATGATTAAACCACTGTTTTCGAAAATTTAAATCATCTACATTATATATTTATAATTTAAATAGTGATAAATGACAATGTAAACTAATTGTACGCTTCAATTTTTCTTCAAATTTAGTTTCGGCTGAATAAGGGCTTAAATTCATGGCAAAATCATACATTTTTATTAAATCAACTAGGATTTTACCACCGGACAGTGATCAACTTCCGTGATCGCTTACTGTCCGGTTATACACTGTGAAAATTCTTGTTTTTTTCCAACGGATGAAGTTTTTGATCTGATGGGGCTCCGATTGGGGAATATAAAATTTATTAATTGACTTAAATTATTTTCCATCTATCATATGATTTATTATTGGGAAAACATGTAAATGGATATCCATTCATAAGAAATGACCACAATATCTTTTATGTCTATTAAAAAATTTGGTACACACTGTTTAACATGCGATTTTTTTTCAAATGTTACTAGTATTCCTTTTGACAGAACTTGAAAAAAGTGTGGTCATTCCTTATTTATTACTGACATGCTCTTCTGATATGCGATGGTTGATTACAAACCAATATTATACGCATTCACCTTAAAGAAGCAATCTACCAACTCACAAATGAGCTTTTTTATACCCATTTTATCTATTTTTAAAATAAAAACGTGTGCTTTTGTTCGTCACACACAATAAATAATATAATAGGACATAATAACATATTTGTGAAATCCTGTTATGACATTCTTTCCACATTATCATGTCACGTGACATATAGACGTCTATTGACTAGAGAAGACCATCGCAATTCTATGTAGATTTAGTAAACGATTAAATCATGCCATCACCTTTTCATATTTTCATTTGCATCATTTTATTTATTTCGTGTGGATTTACACAAAAAATTGACTTAGCATCACACAAGGATACTATTTTAAAGTTACACAATGGTTATAGGACTTTACAAGGTGCTTCCAACATGAAGAAGCTGGTGAGTTTTATTTGATTGATAGAATATTAACTTTAAAGCTATGAGAGGCTTACTGCAACCTATGAGAGAGAACATAAAAATCATGGCATGAACATGAATAAAGTGAGGGGTAAATTGGCTAGTACAGTGGTTATTTTTAAATAGTTTTATCATCAATTCTCATCTTTTATTTATCTACTAAATACTTTTAATGTGTTTAATATTAATAAATATTAACGTTTAGTGTTTTTACTATTTGTTTTTATTTTTGAAAAAAAAGGCGGCGATCCCTAATAGTTAGAAAGGTAGAATAAACATTCTGATAAAACAAATGGTTGAAAAAAATATGACTTATAAAATCAATTTCTTAACTATTATTTTTTAAAAGTTAGGAAAACAGATGAACCTGACCTGTCGGAAGTGTCTGAATAATTTTATCAATAAATGTAACAAGCATGATCTGTTAAAGGACATTTTTACATATTAATGCAAAAAATACTCCATAAAAAGGACGAGAAACAAGGGGGAAACCATAAAAAATGACACCAGAATGTATGAAGAAGACGCATCTTATAATTATCTATTTGGATTATTTGAGTGTTATAGAAAAGGGAATCCAATGAAAAAGATAATTTATGCCATGCGATCAGACAAGGTTGTCGTGCAGAAACCATTCTTTATAGTGAAGTTTGCTTTTATTAATAAAAGGAAACAATTTCTCTTAAAATTCTAGATATACCTAAAATGTTTTATCTGTCAAATGTATGTTTTAGTAAAATTCTGGTTTTACAATAAATTTCAAAACAACCTGATATACATATCTGTATCATGTTCATCTTGTTTTTTGATTAATGAAAATTATATAAGCGAATAATCATGTATCAGTTTTTTGCAATAAAGAACATGTTTGACCATTGTTTTACACGATATGGTGTTTCTGATTAATCATGTTTTAATGGTTTTTATGACCTTTAGTGTGTCATTTGATTTTGATACATGACAGGTTGACAGAATAACGTCTTTCTATTTATAAAAAAGGGCATTATTGTCTTAAACAATCCTTATCGATACTGATCACATGTAAATAAGCTATTCTTGGAATTGAACCTGTCTCTTAGATAATAATCAAATAAATTATCAATCTGTGAGATCGAAAATACAAGTCTTGTAAAAAATAATGTGTTAATAATTTGCTAAAATTTACAACGAAAGTATTAATAAATAAATTCCTTATTTTAAAAAGTCCATATTTGCATAAAAAGACATAGTTTACTGATTTATACATACTGAATGTATTTTGCGTAATCAACATGTCATTTCTTTTAGAAATGGAGCACAAAGCTTGCACAAGAGGCTGAAAAATGGGTTGGCAGATGTTGGTATCAATTTTTGGCCGGTAAACATGGGGAAAATATGTTTTATTCCGAAGCAGCTTTACCAGATAATGTTTTGATAGAACGTGCCATTGATACATGGTACTCTGAAAAATATGCCTGGGTACCATCTGGAGATTGTACAGATGCTTGCAGCTACACTCAGGTAAATAACGGTCGTTCCTATAAGAACAAAAGGAAAACGAAATCTACTTCATAATGATAAAAGCTTTGATCAATTTGAAAAGGATCATAAATAAAAAAAAATATTGGCTAAAGCAGAAAAAAATGATAATTTAAACATGAAGATAATTGGTATCAGATATATTTTCTGATATTCTTTAGAAGCATAAGTAAGTACTCTGAGTAATTACAAAATCATAAAAATTTTATACGAGAGCTAAGACAGAATGTATATGTGACAACTCTTATATATTAGGCCTAAGTAGCGCGTATCTGCGTTGTATTTTTTTCTACCACATTTATTTTCCGCACAAAATTCTTGTTGTTTTGTCAAGTTATTTGTGGTTGGAAATGATCCAAACAATAAAACAAAAGAACCTTTATTAACTTCTTAACACAAGGCAATCATTGTGGGCTGTTAAAAAATTCTTCAATAAAAACACTGGAAACTATTCATTTTTGAAAGAGGAAAAAACACAAGCAAGTGGTTACTGATAATTATTCATAAAAATGTTTACTTATAATGCGACGTACTTTAAACAAGTATAACACAGTGTAGACACTTGTACACGGGAACAGTTTATTTAGTTTTTTTGTGTTTTTGTTTGTTTGTTTAATGTTCAGGTGTTATGCAAATTTTGATATCTAATTTTCCATATCATTAATGACAATTTGTTAATCTCTGCAAGAATCAGACAGTTTAAGTTGAAAGAACCACTTTCATATACAATATTGAAATCCTACATCCTTTTTTAGACTCTAGAGAAAAGGAATTCGTGGTCTATCTAACGTTTTTAGCTTTATTTTGAATCTGCAACTTAATAATAAACTTCAAAGAAAATAATATCACAAATAGCAAAACAGACAAACTAACAAATATTTTCAAACACACTCTGTTTCTTCCATAAAGTTGTGTGATTTATACAGATACTACCTCTTCATACTTTAGTCTGACTGTGAACTTTGTGAATTATTTCAGATGGTCTGGTCAAAGAGTTCTGAGATTGGCTGTGCGGCTTATCGATGTGCTTCTTTAAATATGCCGACATTTTATGCTTTAAAGTCGTGGTTTTTCGTTTGTTTTTATAATCCAAAGTTTGTATCAGAAATGTTTATACTTTTATAATGCTTTATCTTTTGCATGCAATAATGTATAACTATAATTAAGTAGTTAAAAAAAAAAAGACATACAACCTATCATTTCGAAATTAAAAAGAATAAATACACATTATATTAAGAGTTAGGTGGAAAACATCAAATATAGCTGTTATATTTCAAAACTGGACACGTTGGTATTGTTTATTATATTCGAGACATAGAAAATTCACAGAGTGCGTCGTCTTTAAAGAACAAAGATTCCATGGTGTAACATTAATCAGATATTTTGTTCTTGGCCATTTCATCTCCGTAAACAACAAACGAAAACTTCGGTAAAAGCATTATTTTGAAAATGATGATAATATAAACATTTATTTTGCAGTACACCAAAGTATTTTATTTTTTATCTATATATTTTATACATGACCAAACGATAGCATATTGCCAAAAAACACCATAAACTAACTCACCTTATCCAGAGTTGACATGTATTTTATGATGATTTTTCTGTATAAAGCTGTAAAAATCTGATGTTAAAATTGGTTAACTTATTTCTTAGCAGACTTATTATTCTTTGTATAATAAGAACTTTGTTTTTAAATTCGAAAATGATAGGTTCTGTGTCTACTTCATTAAAAAAGAAAACTTCATCGGTAAATTCCTCAGATGACAAAAAATGTGTGCGTTGCCACAAATACCCAAATAGTTTGAAGCATTTCTTATGAATGAGAAAGAATCGCAAAATTGTTGGAGCACTGTTGAGTTTCTTTCAATTTACTTTTGCAAAATAGCATAAATATTTTTCCTGAATACTTCCTTTAAGCCGTAACCATGGTTACTAAGTTGTATAAAACATGTCGCTACCAAAGTTGCCGCAGTGAAGAACATCAAGTTTTACTTCGCTTCCAATAAATATGTTATTTTCTGATTTTTGTTGCGTAAGTCAAAACGTGCAGACATCAAAGTCATATTTATTATATTGTTAGGTCGGTTAAGAGATCGAAATTACATAACAAGGTGAACAGTTATGTTATTACTTTGTTTCAAAATTATGATATATTTTTCTTATTTGATTTTTAGTTCTTTACTATTTACTCTTGATTTTTAAATAAGTCTCATAGCAAAGTTATGAAGATTTAGTTATTAATGCATGTTTAACAGAAAAAATGGGGAAACATCGTAAAAAACATTAACAAAAACATTAAATTGCAGAAAATATTTTTTTTCGTACTAATCATTTGTCATGACATTTCCCCTTAAGAAACTTATGACCTATTATTAAAGCTGGCGTTTATGATTCATGAACAATTACACGTATACATATGAAGTTTTCTTTTATGGGGATGATAGTTGGTGATGGCAGTGTTAAGTTAAAGTATATAAATTATAAATTAATTTCAGGTGGTTTGGGCCAAAACAGATGAAGTTGGTTGTGCTGCTCATCGATGTCCAAAATTGAATTTGGCAGAGGAATACGTTCATAACAGCTGGTTTATTACTTGTCTATACAACCCAAAGTTTGTTTGATTTTTTCACAATGACAACCATCGATTAACAAGAAATTCCTGTAATTCTAATGCAAGCGATTTTTTTGGTCAAAATTCAGCATTTGAAAATCCTAATTCTGCCCTCATTAAATGTTGACATAGCAGCACTGTTTTGTTCGTCTATGAGCACTTAGATTGGTTCATGGTGTTAGATGCATGGCGCATGCGTTTTTATTCTTTTTTCTTCATATTTTTTTGTCATCAGTAAATATTAAACCATATTTTTTCAACAATATATGAACTATATGTCTATTTATCAATGAGTTTGGCTGGCATAATCTTCAATTTTATCAATGTTTTCGTTTCACATTGAATTACTATGTTAAACAATAATTAAATATATAAAACTATTTAACCATTTTGAACAAGTTTTAACAAAATCTATATATCATGTCTCCATTTCTGACAAGAAAAGTTTTTTTTAACTAATCCGGTTTGTTACAGAGGCAACACCCTTGGCCAGATGCCTTTTGAGAAAGGAAATCCGTGCACATTATGTGATATAGGTGAACGATGTATGGACAAGCTTTGTATTGGTATGTAAATTTTAAATCTTTTCTCCTTTTGACTAATTCAAGCAATTACAGCGGAACTATGTTAACACAAACTCTAAGTTATACGTTTTTACCACAGAAACTTTTAAAACTGCATTAAGAATGAGTTCACCATGCCTGGCTAATATGGTATAAATATTCTATGGGCCTTTACAACTTTAAAACATGAAGATTTATATAATACCCCAATGCACAGATTAGCTTCTGAAAAAATATCTACCTGGAACTGTGTTGTAACTAAAACTGATAAATATGTAGTATGGAACGACCATTGGATTTTCATGTTGAGGCTATTACAGCATTTTTTTTTAATCCAGCCTGTATATTTACCAAAAATTGTGGCCTGGATTTTCTGGCGCGCCTTTTATTTGGTTTCAAAGCACTGTCCTGCAATTTTATTTCCTGACTTCGGATTTCTATTCCAATATAGCCCCACCCCTCAAAATTCCTATATCATGTAGTTAAAACATTCAAAATTTGTTGTTGTTTTGTTAGAGTTACTTGAAATATGAATAAGCACATCTTTTTTCGTTTTAGCCAACGAAGCTGCAAAGCCAACCGCATCTGTCCAAAATCGAAAGCCACCGCGTCCAAGTGTCAAACCTATTTTAAGTTTTAGTGACCTTAAAAAAAGAGGTAAATTATTTCTTAATCTAATAAATACTAACAAACTCTTGCTTTAATGAAACACAAACTAGCATCTTGTGCACTGTTTTGTAGAAAAGGAACTTAGTTGTTTACTAACTTTTGTTAAAATTATCAATTCATTTATTCTCTTTGGGCAATGAAATTAACACAAAAAACACTAATTTTGCGTATGAGTTCTTATGCTAACATCTTAATTCCATAAGACATTAGTCATATGTTCTGTCCTGAACACACATGAAAACAGTTTGTCACTCGTTACATTTTAAAGAAAAGCAACTTTTAAGATTAAATTCCAACTTTGGTATTGAGTGTTTTTGCCAAATAAGATAGTCAATCTATGAAAATACAATGTTTTCTAAGTAAATTGCTACAGAAAGTGAACAAAACATGTCTTCGTATAGAGAAGTTATTTCTGCTCTGCAGCATTTGAAAGGTAAACAAAACATTCAACTAAAACTAAATAGTAGTTGTCGTCAGCAGAAAAGTAAAAAAGACATCGTACATGTACGATACAAGTATACAACTTTGCTAGATTTATCGGTTATGTACAACTTTGCTAGATTTATCGGTAATGTACGATACAAGTGAATAACATTGCTAGATTTATCGGTTATGTACGATACAAGTGAATACAATGTAGATTTGCTTTTATCGGTTTTTGAAAAGCAGCCTGTCTTTTTCAGAGTAACCTGCAATTCATAGTATTTATTTTAATCTTTCAAATAAAGGTAATAACAAAACTACCGAACTTGAATGATCAATCTCATAGTCCAGAGCAAAATGACAAAAACGAATCAGTCATACCGGAGAATTGCTGGATCGCAATGGTCCTGACTTGGTACAGGCATTTCAAACGAAATGGTGCATTAAACCAAGTTTTATGACGCCACCCCCCCTTCTTCCATTGCGATCTTAGGATCCGGTAATGACCATAGAACACAACTTAGTTGTGAGACACAATAGGGATATTGAGATGATGATGAAAATGAAACTACTGTTCAAAAGTTACAGAGTTGCTTGTCAATTCACAAAGTAAGATGAAGAAACAATAGGTAATTGACTCAATATTCATAGAAAAAGATATAACAACAGCATATGTTTAAGTTAATTGTTTAAAATTTAAAACAGTTCCTAGACAAGCTTTCAGAAATTGGTGGAACAGTGGGCCCGTTTTCCCAACCTTTGATCAGAGAGTAAAACAATACCGTGATCCTCGAGTAGAAACCTTTCAAGAGGTGATCACTGTGAAACCCACCGAGGCCTTACCAAAGACATCGTCTTTAGTACTCCAAAAGAAGCTGAAAATGCACGAAAGTGCCTTTGGTCTGGATATGACAACGAAACCTGTGATCAATCTCATTACAACTACCACAGAAGCTCCAGTTACAGTTCCACCAAAGCCGTCGTTAATCAAAGATATAAGCCCGGTGTACGCTCAAATGACGCTGAATGGTCCAGTCTTTTCATTCAAAAGCACAGTTTTTAAATCGCACATGAATGAGATGGAAGAAACGACGAAAAAACCTGAAACGACGACGACTACGACCACCACAACGACAACGACGACAACCACTACCACACCGACACCGACGAGGAAAATACCACGTTGGTTCGAGCTTAAAATACAACAGACAGACGACTCGTCCCCAAATCAAGGACAGAATTTTCTACAAAACAAATGGGAACAGTTTCAACAGTTTCAGAAATCTCAAAAAGGTTTAGAAACCAGCGATAGCATGCCAGATAAAAACTGGCGCGTCGATGATGTTCCTCCTCCTCTGAACAGAAATCCACCCAGGGAACTCCCCCCTATCATGAACCAAAGTAAGTAAACACATAGTTTATATCTCGCATTGTTGTGCCGAATCAACTAGGCTTAAAATACATTGCCTGATTAAAAAACATACTGTTAGATAAAAATCAAAACAGTAAATTTGGCTACTTTGAAGATAGCAATAAAATACAAACTATTAAAGACCAGAGACTAAGAAACACGAATCTGTTAACGAACACAACCAAATCAGAACAAACAAGAACGAATATACGAAGTTGACTTGTTGGAATTAACTAAGAATGTTTCTTTTTTCAGAAGAAACCGCTTCAGATCCAAATGTGAAGTTTGTATTTAAAACAGCTGAAACTAAAATGAACGAAGAAATGAAAGCTAGGGAAGCTAGCGAGGGTATGGCAACAGTTTTACCAGAAGTTACAGGTTTTATTACCAAAATGTTCTAGAAAGCAGCGGAATCTGATGATATTTTAATATGATGCTTAAAATTGTAAGAGATTAGCGATTGCAGTCTTGAAAAAAATATAATCTATACTAAAATATAAAGTAATGAACTTAAAAAAAATGACAATGCGTTAATTTGAATTGTCAAAACGAGAATGCACGTGTTTGAATATATTGTCAAACCCTGCTGTTTTCTGAACGTTTAGTGGCATGTTTTATGTATTAGATTTTAGCTTTTTTATATATCATAGCAATCGCTAACCTTAGAAAACATTTGTAATTGTCAATGCATGATTAATAAAATATATAATATATAATGTGTGTGTGAAGATTTTGTTTATTTTAAATGATATCAATATCAAAATATCTTTTATAGAATTTTATTTTCTGATGTTTAATAAAGAAATTCCTTGTACCTTTAGATAAATTGACGTAAGTTTTGTTTGATATAAACAGGAAAATCATAAAAAATTATAATATTTTTGATATTCTTTATTATATTAATTTTGTATTATGCCTTTTCTACTAAAACCATGATTTATACGACTTATAAGAACTAATATGATTGAAGTCACTTATAAATGCAAGAAAATATACAAATGAAAAGTTTGGGGTTTCATAGTTTTCATGTTTACAGTTGCTGTTTACTATATGCATGTGCTCCGATTGTAACAGCTAGTACACTCACCATCTGACAGGAGGCGATTAGGTTTGGATTTGAGGTGTACTACCAGAATACGTATATGAATATTCTATATAGGATAACAATTAAAACTGGTTACCATGTCCAAAAAGAACAAATAGTGGACCTTACTTTTTAATACCGGTAGCTTACATGTTCGTGGTTTGTGGTCTTGTGTAATATAAACCCTTAGAGACATTAAAATGCATCTGTCTTTATTTTTTTTCCAGGAAATAATGGTAAAAATGGCAATGGTAACGGTATTCCAGGTAAATTGAAATAAATAAGGTCAATAATGAATAACTTGCAATGGGGAAAAGTGTAACCAAAAATAACCCCAAAAAATAGCAATCATTAATATTTAGACAAAAAAATCAGAACAAAGCAAAACATAGGAGAAACAGTTTTGACTGGGTTACATATTCAAGACATTAAAACTGTTAACATTCAAAAGCTTAAAACAGCCTTAAAATTAATAATCTCATGACAAAACTAAAAACAAATTAATTCAAAATTGACTCTACAATGTAAATGGGTTAAATGAACATGTGATTCTGATAAGTTTCAGGAACTGCAGTACCAACGCCCCCTCCTAACGCACTAATGTGTCCAGACAACGACAAGAACTGTAAACACTGGAGCAGATTCTGTCATGACAACAACTATGTACAACAGAACTGCCAAGGCACATGTAATCTGTGTCCAACACCACCACCAGGTATTGTTGTAAAAAAATGAAAATTCAAGTTGGCCTTACGAAAATCGACAGCTATTTGCACCATTCGTGTTAATGGTATACATTTATAGTAATATATTTATGATAGCGTTTCAATATAGAGCTTGGCGATCAGGAGTATTCTTAAAAACTTTGAATTTCAAATTTACTCCTTCTAAATTGCCAGAAGTTCGGATTGATATATCTTATTAGTAAATTGATAAGTCTGAAGAAATTCCTCAATATGAAACTCATCAACTTACAAATGCTAGTACAACGCAAATGTGGTTCATTGATTTAACATGATCATTCCATTAATTTAACAAAGGATTTTTGCACATGTTATTATTCTATACAAGTTATAATTTGTTCAGAAAAATCGTACAAGTTAATTATTATTTGTTTAGAAAAATGGTACAAGTAATTACTTGAATGATGGCATCATACAAGTTATAACCTGTACAAGTCAAATTCAGTTGTACGACATGTACAAGCAATAACTTGTTTGGATATTTTTGCTGATGGAAAAATAATAACTTCTACAAAATAATAACATTTCCACGACATATATAAAAACAACATTCATAATAGTAATTACTTTTGTTACTCATTTTACTACATCTATACGTTTTCGTTTTTTTTTTTCGTAGATCCCCCATGTCCAGACTTAGATCCTAACTGCCATTTATGGTCGTCTTACTGCTTTGATAACGATTATGTTCGCGACCATTGCTTCAACACGTGTAGAAATTGTACACATGCAGTTAACGGTGAGGTCTTTGGGGGTTTTGGTCACGGATTTCACCACCATTAGATGCCTTAGAGGTTTGTGATCCTTTAAAGAGGAATAACACGTCCTGGTAATGCTGTTACTTTTTACAAAGTCTCCAATGCAAAATTTCTTTCAAACGAACCATCATGTAAATAGAATTTACGTCCTATTTTAGACATAGACATAGATCCTATCCATTTCGAATTTATCAAATTAAATATACTCACATTTGATACAAAATAATCCTCCAAATTAAGTGGTATTTTACATAAAAATCAAGCAGTCATGGCAGTGGGGACACATTAAAATTTTTGAATAAGGCTTGTTTGGCTCAGGAGCATTAATTTTAATTTGAAATAAAAACATAGTCCAAATAAGTTTTTGCATTTGAATATGGGTTTATTCCCTAGATATTTTTGACTAGTTTATGTAAGGAAAAAAAATGTCGAAAAAACTTAAGTGCAATCATTTCCACAGGGGGCTTGCTCTTGATGTGTACATATACAGGTTTAAAATATAACATTGTACTCAACGGAGCCTTTGCCAATCACCAGTTTCAGAAGCAACCGTTAATCGGGACATGCTTCCTTTATAAAATCGTCAAGTAAAATACCAACAATTCAGGTTAACTTATACTACAGGATCTGTCGATGTTAAATCGAACCATGCATTTTGTGCACTTTTTCTCTCGAAAATAGCACTATACAGTACTTTTTTTCAAATTCTAACAGCTTTATATATGTTTTTCACTACAGTTTCCATATAATATGTGTCTTTTTTTATTTTGTAATGCGAAAATGATAGGTTCTGTGTGTCTTTGACGGTGTGTTTTTGAAGGAATAAAGAAAGTATAAGACATAAAAATGTGACATGCTATTCCTTTTCTGATATAACATGTTGATATTTGTGGAGAGCACCCAGTTTAACTTTTCATCCTAAAATTCCTTAATGCATGAACAGCACTCTTCGCACAACTTAACAACATCACCTTCACACTTTAGAAGCACTTTCAATATCCTTTACACATCCAAAGTCCGGCATCCTTTTTACCACATCACTTATGTTTAGGTGTATGGGGTTTCAATTAGATAACCAAAGACAATGTTAAAAATATATATATGTACTTATTTCTTTGATCAACTAAGGTTCACAGTTTGCACAATGTAAATTAACTCCTGATATTTTTAAAGTTATAAACCACTGTGGAGTTAACCAAATAAGGTCTTAGACCATTTCCTTTTAATTATTATTTATAACCCATGTATTTTAAAGATTGAATCAAGAAAGTAAATTATAACTTATCCATACTGAATACAAGCATTTATACGCACTATTTCAAGCGTTTTTCTACCTTTTTCCTTTAGTTACTCCACCACCTAACGGACTGGCACATTTCCAGCAACCTGAAGTCACGACTATTTCTCCATGTGATGATACGGACCATCATTGCTCAGGTTGGAAAAATCTGTGCCCTACAGACAATTATGTAAAATATCATTGTAAAAAATCATGTTCATTATGTAAATAAATTATTTTTATTTATATCTAAATATATTTTAAAGTGTTTGCATTGAGTCTCTATGAGCTATTGCCATCACTTGGTGTCCGTCGTCCGTCGCCCACCCGTAGCCTGTCATCCGTCCGTTCAATCTAAAAAAAAAACTTCTTCTCTAAAACCTCTTAATCGAAAGCAATCAAACTTGCATGTTGATATGATTGTTATCTAGGGTACTAGTGTGTCCTTTACAAAATTATTGTTTGGATTTTAAAGAGTGTGGCCATATTTAGGTTAAAAATCATATTTTTCATGCTTTTGCCATTTAATGAGAAACCATTTGCTTACTAGAAAATACAGATGGGAAGCTCTATATTTAATGTCATCACTATGTGTCCGCAGTCCGTTAACTTTTCTTAGATCTTCGTCTCTGACCATTTTCACAATTTTTTGGACTTTATCTGTCGTCCGTCGTCCGTTAACAATTTTAAAAATCATCTCATCTAAAACCACTGATCAAATTTAACTGAAACTTTGCAGGAATAATAAATGATATGTTGGCTACAAAAGATCCTCATTTTTAATTGATCCGATAAAAAACATGGCTGCCTTTGCTAAAAATTGAACAGGGGGTAACACATCAGTTTATTTGCAATTAACTCAAAAACGGTTGACAGATATCAAAATTCTAACAATGGGTAAAAGTATTATGCAGGTCAAGTTCTACCTACCTTAAAATTTTGAGGATATTATAACAAACCTTGTGGGAGTTATTGCCCCTTTTCTTGATTTTTTTCTGTGTTTTGCACTTAATTTGCCTCATATCTAAATAACTTTATAAGATATTGAAGTTATTTCAATCGCACATTGTTCAGCTATGAGAGCTCTACAAAATTGTCCATTGTGTCAAAATTGTCAGATAAACCTTATAGGGGTTATGGCCCCTTAAATACCAAAAATAGTGGTTTTAGCCTTATAGATTGTGAACGATAGGGAAAAGGTTTTGCTTGCTTAAATTTTCAGCTAATTGAGCTCTACAAAATTGTCCATTAGTTTGAAATTTTTCAGATGGCCCCCTTTTATGAATTATTGTCCCTTAAAAGCAAAAAAAAAGTGGATTTTGCCTTATAGATTGTGAACGATCGTAGATAGAGAAAAGGTTTTGCTTGCATAAATGTTCAGCTAATTTAGATCTACAAAATTGTCCATTAGGTCGAAATTGTCAGATGACCCCTTAAAGGGGTTATGGCCCCTTTAACGCCAAAATAGTGGTGTAAGCCTTATAGATTGTGAACGATAGAAAATAAGGAAAAGGTTTTGCTTGCTTAAATGTCCAGCTAATTAAGCTCTACAAAATTTCCTTAAGGTTGAAATTGTCAGATGACCCCTTATAGGGGTTATGGCCCCTTAAAGCCCCAAAATAGAGATTTTTGCCTTTTAGATTGTGAACCATAAAAATAGGGATAAAGTTTGCTTAAACGTTCAGGCAATTGAACTCTACAAAATTGTCCATTAGACCTAAATTGACAGATGACCATTATAGGAGTTACGGTCCCTTGTATGCCAAAAATAACAGATTGTACGTGAAAGATTGTACCACGCATTTGCTTGCTGAAATGCTCAGCTTTATAGAGCTTTCTAATGGTTTCATGTCATGACGGGCTGTTGGCAATGTTAACCTTCATTGAAGCCAGGTGAGCGATTCAGGCTCCTGGGAGCCTCTTGTTTAAAGGCAATCCTTGTAACTTTGTGTACGAGATCTTAAGAGCGTGCCTATCCAAACTAGTCAACTTAATGTTACTTACCAGATGCATGCATAGTCTGTGTCACAAGATTCATTTTAGTGTTTTATTTTTAACTGGAAATTAAAATCAGTGATGCGTTGCCAAAGGAGGTAAGAAAGTTAAAATTTTTGACAAAAGTTGAAGTACATTTATCATTTGAATTTAATGAAACTTGGTGAAATTGATCCTTAGGGTGTCCCGCATGAAAGGCATTTGTTTCGATTTCTAATCTTTCAAATAAAAAGCTACGCCGAGCGCAGCGTGATACGTCCACAGGGGCTTGAATTCTGGTCATTTATATCGACTTACACAAAATATCGACCCCCTACTCTATATTACTCAGTTCAAGCCCTTGTGCTTTGAAATACATATTTGACACATATATTTACATAAACATTTTTTTAAATAGAAAATTTTTTATTTCTATATTCATTGACATTTTTGAAACGTATTAGCCCCTTTTGGCCCTTTTTTCTAAAATGGTAAGGACCACAAACCCCAAATGTGATAAAAAGCTTCCTTTAGTGAATATAATCATCATATTTAAACTTCATAACAATAGGCTGGCCCATTACAACTAAATTTCTCGTGTAAAACCATTTGCCTTGACCAACTTAAAAATGGCGTTTTTTTGCCCCTTCGACCCCTAATATCTCAAAAACAGTAAGAGATATTGCAAATCTGATTGAAAAACGCAGGCAGTGATTTTCATAAAGATTTTGAAAATCGGACCACAAATAAAAAAGTTGATTTTTGGGCGTGGCCCGTGTTTACCCTCCTGTAGCAATGTAACGGTACAGTATATATCAAAACCATTGACACATTTAGTTGACAGAATTTAAAGAGGAATTCCATAAAAAAAAAGATTTTCAATAATTGAATGTATAATAAACATTCTACGACAGTTTTGTCAATACACCCGTTTTAGCCCCTTTTGATCCTTCTTTCTAAAACGGTAGGGGCTACCAACCCCAAATACAATAGGAACCTTCCTCTAGTGGGTACAAACACCACATCAAAATTTCATAACAATTTCAAAAGAACAATTCACCACAAAAATATCTAAACTACTGGAACCCCTGGCTGGCATTACTTCAATAATAATATCTTTATTTCAATAGTGTCAGTTATCCATATTTGCTCAACTACACGTATATCCGTAGAAAATAAAAAAACCTGATCACAACCTAAAAAAACATGAGTTTTCATGTATTTCAATAGTATCTATAACATATAGAGTGGGCTGATGCCGACAGCAAATCATTTGATAGTTATTCTTTTGGGGGGAGGGAGGGTAGTTTTTTTTTCTGTCTTGTTTTTATTTCTTATCTTCCATATAAAACATTTTTTTCTCGTTTGTTGACAAAATATTTCATCTGTATATTTGTTATCTACCATTGATGTACCTTTCCACTAACGAATACTAACATTTTCTGCTCAATGAATAATTGAATATATCCTTCGTTATACTAACGGTAAACGAACCAGTATTCGATGTATTGACTAACAAATGTACAGTTGTAAATAAAAAATATCAAAAATTAAAAAAAAATTCATAACAATTGGTCAATATTTACTCAAGTTATCACACGGAAACCAAATGTCCCCAGACGACGACGACGAACGACAACGACGACATCGCCATAACATTACGATATACGATCGCAAAAATTTTGCGGTCGTATAAAAAGTAGAGTTGCATGCCTTTAATTTTCGCTTGATGAATACCAGTGGGTAAAAGTTTTGGATAGTATAAAACAGCAATATTAAGCATATTAAATACAACTGGCTTCAGTCCATTGCTAAGAAGAATGGGAGCCAACACCAAAGTGAGTGTAGCCTGTCGGCACCATTATCATACCTAGTTATTCTGCTTTACATTCATGATCTTCGCTAGCCAAGGGTTACGACCCGTTATCTCATCTTCATGAGAGAAAAGGTTAGCGGATTGTAACCCTTGGCTAGCGAAGATGTACATTCATTAATTGTTGGGTTGAGAAAACAAGATTGTGCCCATAAGACATTATGCCCCTTCTTACAACATGTTCAAAAAGTGCATGCCAGGAGTATAATTTTGTATGCATGTATCCTAGTGTATATCGGTCTCAAGTTTCATACTTCCTTCATGTTAAAGTAACTTCAACCTGAAAAATAGCAAGGGAAATTATCAAAGTTCCTTAACTGAATATCAAAGGTCATGGTGAAAAGATGAGGATGCTGTTGTAACAATCTAACACTGATAAATAAGCATATCAAGTTTTATAAACTCAGGGGTCACTGCTTATAAAAACAAGAGGCTCCCAGGAGCCTGAATCGCTCACCTGGTCTTGATGTTGACCCTATACTTTTGTAGAGCTAAATGAGCTGAACATTTAAGCAAGCAACAGCTTTTCTCTACCTGCAATAGTTTTCATTCTATAGGCCAAAAACACAATTTTTCACCTATAAGGGGCCATAACCCCTATAAGGAGTCATCTGACAACTTCAACCCTATGGAGACTTTTGTAGAGCTAAATGAGCTGAACAATTAAGCAAGCAACAGCTAATCTCTATCTGCAATAGTTTTCATTCTGTAGGCCAAAAACATGAAAAATCGCTTTTTTCAGGGGCCGTAACCCCTATAAGGGGTCATCTGACAACTTCGACCCTATGGAGAATTTTGTAGAGCTAAATGAGCTGAACATTTAAGCAAGCAACAGCTAATCTCTATCTGCAATAGTTTTCATTCTGTAGGCCAAAAACATGAAAAATCGCTATTTTTCAAGGGCCGTAACCCCTATAAGGGGTCATCTGACAACTTCGACCCTATGGAGAATTTTGTAGAGCTAAATGAGCTGAACATTTTAGCAAGCAACAGCTAATCTCCATGTGCAACAGTTTTCATTCTGTAGGCCAAAAACATGAAAAAAACGCAATTTTTCAGGGGCCGTAACCCCTATAAGGGGTTATCTGACAACTTCGACCCTATGGAGACTTTCGTAGAGCTAAATGAGCTGAACATTTAAGCAAGCAACAGCTAATCTCTATCTGCAATAGTTTTCATTCTGTAGGCCAAAAACATTAAAAATCGCTATTTTTCAGGGGCCGTAACCCCTATAAGGAGTCATCTGACAACTTCGACCCTATGGAGAATTTTGTAGAGCTAAATGAGCTGAACATTTAAGCAAGCAACAGCTAATCTCTATCTGCAATAGTTTTCATTTTGTAGGACAAAAACATGAAAAATCGCTATTTTTCAGGGGCCGTAATCCTTATAAGGGGTCATCTGACAACTTCGACCCTATGGAGAATTTTGTAAAGCTAAATGAGCTGAACATTTAAGCAAGCAACAGCTAATCTCTATCTGCAATAGTTTTCATTCTGTAGGCCAAAAACATGAAAAATGGCTATTTTTCACCTTTAAGGGGCCGTAACCCCTATAAGGGGTCATCTGACAACTTTAACCCTATGGAGAATTTTGTAGAGCTAAATGAGCTGAACATTTAAGCAAGCAACAGATAATCTCTATCTGCAATAGTTTTCATTCTGTAGGCCAAAAACATGAAAAAATGATATTTTTCACCTTCAAGGGGCCGTAACCCCTATAAGGGGTCATCTGACAACTTTGACCAAATGGAGACTTTTGTAGAGCTTTTGATGCTGAATCAGTATCGTGGCCTCAGATTTCCTTTATCTCTTATACTTTTTGATTTATAAGCCAAAAACAGTAGTCTGACCCCCCTAGTCTATTTTTAGTAACGGCGGCCATGTTTTTTAACGGATCAAAAATTGAAACACAAGTTTGGTGCAGGAAACCCTAAGGATCATTCATACCAAGTTTCATTAAATTCTGTTTGGTAGTTTCAGAGGAGAAGATTTTTGAAAAATTGTTAACAGACGACGACGACAGACGACGACGACGACGACGACGGACGCCAAGTGATGGTAATAGCTCACCTGGACCTTTGGTCCAGGTGAGCTAAAAATAATATTGTATTGAGAATAGTCATTTATGAAATCAAGGTCACGGTCAAAAGATGGGAAGATGCCGTGCTAAGCATTACTGAGGCATATGCATAATAAATGATACAAAGTTTCATCAACCTAGAATTATAGTTCTTGAGATTCAACTTTAACATTGAAACTAACTGCTGCTCATAAAGTAACACTCTGCAGAAGAGACAAAAATTATTTCATGTTTCGGATTTAGTCACGTCATTGTACCGATAATTCGAATCTAGTTATCATACATGCCGCAGTATAAAACAATTGAATATCAAAATGAAAGAACTTTGCTGTTGTCTTTTCAAGACGGCTGGTTAAAAAGGGAAGTAGTTTATTCGTATCCCACCATATGGAATCCCTACCTAAATATCAAAATCGTACGATTATAAGTTGCTGAGAAATCTGTTACGGAAATTTTTAACCCGGAAAGTTTAGCGAACAAGTAAATCTGTGAGCTAATGCTCACTAGTGATACCCCTGCTCCCAAATTTACGCCTTGCATAAAAACTAAGTTTTCGGTGATCAGGAAGTAGATCTGAGAGTATAATATTGCCATACACAATATGACTAATGGGTTAAGCTATATGCAAAATTACAACCCTCTGCGTTATGTAGTTGCTAAGAAACCTGTGACGAATTTTGCATGTACGTAACACTATGTATGTGTAAAAATCTAAAGCTTTTCGGTCAACAAGAAGTAGATGACCTAGGAGCAAACAAGAAAATGTGTCAAGATGACACTGATGCCCCGCTGGCAAATAAAATACAAGTGTGGCCACTAAAAGTATGTCTCACTTAAATCAACTACTTAAGCTTTTATTTCTTGATATAAACACAATGAGTGTCTGTATACCTAATATCAGATGCCTAGCTATTATACTTTTCAAGCAAATCATCGTCCACAAAAGTCTTACAAAAAAGTTTACGGCCTGAAAAAAGACCTAAGTTCACAGAGTCACTGGTGCGTGAAAATGGGATCAGGGTCACACGGCATGGTGACAGTTGCGTAGACCATAACCTGAACTGTCGGTATACCCAATATCAGATGCCTAGCTATTATACTTTTCCAGCAAATCATCGTCCACAAAAGTCTTACAAAAAAGTTTACGGCCTGAAAAAAGACCGAAGTTCACAGAATCACTGGAGCGTGAAAATGGGGTCAGGGTCACATGGCATGGTGACAGTTGCTTAGACCATAACCTGAACTGTCTGTATACCCAATATTAGATGCCTAGCTATTATACTTTTTGTCCACAAAAGTCTTACAAAAAAGTTTACGCTGCCGCCGTCGCCGGAAAGTAATACCTATGTCTCGCCTTCAGCGCAGGCGAGACAAATACTGTTATTTTTACAAAATTTGCTAAGTCCAAGAGCCTTAGTTTAGGTCAAAATCAGTGGACCTGAACGAAACTAATTTGACTAATAATCTTTTGAATATATGCAAGGATGTCGAAAAAAAGTGCGGAAAACTGCTATTTTTACAAAATTTGCTAAGTCCAAGGGCCGTAATTTAGGTCAAAATCAGTGGACCGAACGAAACTCAAACTTGAGTTGTAACTCATCATGGTAAACTAACATACCAAAAATCTTTTGAATATATGCAAGGATGTCGAAAAAAAAGTGTGGAAAACTAAAGTGTGACGGACGGAAGGAGACCGACGGTCGAACAGACCGAAAAACTATATGTCCCCTAACTTTGTTTGCCGGGCATAAAAATCAGTGTACACCATTTGGTACTAAATGATTAAGCTATATGCAAAATATACGACCTCTGCGCCATGTAGTTACTGAGTAAATGTGACGAAAATTTTGCATGTATGTACACTATGTGTAAAAAGCTAAATATTCGGTAAACATGAAATAGATGACCTAGGAGCATAAAATCGGTATACATCATATCACGGTGTCCAACCCCCGTACAGTGCATTCCGGAAGTAGTGCGTTTTTCAATGGTAAACAAGGAAGGAAATTTGAGTGTCGACTAGAAAACCTTGAATAAGAATACATTAAATTGTTCAAAAATACTTTTTGACTATGATTCGTGTAAAGGAAACCTTTGATAAAATGAATAAATACACAAATACAAGAATTCTTAATTCTTCGTCGTATACTTTTGAAAACGCATTAGGGTCATGATATTTTATTAGAAAACTTGACAGAAAAATCATACATATTTGGTACTATACATTTATTTAAATAATTTTCTGGGTATCAACAGAAACTTTATAAGTATAGTTTTGAAAATCATTCAACAATTGGAGGTAAAACTACATACTTTAAAAGAAAATAAAGATCATAGTTTTTTCTTCACTGTACGGCCCGTTGCAATGATACTGTACGGTTCGTTTCGCGTACTCACTCTGAAACTGTACGGCCCGTTGCACCTTTTTGCGCATGATGCCTGATGAAAAGTATCTTTAAATACGTTTTTAAATCAAAAAAGATAGGAGACTTTGTTTTAATTATTACTAGTAAACGTTTCCTAGCGTTAAGAGGCACTGTAAGATATCGTTAAGCAGTCAAATAAAGACAACAAACAAATAATGAGGGGGGTAGGAGGGGGTCTTATCCCGGAATCCCGAACTAATTTATACAAAATCCCGTCATCCCGACTTACAAATGAGAAAATCCCGAAGCCCGGTAAAGTTGATATAATTTTATCCCGGAATCCCGAACTTAAATTGTCCAAATCCCGGAATCCCGAGCTTAAATATGGCCAATCCCGGTGTCCCGAAAAAGGTCCTACCCCCCTCCCAATAATTAGTCTTGTGCGGACCCAAGAGATGCATAGGCCCCTAACAGCAGATCCCAGCTTATCGTAAGAGGTGACTAAGGGTCTTGGGATTCTGATATAGGGTCAGTGCTAAGTCTCAGAGAGACGGAGTGTGTACCGTGGCTGAATTTGGTACCGTGGCCCTCGTTCGCGGGGTTCGTCTGGTCCATAATACGGGCACCATGACTGCTGACCATAGTAGGCCAACGTGTGTGGAAAGTGTCACGCTTCATGCACGTAAAATACCCCTTTGTGGGCCATCAAGCTAGTGCGCCACATAAGCTAAGTTTTTCGCCTCTCTCCTTTTCTGTTCGAAATTAACTGTTCCCATGTTTCCCGCTGACCCCACATTTCTCATCATCATTTCATATTCATTTTATCATACTTTCTTGTCCATCGCCTATAAATAAACTATATAGCGTTGCTTGGCTTGGGGTAAAACACAAATCCACTCACTCATTTGCTGGGGATATAGTAGACATTGACTGTGGCTGTATAATATCATTAAATATTATAATAAAACAAAACAAAAAAGCAAAAAAAACTATAAAGGAACAATACCCGGGAGGATAGACTTCCCATATATTTTTGTCTTCGATATTTCCGGTTGTTACATTGAAATTGTTTATAACACCAGGTTTCTTTCCTTGAACTGCACATGGTCCATATCCTCGGTGCTGGATTTGTCCTACTCTGTTCGAACGTTTTGGTCTTTAGTACTTTTCGTTTCAAAACATTTTGGTTTTGGGTCTTCTAATGTGTTGATTCGAATGCAGCTGATAAGAGGTTACTCCTTGAAATATCGTTATACAGCATAGCCAATTCACCCGTTTTAGTATTTGTATAAATTGTATTTATGGACGTCAAACTCCTCACAGTTCCAGTTCCCGTCCGTAACGGTCCGTACACTAATCACTGCACCAAACTCTCCGGGCTTTTCAATGGCCTCTTTTTGACCCCTACTCTCTAAATAAAAAACCATGGAAAGTACTCACATATACCAAAATACATTGCGCAACCACATTGTTTATATAATAGTATAGCCTAAATTCTTCTACTTTACTTCACTTTGAAAAAGTGCGTACTCATTCAAACTGGTTTTACATCATTGAAATTGAATTAATTCTTCTAAGAAAAAAATATTACAGAAAATTTTATGTTTTCATGGCTAACTATAGGAAAAATTTGAAAATTTATTAAACTAAAAAAAATTATCAAGAATCTTGAATTTATACAAACCTGTAGCAGTGGGATAATCCTGACCTATTTTTGTCGGGAAGGATAAGCCTACTGCGAAGGAGTTGGTATGAAGTACGACTAGAATAGGTTTTCGGATATAAAGATATATGACTGGGTGTACATTTTTAGATTCAAGTATTTTGTGGTTAGTAAATTAACAATGGAAGAATTTGAGTAGGTATACTGTCACAAGATCAATACTTGTGCGAATATTTCTGGATTTTCTGACAATTGATTAATACTATAGTGTATGAATGGTATAAAATATGAGTCTGTTATGTACATTTGTATATGAATCGGTAGGGCTTAAGAAAATCAGCAGCAGGTCCGTAAAAAATCAAAAACAAACAAAAATCTATAGAAAAAAAACAAATGAACAAACAAAACAAAACTAGTCGAAGCAGTCACGCTGCATATCCCCGCGCTACTCTGGTGTTTGATAGTATAAGGGCAAATAATTGAAAGAAATAAACTATGACTATAATGAGCATTACTAGTACTATCAAATGTATATGTATTAATATGAGACTTTTCCCTGGTAGTGGGAGTGATAGTAATGTAAAGAATTATGCATGACGAAGGAATGTGCCCTTAGGCTACCTATGCAGCCCAGCTTCTAGGGGCCATATCAAAATTCCGAAACCTTCGGCAGAATCTACATCCATAGCGCAACTACTGAGCCAAGTTTCAGCTCGGTATTCCAAATAACCTGGGAGGAGTTTCATGACGAAGGAATAATGTGCCCTTAGGCTACCTATGCAGCCCAGTCCCTAGGGGCCATATCAAAATTCCGAAACCTTCGGCACAGTCCCCACCCACAATTCAATCAATGACCCAAGTTTCATCTTTCTACTCCCAGTGGTTACAGATTAACGCCATACGTGCGTACGTACATCGAACAGCAAAACATTATCCCCGCGCTTTCGCTAGCGCGGGGATAACAAAAGAAAAACAACCAAAAACCGCACACGTATAATAGAAGAGTAATGTAACGATTGAGTCAGGTGTTCCTCAGAGTTCTGTACAGGTACCCAGCCTTTTCCTTTTTACATTAACGACATTCCAGTAGGTTAAATATCAACAATAAATTTATTTGCCGATCATACTTATGCGTATTTACATGTAGCTTTTATATCCAACAAAAAAAGCTACGCCGAGCGCAGCATGATACGACCGCAACAAGTTTAACCCTGTACGTTGGAGGCCTAATATGGATAGTCCATTGCTTTGGTCACATGAAGCCCATGGTGGACTTACAAAGCTTTTTGACTCATGCATCCTGTGGTGGACTTAAAAATGCATTTTTGACACATACGTCTAATACAAAAAACCTTATTTATATACATGTAATAACAACAACTTAATTTTAAGTATAAAACTATTTGCCTTTGGTGTTTTTGGCCCCTTTGACCCCTAATTTCTCGAAAACGTTAAGAGATATTGCAAATCTGATTGATAAACGCAGCAAGGGATTTCCACAAGGATTCCAATGAAAAAAAGATTTTGAAAATCGGACCAAAAATAAAAAAGTTGATTTTATGGGCGTGGCCTGTCTTTAGCCCCCTGAAGCAATGTAATGGTGAAATACATATCAAAACCATTGACACATTTAGTAGACAGAATTTTATGAGCACTTCAACAAAAAAAGAATTTTCAAAATTGAATGAATAATGAACATTCTACAACAGTTTTGTCAATACACCCGTTTTAGCCCCTTTGGCCCTTTTTTTCTGAAACAGAAGGGGCCACAACCCCCAAATACAAAACCAACATTCCTTTAGTGGATATAATCATCATATTTAAACTTCATAACAATTGGCTGGCCCACTACAACTTAATATTGGAAAAAAAACTATTTGCCTGGACAAACTTTTATAAATGGCGTTTTTGGCCCCTTTGACCCCTAATTTCTCGAAAACGGTATGAGATATTGCAAATCTGATTGAAAAACGCAGGCAGGGATTTTTATAAGGATTCCAATGAAAAAAAGATTTTGAAAATCGGACCACAAATAAAAAAGTCGATTTTTTGGGCGTGGCCCCTTTTTGACCCCTTATAGCAATTAAACGGTACAAGATACATCAAAGGTGTTGTTACATTTTGTTGACAGAATTTATTGAGGAATACAATAAAAAAAGAATGATCAAAATCGGATGAAAATTAATCATTCTACAGACGTTTTGTCAATATACCTATTTTTGCCCCTTTTGGCCCTTTTTTCTTAAACGGTAGGGGCCAGAAACCCCAAATGCAATACCAACCTTCCTTTAGTGGTTATAAACATCATATCAAAATTTTATAACAATTGGTTAACTACAACTAAAGTTATCGCACGGAAACCAAAGTGTCTACAGACGACGACAACGACGACAACGACATCGCCATAACATTATACGATCGCAAAAAATTTGCGGTCGTATAAAAATAGTGAAACATTTTAATAATGACCATGAACTTCATGAAACTGAGCATGTTGACGCCTTCAAATACATTGGTGTATTAATACAATATCACCTAAAATGGGACAGACAAATAAACAGCATTACTTTAATGCTAACAATACTTCAGGGTTCCTATGCAGAAATTTCAAAATCAGTTCCACCCGGTAAAAACGCAGTCATACAAATCACTAGTTAAACCTTAAGTGGAGTATGACTGGTACGTGTGGTATTCATACAAACAGTAAGACACGAAAAAAAAAGTGCAGCGCGGGACTGTGAGGTTTATGCATTTCTATAGTCGCTCCCATAATAAATCAAACGTTAGTGACATGATACAAAATGTATATGATCTGAACTTGAGATCCCTAGCAAACCGCAGAACAGACCCCATTGGACAATGCTTTATAAAATATCTAAGGTCAAAAGACTAAACCGGCTCACTAGACACATGACCCGCCTCTCCTACCAAATTCCATAGTCTCGTCTTCAAATCCGTCAACAAACATCCTTTCCCCGAAAAATACGAAACTGGAACAACCTTCCTTTGTCCTGGCCCCGGTGCCACAAAATAAAAAATATTCTTAAGTCTGAGAATATATTCTCAACATCATTAGTAATTACTCAGAATAACTAGGTTTTTATTGAAGATTTGTGGCAGTGGGGCCTGAGTGAATCATCTGAGTCATTCAAGGCAGCTGTCTCAGCACTTCGACACCAAATTAACATTTCTTAATTGTACATAGTTTTCTCTTAACTTAAAACTATATCTATAGTTATATTATCTATGAATGTTATCTATATAAACCATCCTATCGCGCTGTCGTCGTATATTTGCGAAATAAGAATAAGTAGACGTAGAAGAGACGGTTTGTTGCGTGCAATGCATTGTGGTGTATGTTTTTTTACTATTTTATTAAGAGAGCCAAGAGTCAAAAAGAGGTAATTAAAAAGAAGCGTGGAAAACCTGGGACAGTGATTGTTGTACCAACCTATTACATGTAAAGGGATTTGAACTGTCAAACTCCTAAATGTTCCAATTTCTGGTCAAAAGTCTCGTTCATAAGGTTTACACAGTTATCACACTTCCCTCGTGCAGTTTCTTTAACTCTTCTTCCCGTAACTACTTGAACCGGTTTTAGAATAACCTCGCGCAATAGTTTTATATGATTTTAACGTTTATGAAATAGGCAAAATATGCGCATTATTTTAGCAACGAGCCGTACAGTTTGATTTCCATAAAAAGCAACGAGCCGTACAGTATCAAATTATGAGTGCTTGATTTCAAATAATTTTAGTGCTCCTATTATCAAACCATCAAGCTTATAATTTAAACAAATAAAACAAAAAAGGTCAAACTTTATTTTGCTGCGTTAAATTGTCAATTTTCAATTGAAAAATGAGGTCAAATTACGTGTTTTTGCATCAAATTCACCCTTGGACTCGTAAAATGAAAATGCGTTTTTCGAATTTAAAAAATACATTAAAAGATGCATGTACCAGCGGCTAATATAATCAATCGTTTGTGTTTAGGAAGTAACTCCACTGAAAAAATTACAATTAAACTCCCATCTAGATAGAAAAATATGCATTTAAAAACTTTATTTTTTGCAATTCCGTAATTATTCCGGTCCCGGACCGCACTACTTCCGGAATGCACTGTACGGGGGTTGGACACCGTGATATGGTACTATAGGATAAAGCTATTTGCAAAATATCAGACCTCTGTGCTGTGTACTTGCGGGAGAAAACAGTGACGGAAATTTTGTTGGACCGACGGACCGATGAAAGAATGAACACGGACGGATGAAAGAATGAACGGAATAGGGTAAAACAGTTTAATCTCCTCTTCTTGAAGCAGGGGAATAAAAAAGTCTAAATCAGCTCTTAAACAGGAAATAGATGATTGACTGACCCATAAAACGTATTCCACCGCAGGACTGCTACCTTAAGCTACATAACAAATATCAAAAGCCTAGGATTAAGTTTCTGAAAAATTTGTAACCGAAATTTTGATCACAGACGGACCAATCAAAAACAACTTCTTTGCATGGGGTATAATAATGAAATTAGTTCTGTGATATTGAGGAACACTTAAAATCTGATTGGTGATACATTGTATGTACAAATACATTTTGTTTACTTGCTACTACTACGGTATTTAAAGTTTCATTAAATTTTGTCAAGTACAAATGTAGCTTCAGAGACTGAGAAACAGAATATCTTTGTGATGGACATACATATGTACAGACAAGACAAAAAAACAAAATGAGTAGCGACATCAATATCAAAAGGGTTTTACTCTATTTTCAAGCATATGCTAGTTTTGCCTTGAATATAGCTCTCTGGAAAATAATGAGATGTGGAATAAGTGAAAGCCACACAGCTCACTTAACAAGTGGTAATTTTATTATTATTTATGCAAATTTGGTTTTGGACACCTCGGCACTCAAACAGATATTTAAAATCATTAAACACATCATTCCTGATTGACAAAAAAAAAAACCCAAACAATGAAAAGCTTAGCTGAGCATGATACAGTCGGACTACCAAGTAACTATTAGATTTCCCAAACTCTGGTAAAACTACAGTTGCACCATCACAACAGTTAAATATTGTAATCTTTTAATACACAAAGTATGCTAATATCAGCTACTATTTTTGTGATCTTGGATATTAAACAATCAAAATTTCCACTATGATGAAAAGAGATTACATTAGTATTTCATCAATATTTATTGTTGTTCATATTGAAGTGAGTACAAAAATAGTAAGTTTTCATAATTTATCAAATCACATGCTATATTTGAAAAAATTTAAAACAAAATGTATAAAACAAAATGAAAATTAAAAGAAAATGAATGGGAAGCACATTAAATAAGATTTCTTTAGCAATTTTGATAGAATTTAAACCCATGAGATTAAAATATGCATAATTGATCATACAGTAATCTAGAGTAGACAAAATTGCACAGTTGAGAGTAGAAATATATAAATTTTACACAGTACAACTAACTGACACTTAAGACTACATATATCTTCATCTGTTTACTGCATTCCTATCAATTCCACATCAAAAATCAGGGTGGAGTTTCCTGGTATAGTGGCAACAGTCAAGGAAAATAATATTATTGATAATCATATTACAGTTGAACTACAGCAAAAATGGACTTTTGGAAGGTAAATTGACAGGTATTTCATTCAATCTATATTCCAGCATTCAGAACTTAGTTTGAAATTGTTGCTTTTAAGCAGTTTAGAAGAAGTCCCTACTAAAATATGTCGTGAATAGGAGGAATCTAACATCAATATACATGTACACCTTTTTAAAGTGGAGGGTATAATGATTATGCAATATAGCTCTAGAATAATCCTTCAAATACTGTGATTTTACAATGAAAGCAATTTTACAGTATTTGTGTACTGCTGTACACATATGAATAGTAAAATGTCTAGGTTCTTATGGCATTTACTCCACACTTTATTACAAGCAGAAACTAATAACATGTATACCATAACAAGGTTAATTTTTATCTTGTTTAAGATGTTTCACTATATATTTTGTTGTTGTTGCTACAGATTGTTTAGCAATCAATGACAAATGTTTTTTGTCACCATTTTTATTTCTGAGACCTCCTCAATTATAAAATTATCATCTACAATTATATAAAGGATATAGTCCATTTCCAACTCCTTGTGCTCCATAGGCATAGTCTGGTGAACATGTCAATTTTGCTCTCTGTCCTTTACTCATCTACAGACAGTAATTTTACTTGGTAAATGATTAATATTGAATATTGTTTTGTTCATTCAACAGTTTCTTTCAGACATTAATGAGACAAGAACAAAGGGAAACAAGGGGTTGCACTAAGTCGTGCTAAGCATACCCCCACTCGACCATTCAGAAAACAGGAAGTAGATGACCGACTGACCTGGAAAGGGGAGGCACGATACAACTCAACATGCTAAAGCTGTATACCAAATTTGAAATCAATCTCTTCTGTAGAAGCCAAGAAATCTGTTACGAAAATTGTCTATTTTTGACCCATTAAAAGTCTAAGTAAGCTTGGAAAACAGGAAGTAGATGATGGACTGACCTGGAAAGGGGAGGCACGGTATAACTCATTATGCTGAAGCTGTGTATCGAATTTGAAACCAATCCATCCAGTAGAAGCTGAGAAATCTGTTACAAAAAATTTCACATTTCAAATTTTTTACCCTAAAAAGTCTAAGTTGGCTCGGAAAACAGGAAGTAGATAATGGATTGACCTGGAAAGGGGAGGCACGGTATAACTCATCATGCTGAAGCTGTGTACCAAATTTGAAACCAATCCATCCAGTAGAAGCAGAGAAATTGAACCGGACGGACAGACAGACGGACGGACAAGGTGATTGCAATATAGCCCCCTCTCTTACGAGTGGGGGTATAATAATCTTTTATATGATTAAATAGCTTTCATAACTGCATATTTTTATCTTCATTTCATCTTAGTACATACATTTATATTACACATTTGACCAAAAACACTTCACAAGTCATTTTTTAGACTTTGAAATTCAAAATACAACATTTTAACTTTATTTTACACTGTTTGATGAGCACTTTACAGTATGTTTAATACAAGTGAAGAAAACAAACAATAGTACAAATGTAAATGTAGGATCAACTTTTATAGTCTAGTCAAAATAATCTTTAAGGTCAAACTAATTGCAACAGAAGCGATTTTAGGTGAATTTGAATTAATGAATATAGTTAAACGAAATATTAAAAATCGACAAAAATCGATCGGCGGATTTTTTCTAAAAAACGTTTTAAAATATGCTGGTTTTAGCTATTAATTTACAACACGTTTTCGGTGCCGTAGAGTATTGAAGAGTTCATAAAGGGGACGTAATCTTTATCTAGCAGACGAATTCCAATTCAGTTTTCTTGTTTTGGACTGTTTTTGACGGATGTTTCATAAAATAAAGGACTCAATATGGATTATTATTTTTTTTTATTATAAAATGAGAAAAATATCGACCGTAAATATGCAGCTTTAACTTTACCCCCTACGGGCCTAGTGATAAAGCAAAATACCTTACGGCCGCTTACAAAATGTAAATGACGTTCGCCAGTAAATAATGTTGAATTGTAGGTACTAAATAGATATTCTTTTATGTATTTGACAATAGAACTAATATAAATAAACTACTGAAAAAAAAGAAAAAAAAAAACCACAACGCACTTTAAACAAAATTTATCGACTATGAAAAACGAGGCTATTTTAAGAAAAAAAAACTACGGAACGCAATTCGTGCCATTTAATAATAAACAATGCACTCATTGATTAAGTAGTGTCATATAGACCGGTATATTAAATTCAGGTCTGTGGCAGTGTATTTATTCCTAATATTTGTAGAAAAGAAATACTGACATTTATTTTAAGATTCTGTTTTAGAACATAAAGCCCAATTTAGTCAAAAACGTGTATATATAGAAAAATTTTTTTTTTTAATTTTCTCATATAATGAATCACATACATTTCGAATAGGATGCATACTGTTTATGCACCTAGCCCTACATGTATACTGCCAGCTTAGCACACCTTTCTATTCAAATTATTGTAAATTGCCACCACTTTCAAAATATGCAGAGTCCGGACTGATTTGACCTGATTTGATATCCTCACAAAGAAGGTCTGTGGTATGGGTTTTCCAAGTAGTACACAAAAAGGTCCTCATTTGGAAGATGACTCAGCTCGATTTATAAGTTAAGATCAAAGTTCTCAATTATTAAATTAAACTAGAAAATGTGTCTATGAGCCACAGGATGGCCCTCCCGTTCTTGAAATATCATCGACCCTCAATGTGCATTACCTGGGATACGTGAAATATTATTGACCCCTAACATGTAGTATTCAAGATATGGACCTTAACCAAGAACTTAACCAAAGTCATTCATGCGTAAAATATAGGTCACAGTCACCTCATTTCTAGTGGGTGGTGTCACCTTACCTAAGACACATCTAGTAGTGAAATATCATTGACCCCCAACATCTAGTATCCAAGTTATGGACCTTAACCAAGAACTTAACCGAAGTCATTCATGTGTAAAATATAGGTCACAGTGACCTAATTTCTATTGGGTGGTGTCACCTTACCTAAGACACATCTAGTGGTGAAATATCATTGACCCCCAACATCTAGTATCCAAGTTATGGACTAAGCTTAACCAAGAACTTAACCAAAGTCATTCATGCGTAAAATATAGGTCACAGTGACCTAATTTCTAGTGGGTGGTGTAGCCCTACCCAAGACCCATCTGGTGGTGAAATATCATTGACCCCCAACATCTAGTATCCGAGTAATGGACCTTAACCAAGAACTTAACCAAAGTCATTCATGCGTAAAATATAGGTCACAGTGACCTAATTTCTATTGGGTGGTGTCACCTTACCTAAGACACATCTAGTGGTGAAATATCATTGACCCCCAACATCTAGTATCCAAGTTATGGACCTTAACCAAGAACTTAACCGAAGTCGTTCATGCATAAAATATAGGTCACAGTGACCTAATTTCTAGTGGGTGGTGTAGCCCTACCCAAGACCCATCTGGTGGTGAAATATCATTGACCCCCAACATCTACTATCCCAGTAATGGACCTTAACCAAGAACTTAACCAAAGTGTTACGGACGGACGTACGGACGTACGGACGTACGGACGGACGGACGGACAAGGGTAAAACTATATGTCCGATCCACATACGTGGTCGGGCCATAAAAAGGACATTTCGCAATTCAAGAGTTCTAGAGCTTTCACAAGACGTTTTCATCATTACATCTTTAAATCAAATGTTACAAAGAGAACACGTGTATATATGTCGTCATAGGGAGTCGTCGGTATGAGCGTCACGACGAATAAGGCTGTGTGTAATTCTGGTGTGGGCGAAGGAAAGATTCAGGTCCTAGTTTCATAAAACATCTCAAATTTGAGATTTCCTCAAATCTGTCCTCAACTCAAATATTGACCAATGAAATTGCAAGATTTTTCAGTTGAGGAATGATTTGAGGAATTCTCAAATTTGAGATTTTTTATGAAACTGGGGCCAGATATCTGCTGTTGTTATCTGTTGATGGATAGTACGAAAGCGTCAAAAGTCTCTATCATGGGTAACCCCGCGAGGCCAAAGTTCATATTGTTTCCTATTTATTGCAAATTTAACAATGTTTTCCATTGAAATTTCACAGTAAATTGAATTGTCCTAAGGCAACATAACAGAACAAGTAGGTTAAGAGTAATTTGAATAATGTCAGGCATAAATCCATGCAGTTCCGTTGTTAAAGTTGTTTATACGGTCTTATACATGAAAACAGTTAGAAAAAGAAAATTGGTAAACATTTAAAGTCAAAATTACAAAGTCTGCATAAAAAGCATATTTTCCGTTTTTCTCTTTCGCACGAAATCGGAAGGAGACCAAACATACTTTCGCACATGTCTGATCTGGTTGTTATAGTGTGCATTTTTGTACGAGATGTTGAAATTTATGCTACTGAATGACATCTTTCGTTCTGGTGTTGTACCATATTTCACATCCATAAAAATACTGGTGGTAACAATGCAGATCTTTACAGCTGATTAACAGTCATTGGACTGATATTGTCATTGTGAACTTCATAGATAGAATAAAACGAGGTTCTTTCTTTTCTACATGCAGTGCTTTATTTTAATCGCTTAATTAAAGGTCACTACTAATTTCAATGACAAGGTGTACTAGGTTTTCGGTTACAAGAATAATTTTAGTATTATTGATAGGCCACAAAAAAGTCAATTTGTTTCTGTTTTTTTTTGCGGAAAGCACATTAACCGGGACTTGGTTCTACTAAATTAGATTCTCTATTTATTCACAAAGGTCGAACACACTTTTCTTGTAAACAGTGTTAACGGAAATGTCGACATGCATGCAATGTCGCAAGCCAGACAAGATGCACAACAGCTGATATTCCTAATTCCCGTTTTCTGATTACAAAGACTTATTTCTAATGATAAATCATCAATTAACATAAGATAAAGTAAACCAGACAATATACCTCCTTGTCTTACATACCTTCAGTGAAATCAAAATGCATAGATCTAGACTGAGCTTTGAGTATTTGTATGAAGCTTAAGGTTGATTAATCGCCATGCCTTTACCTTTTACGTTCAGCTTCTAGAGTTTGTTCATCAGAGCTTTTCGCAACCCAGTGTTGAAAGCTGTTCGACTAACAACATATAATACATTATTTATTGGCAAAATCAGTCCTTTTTTCCACATGACTGGAACCTTTGCATGCAAAATGAAATTATTAAAAAGTTCTATTAAGGTTCATGGTTACACTTCGAATAAAATGGTAGATATTTGACCTGTTTTTCTAGTCTATGTACGACTTAAACGACACATCGAAACATAAAATAAAGTGTAGCAGCGTCTAGATATAACAAGTGTGGCCACTAAAAGTATGTCTCGCCTGCCGGCACCATCGCTAAAATCAACAACCTAAGCTTTCATTTCTTGATATAAACACAAAAAGTGTCAGTATACCTAATAACAGATGCCTAGTTATTATACTATTCAAGCAATCCATTGTCCACACAAGTATTACAAAAAGTTTTCTGTCTGAAAAAAGACCTATTAGTTCACAGAGTCACTGGAGCATAAAAATGGGGTCATGGTCACATGGCATGGTGACAGTTGCGTTGTCCATAACCGCAACTGTCTGTTTACCCAATATCAGATGCCTAGCTATTATAACTTTCCAGCAATTCATCTTCCATAAAAGTCTTACAAAAAAGTTTTTCGGCCTGAAAAAGACCTAAGTTCAAAGAGTCACTGGAGCGTGAAAATGGGGTCAGGGTCACAAGGCATGGTGACAGTTGCATGGACCATAACCTAAACTGTCTGTATACTAAATATCAGATGCCTAGCTATTATACTTTTCAAGCAATTCATCGTCCACAAAAGTCTTACAAAAAAGTTTACGGCCTGAAAAAAGACCTAAGTTCACAGAGTCACTGGAGCGTGAAAATGGGGTCAGGGTCAAACGGCATGGGGACAGTTGCGTAGACCATAACCTGAACTGTCTGTATTCGATATATCAGATGCCTAGCTATTATACTTTTCAAGCAATTCATCGTCCACAAAAGTCTTACAAAAAAGTTTACGGCCTGAAAAAAGACCTAAGTTCACAGAGTCACTGTAGCGTGAAAATGGGGTCAGGGTCAAACGGCATGGTGACAGTTGCGTAGACCATAACCTGAACTGTCTGTATACCAAATATCAGATGCCTAGCTATTATACTTTTCAAGCAATTCATCGTCCACAAAAGTCTTACAAAAAAGTTTACGGCCTGAAAAAAGACCTAAGTTCACAGAGTCACTGGAGCGTGAAAATGGGGTCAGGGTCAAACGGCATGGTGACAGTTGCGTAGACCATAACCTGAACTGTCTGTATACCAAATATCAGATGCCTAGCTATTATACTTTTCAAGCAATTCATCGTCCACAAAAGTCTTACAAAAAAGTTTACGGCCTGAAAAAAGACCTAAGTTCACAGAGTCACTGGAGCGTGAAAATGGGGTCAGGGTCAAACGGCATGGTGACAGTTGCGTAGACCATACTCTGAACTGTCTGTATACCAAATATCAGATGCCTAGCTATTATACTTTTCAAGCAATTTATCGTCCACAAAAGTCTTACAAAAAAGTTTACGGCCTGAAAAAAGACCTAAGTTCACAGAGTCACTGGAGCGTGAAAATGGGGTCAGGGTCAAACGGCATGGTGACAGTTGCGTAGACCATAACCTGAACTGTCTGTATACCAAATATCAGATGCCTAGCTATTATACTTTTCAAGCAATTCATCGTCCACAAAAGTCTTACAAAAAAGTTTACGCCGCCGCCGTCGCCGCCGCCGCAAAGTAATACCTATGTCTCGCCTTCCGCGACTATTCGTCGCAGGCGAGACAAAAATCGCCGATCATTTTTCCTTCCAGTTTGCAAAATTACTATTGTTGTTTTCTCTATTCATTTTTCTTCCGTTCAAATTGTACCAAAAATAAAGCATGAATTACCCCTAAATAACCTTCCATAAAACTGATTGTGAGTAGATTCAATAGCACCAATAATGAAATTACATTGCACATGGAGGCCAAATGACAGGGCGTTGTTGATATTTGGCTATATTTAGGTGAACTGAAAAACGCAAAGAAAATACCCCGGGAAACGAATCAAGTGTAAACGTACAAAATACTAAAAATTTATGCAAAGATTATTCATTTAATCGCTGCTACGCCTTATTAAGAAATTGAATGTGTAGTTTAGGCTCCACTTAAACTGAAAAAAAGACGAAAAATATCTCATTTTTCCGAAATATAAGATGAACCTTAAGCACTACATGTATAGATATGACCTACGGACCACCATGAATAATGTGGTCGTTCTGAACTTTGTCGGTACCATTTAATTTAGCTTTATGCCTATGAAGGGCTTTTGCGATTTGATACACTTCTGTAATAGTAATTTGGTCACCAAAAGAGTTCATCCACTGATTGTTCAAAATTGTATGATGATCTTCTATTTTAGTAAAAGTTTTCTCGTCAAATACTTTGTCGTTAGCGGTTGTGTATAAGTTTTCAAAGTACTTGGTAAACCTTTCGGCAACGGAATTTGGATTTCGGGCAGTATTTTGTTCGATCAAGGTTTTTGACGCTTAATCATGTTAATGAGTTTCCAAAAAAGTCGGATGTCACACTCAGATGCACCATTAAATCATCATTAGTTCTAGTAAAGTATTCTTTACTCGCTTGTCTTTGAATGTTATTAAATGCACCTTTGGACTTCTTTTGACCACAGGAGATAACATAATAACAATTTTATATGTAACCAGAAATAGCTACGTGAATATTGTAAAAATATTATCTTCATTTTAAATGTCTTAAAGAATATCAAAACTTTATCTTTCTGAATTAAAGTTTTCTGAAACAAAAAAATGCAAAGTTTTTGGAACATAAATGCGATGTTGACATTTTCCAGTTTTCAGCAATTTTTCTATAAAAAATAGCATTTTTACCCAAATGTTTTATTTTCACGAATAAAAAATGAAATTTATACTATATGCATGTACACAATGGCGTAACTAGCTTACAGCAAAGTGGAAGCAAACGGTGGCGTAAACTGATAGTTTCTCAATACAAGTTTGGTCTGAATAATGTCTTATGACGTATTTCCAGATTTCATCGATTTTTCTTTTAAATATGGCATTTTTACCATCAAAAATTTAACTTAACGAATAGACAAAAAAAAAGAATAACACTAAATACCTTTATTTACCTGACCTTCTTATGATTATAGTTTTAAAATCTACCAGTTTGGTTTTGATGATGACAAATGACGCATTTCTCGATTTTAGCGATTTTTCTTTAAAAAATGCATTTTTACCCAAAATTTCAAGCTTCATCAATTTAGAATTAAAATTAACACAATATACGGTCATTTACCTCACACTCTCATCGATTTTTGTTTCAAACTCTATATGTTTGGGCCGAATAATGATTTTTATCGGACTTCCAGTTTTCAGCGATTTTTCGACAAAATACTGATTTTTCACCCCAAAATGACAGAAAACCCGCCGATCGATTTTTGTCGATTTTTGATATTTTCATCAGGTCACATAAAAGAAACGGATTCCACTCACAAACCTTTTGTTGCAATAAGTTTGAGGTAAGGCTATTTTTCAAGCTAGATTGACTAGACTATTAATGAGCAGTTAAACATAACATACCTGGGCCACACCTTCATCCCAGCCTACAAAATAAGACAAATTACTTACATTTAATAACTACATGATTCAAATCTACTTTCAAAGGGAAATTTCAGTATGGTTTAAATTTGGCAGAACAAAACTTCTGAACTGGGATGATTAATGAATAAAAGACAAAACAAGGCAAAGACAAACCAGAGAAATTGAAGATCACATCACTTTTTACAGGCATTTCAAAAGATTGTTAGTGATGTTTCTATGGTTATTAGGCTTCACATGATCTTGGATGATTTTCCAGTATTTTTGTGGATACATTACTCCGAACTCATTTTAACCCATCATAAACCCAGCAAAATAATTTCCCCTTTTAAAGTGTGAACAAATGTTTAAGCACTAAATTGATAATATAATATAGGATATATATCATTATATTGCATTTGAAATAAAGCTGATCAATCAGAATATTGGCTGATACTAACAAAACTAGAGGCTCCTAGGAGCCTGAATCGCTCACCTGATCTCTTATGCCAAAGTTTGAATAAATTTCACAAACTTTCAAGTATACAAAGTTGCAAAACAATCCTTTCAGTTGTTTCAGAGATTTTTGGAAATCAGTTTAAATTTATAGAAAAAAAAACAGTTAAAGGGCAATAACTCCTTTAAGGACCTTTTGATGCTGAAAAAGAAAAGTAGCTTCGGATTTTCTCTATCTCTTATACTTTTCGAGTTATAAGCAAAAAACAATGGTCTGACCCCCCTGTTCTATTTTTAGCAATGGCAGCCATGTTGGTAGACTCATCCTAAAGATCAAGTGTACCAAATTTCAAAGCAATCCCTTCAGTGGTTTCAGAGAAGAAGATTTTTGAAAATCAGTTAAAATTAATGGGAAAAAACAGTTAAAGGGGAATAACTCTAAAATGGCTGATCTGACAATTTTGACCCTGAAATCATTTTTGTAGATCTGAATGAGCTTAACAAATCTGCAATGCTAACTTTTCCTCTAGCTCTAACGGTTTTCAAGATATAGTCCAAAAACTGCAAAAATGGTCAATTTTGACGATTAAAGGGCAATAACTCCTATAAGGAGTTGTTTCACAATTTTGACTCAATGGAGAGATTTGTAGAGCTTTTGATGCTGAACATGATAGGTTGCTTCGGATTTTCTCTATCTCTTATACTTTTTGAGTTCTAAGCCAAAAACAATGGTCTGATCCTCCTGTTCTATTTTTAGCAACGGCAGCCATGTTGGTTGGTCGACATGTATATAATTCACAAACTTGGTAGAGGACATCCTAAAGATCAAGTATACCAAGTATCAATGCAATCCCTTCAGTGGTTTCAGAGAAGAAGATTTTTGAAAATCAGTGTAAATTTATGGAAAAAAACAGTTAAAGGGGAATAACTCTTAAACGGCTGATCTGACAATTTTGACCCTGAATCATTTTTGTAGATCTGAATGAGCTTAACAAATCTGCAATGCTAACTTTTCCTCTAGCTCTAACGGTTTTCAAGATATAGTCCAAAAACTGCAAAAATGGTCAATTTTGATGATTAAAGGGCAATAACTCCTATAAGGAGTCGTTTCACAACTTTGACTCAATGGAGAGATTTGTAGAGCTTTTGATGCTGAACAAGGATGGTTGCTTCGGATTTTCTCTATCTCTTATACTTTTCCAGTTATATGCCAAAAACAATGGTCTGACCCCCCTGTTCTATTTTTAGCAACGGCGGCCATGTTGGTTTGTCAATAATTATATAATTCACAAACTTGGTAGAGGACATCCTAAAAATAAAGTATACCAAGTTTCAATGTAATCCCTTCAGTGGTTTCAGAGAAGAAGATCTTTGAAGAAAAGTTAACGGACGACGGACGACGGACGACAGACGGACGGACGACGGACGCTTAACGATGACAATAGCTCACATGACCCTTCGGGTCAGGTGAGCTAAAAAGATAAGAAGTATAGTAAAAATAGACATATTCTTTTGTACTTAAAACCAATGCATCTTTAAAAGTAAAAACCTTTGACATACTACTAAGTTTAGCTGAATCTTTAAAGCTCACCCTTTATGACTTGTCCCTGTCCAATAACAAACTCAAATGGCTTATTTCTATCTCTAGAGGAATCAAACTTCTTTCCATTGGTGAGTGTTCCTGGGTAGGAAAAAAAATCATTAACAATTGTATTTATATCACATAATATTTTTGTCAGGAATCTTAACCCTTTTATTTATTGTATATGTGAATGTTCTTATAAGCTCTTTTTTCCATGCAAGTTTTGTTCAGCAAAAGGTTTGTGAGCTTTTGGAAAGCTTGCTTACTAAGTACATTTGTACTACAGATTTATTAATTGTTATATTATTTTTGGTGGTGTATTCTCTTTATCTCAGAAAGAAATAAAATGATGAGCAAAGTCCACTTATAACTATACAAATCATTAAATTTAGGTAAACAAGCACAGAATATATACATTATGTGCAAATTCAAGTTGATACACATATAGCATGTGTTAAATATTCAAATACCAAATACAAGAGATGTTTGTGGTTGTTTCTATTAAGGTGGTTCATATCAAACACCATCTTGACCTAGATATAGACCAAGTAAAAAGTGTAAATTTTAATAAAAGAACGCTCTTTTTTTCTAAATAAAATGGATACAATGAAATTTCATACTTTTTGGATGCATTACATCTATTATTTTTAAACAAATATGATTTCTAAATATGTATTTACAATTTCAAACGAAACTTATTGCATCTTTTAGGCATTTTATCTAGTAAAAATGTGCTTTCTTTTATTAAAATCAACACTTTTTAATTGGTCGATATCTAGGTCAAGATGGTGTTATGAAAGCAACCAGGATCAGTTTATTCACATTAATAGAAAATTACCAAAACAAGAGGCTCCCAGGAGCCTGAATCGCTCACCTGGTCTTGATGTTGACCCTATACTTTTGAAGAGCTAAATGAGCTGAACATTTAAGCAAGCAACAGCTTTTCTCTACCTGCAATAGTTTTCATTCTATAGGCCAAAAACACCATTTTTCACCTATAAGGGGCCATAACCCCTATAAGGAGTCATCTGACAACTTCGACCCTATGGAGACTTTAGTAGAGCTAAATGAGCTGAACATTTAAGCAAGCAACAGCTAATCTCTATCTGCAATAGTTTTCATTCTGTAGGCCAAAAACATGAAAAATCGCTTTTTTCAAGGGCCGTAACCCCTATAAGAGGTCATCTGACAACTTCGACCCTATGGAGAATTTTGTAGAGCTAAATGAGCTGAATATTTAAGCAAGCAACAGCTAATCTCTATCTGCAATAATTTTCATTCTGTAGGCCAAAAACATGAAAAATCGCTATTTTTCAGGGGCTGTAACCCCTATAAGGGGTCATCTGACAACTTGGACCGTATGGAGAATTTTGTAGAGCTAAATGAGCTGAACATTTAAGCAAGCAACAGCTAATCTCCATGTGCAATAGTTTCCATTCTGTAGGACAAAAACATGAAAAAACACTATTTTTCAAGGGCCGTAACCCCTATAAGGGGTCATCTGACAACTTCGACCCTATGGAGACTTTTGTAGAGCTAAATGAGCTGAACATTTAAGCAAGCAACAGCTAATCTCTATCTGCAATAGTTTTCATTCTGTAGGCCAAAAACATGAAAAATCGCTTTTTTCACCTTTAAGGGGCCGTAACCCCTATAAGGGGTCATCTGACAACTTCGACCCTATGGAGAATTTTGTAGAGCTAAATGAGCTGAACATTTAAGCAAGCAACAGCTAATCTCTATCTGCAATAGTTTTCATTCTGTAGGCCAAAAACATGAAAAAATGCTATTTTTCACCTTTAAGGGGCCGTAACCCCTATAAGGGGTCATCTGACAACTTTGACCAAATGGAGACTATTGTAGAGCTTTTGATGCTGAATCAGTAGCGTGGCCTCAGATTTCCTCTATCTCTTATACTTTTTGATTTATAAGCCAAAAACAGTAGTCTGACCCCCCTAGTCTATTTTTAGTAACGGCGGCCATGTTTTTTGACAGATCAAAAATCAAAACACAAGTTTGGTGCAGGACACCCTAAGGATCAATCATACCAAGTTTCATTAAATTCTGTTCAGTAGTTTCAGAGGAGAAGATTTTTGAAAAATTGTTAACGGACGACGACGACGACTACGACGACGGATGCCAAGTGATGGCAATAGCTCACATGGACCTTTGGTCCAGGTGAGCTAAAAAAATACATACCAGTATAATGAACAATAACTTTCTGCCCTTTTTTTGGAAAAGTTACACCTAAAAAAAAATAAGATTAATTCATTATTTTCTAAGAAATTTCAACTAGTTTCTAATATACAAGATTGTGCTTCATTTTCAGGTGGTTTAATCTGAGAAAGCACTTATTTAGCTAGGAAAGTACGACAAAAAATGGCACAGATCATTACAGTTTTTATCCTACATGTATATATATATTTTGATAACATCAATTCTTAAATTTGAAACGGTGAAGTGTGTCCATTGGGTCATTTTGGAGATGGAGGTGACTTGTTATCTGTTCAACAGTTAAAAGACAATTTCTATCTAGAACAGAACAAGAATTTTTAAGTAAGAGTGAGCATTATGGCTAATATATCAGATTGTGATGAGAAATAAAATAAGCTTTTTCAATTTTCATAAAAAAGTTTAAATTTCTCAATTCAAGATGGAGTGTACATCACACTCTGAATCTATCACTGTCATCTACATGCTTTCTAGTAAATTGAATCTCTATTGCTTTGTTCCTGATCTCACTACATGTACAATGTAAGAGAGTTTATATCCTACTGATTCAATGCAGCTATGAACCAACTTCTCAAGGTTATATTTAACAACATACATGTACAACGGTGTACAAATGTATTTAAATAAGTTTTCCAACAAAATCAGGGTAAAATGGTGGACAAAATGTTTCTCTTGATACAGTCTTGAAGCTAGGTACTTCAAAAATGTAAAATGAATTAAGAATGGCATTGAATTGTATATAAGGCAGGTTGGAAACTTGATTTTTTTTCAAGTATATGTGTACAGAGATTCCCATGGTGAAAATGACTCAACCAGACATTCGATGTTCTTGGGAATCTCTGGGTGTAATAATATCAATGGTTTAGGAAATTATGAGAGCTTGTTTATTTTTCTGTCGGGAATCTACTTTTTAGAGGCATTTTCTAGTTTGTCTACCTCTGTGACCTTGATCTTTAACAGAACTTTTTGAGTTATGGCCTGGAAACCAATTGTTGTTAAAATAAGTATGTATACATCAATCAGCATTTACTTTGACTTTGATAAAAATGTGTATTCTTCATAAACAGGTTGGAGAAAATGCCAGAAAACAGGTATAATACCCAATTTCAGGGATAGCCCTTGTAATCAGGTATACAGTGATCCTTGAAATCGGGGATAGCAAACTTTGAATCCATTTTTCTGACTTCAACCTGTCCCCTTTTCATCCGCTGTGTCATCTTTTCATGTTCACCTCCATGAAATAGCCGACATCTAAAGCAATAACTAACTAACTAATTACCTTATTGAGCTTAATATCTGATTAATCGATAAACGTTAACCTACTAATAACAACTTTATTTTATTTCTGTTTTAGATATAATACATCCTTAAAAATGAAGTTTGTAAAGAATCTTTATTTTCATTTTTGTAGAATTTACAAAATAAAGGCATTCTCTAATTATATCATTCCGAAGAAATAATGTTATTGCGATATATTTTAGCATCTTTCAAATCAAAATGATGTCTTGTTAAATGCCTCTGCAGTGACAAAGCTTTTTCTATTGTATTACCTGATCTTTAATTGAATGGTTAACATGTGTGCAACCAGGTGTGACTTGAACACTTTTCACTCTCCATTGATAATATAATTGGCATGCAACCAAGTTAACAGAAATGATGTCAAATTCTTTAACAACAAATTGAATGTTCAATGGGTCAATTTACACAAAAGGAAATGTTAAAAGGAATCAAAGTCTAAATTAGAATTTAAATTATTTTCATTAATTTAAGACTGGTTTAAGGGTGCACTTTAAAATGCATTGTGATAAAAAAGAACGTGTTTTAATAATCAAATAAGTTTTAAATCCATTAGAAAGTCTGCTATCCCTGAAATCGGGTATTATACCCGTTTTCAGGCATTTGCTCCAACCTGATAAAACTTATCACTTTATATTTAGTCAATATCCATGTCAAAATGGTATTCTGACCAACGTTAATGCAGTGACAGAGATACTTGTAGCAAACTATAAATGTATTAAAATGCAAAGATGACAACAAACTGTTCTGGAAATATGTCCAATCTAAAACCAAGGTCAAAGAAAATATCCAATGTATTATAGACAAAGAAGGCCACATACATGTAGAAAATGGAAAAAAGGCAGAACTCTTAAATAACTTCTTCCACAGCGTCTTTACAAATGAACCTGCCCATGACACACTGCCAATCTTCAATCTAAAAACAGAGATAAAATTAGACAATATACATTTTGAGGAAAGCATAGTACTAAAACATCTCAAATCCATCAAAGAATCCAAATCGCAGGGCGCAGATGGAATGCACCCAAAATTCTTAAAAGAAACCTCCAACAGCATAGCCAAACCAGTGACCAAACTATTTGAAAAATCTATGGAACAAGGAAAGTTACCAAAAGACTGGAAAATCGCAAATGTTACACCAATACACAAAAAAGGACCAAGAAGTGATGTTGCAAACTACAGACCAATAAGTCTCACCTCAATAATATGCAAAACTATGGAAAGAATTATAAGAGATAAGATCATGGAGCATATGGAGGAAAATAATCTTTTCAGCAAACACCAGCATGGTTTCAGAAAGGGCCGCTCTTGTATCACACAACTGATTGAGGTACTAGACAAGTGGACAGAGGATTTAGATAACCAGAACAAGATAGACGTTGTATACCTAGACTTTCAAAAAGCTTTTGATACTGTACCGCACAGAAGGCTAATAAAAAAGCTTGAGGGATATGGTATAGCAGGCAATTTGCTCACTTGGATACAGGACTTCCTGAGTGATAGAAAACAAAGGGTCACACTAAACGGTGCTCAATCAAACTGGTCACCTGTAACAAGTGGTATACCTCAAGGAAGTGTTTTAGGTCCAATACTCTTCACCATATACATAAACGACCTACCAGATACAATCGAAAACATAGCCAAATTATTTGCGGACGATACCAAGGTATATGCAACCTCAAACACACAAGAAAATATAGAAAGTCTTCAAAACGACATAAGCAAACTCGAAAACTGGTCAGATGAATGGCTCCTAAAATTTAATAAGCCAAAGTGTAAACACATGCACTTTGGTACTGAATCTGAGGCAAAATATGCAATGTCAGAAAATCATATCGAAACAGTAAATAGTGAAAGAGATCTGGGGATTATTATCGACAATAAACTGAACTTCCAAGAACATATAAACACCCAAGTCAAGAAAGCCAACCAAAAACTAGGAATAATAAACAGGACCTTCCAACACTTAGATAAAGAAATGTTCATCTCATTATACAAAGGCCTAGTTAGACCACACCTAGAATATGGAAGTAATGTATGGTCCGTCATAAATAAAAGAGAAGCCATATCCATCGAAAATGTTCAACGCAGGGCAACTAAACTAGTTAAGGACATTAACCATCTCAGCTATGGAAACAGACTGAAAACTCTAGGATTACCATCATTACAATATAGGAGAGCCAGATCGGATATGGTGGAAACTTTCAAAATTATGAAAAATATAGATAAAGTCGACAATAAAGACAAAATGTTCCCCCTTAATAGAACAACAACAAGAGGTCACCAATACAAAATCTACATTAGATTTAGAATTATTTTATTTGCTCTAAAATGCAAACAAGGATCAGACACAAGTTGGTAACAATATAACAATTTACATTTAGCTTAAATATAGTAATCAATACATATACATCTAACTTATGAAGTCTTCTCCTTTAAAAAAAAATATCAAGATAAATACATGAAGAGCATGCATTAAATAATTTGTAAGTTGGAATTATTTTAAAAAATGGTGGTGGCTGTGTGTGGTGTTTGTGGTATGATGACCCTCTCATATCTTACAGTTTACACGAGGAATCTTTTTGACAACTGGATATATTTAAAAACAAGTTTAAATATTTGGCAGTTTTCTTCATATGAAAGATCGGCACTACCTTGCGTTAAGAGGCTTAAAGTCGGCTGCACTTGAAGTATGTTTGAAATATTTGATAGGAGGTCATTTCTTATTTGTCCATATTTTGTACATTGGAAGAAAAAATGATTAGCGTCCTCAACAAGAGTTCCACAGGAACAACAAGGTTCGTCTATAATGTTGACTCTGTGAAGGTCTCTATTTAGGAAAGATGCCCTACAACGAATTTGAGTTAAAATAATATTCAGTTTTCTTGGGCCGTATTCATAATGTTTTGGAGGATTAGTGTATATGTTGTTACCTCTTATAGCTTTTTTGAAACTTGCAATATTTTCTGAATTTCTAGTAGATAGTGGAAGCTTGTTCCATTCCCTGATTGTTGAAGGGAAAAAAGAATCGTTTGTTAGAGTTAGTCTACAGAATGGTACAATTAAATCTGACCCATTTCGCAGTGGATAATTTGTTAAGCTTTCTATACGGGGTGGTACAAAATCCTTTAAATATGAAGGGGCATCATTATTATTGATATTATAAAATAATTGTAATTTTCTAAGATGGCGGCGCTTTTCTAAGAGATCCCATCCCGTTTCTGAATACAATTCTTCGGTTTTTGTGAAAATTGGGAGCCCCGTTACTATCCTTGCAGCTTCAAGTTGTAGTTTTTCAAGCTTGTTAGAATTCGTTGTATTGCAATTATCCCAAACTTCACAAGCATATTCAAGTAATGGTCGGATGTATACGAGATACATTTTAGCAAGGTTTTGTCTGTTCATAATATATTTTAGTTTCCTGAGGACACCTAACTGTCTGTTTACACTCTTTACTAAATTATTAATGTGTTCGTTCCATTTTGCATCTTGAGAAAAGGTTATGCCTAAATGTTTATGGCAGGGAGCAGTAGGAATATGGGTATTATCAAAAACAAATCTGAAATCGTCCGGGATTAACAAGTTAGAGAAAATCATAATTTCAGTCTTGTCGGGATTAAAATACATCAACCATTTTTCTGACCATAATTTCAATTGATGAAGATCATGATTTACAAGTGTTTCTATCTCTTGTTTATCTGAACTAGAATACCCTAATGATGTATCATCAGCAAATAGTCGTGTTAATGATAGGAGATTATCACCAATATCATTGATATAAATAAGAAACATCAAAGGTCCGAGTACCGATCCTTGAGGTACGCCTGCATTTATGTTTTTTGTTTGGGAAGAAAATTGTTTGTGTACAACTCTTTGGTTTCTCTCTGATAGATAGCTTTTAAACCATTGTAACACATTTCCCCGTATACCATAAGCTTTCATTTTATGCATTAGGCCTTGGTGCCATACTTTGTCGAATGCTTTCGAGAAGTCGCAGAAGACAAAACAACCAAATTCTTTGTTTTCAAGAGAATTTAGTATAGAGTTGTACAATTCTAGAAGTTGGTGTACTGTAGTCTACAAAAAGTACAACAGAACAAATGTACGCAAATTCAGCTTCACACAAAGAGTAGTCGACACTTGGAACTCTCTACCCCCAACTGTAGTCGAAACAGGCACTGTAAATAGTTTTAAAAGTGCACCCAACAAACATTGGAAGAACTTTCCAATAAAATTTGTACCAGATTTTTATGGACCGGAAGCTGGCACAACAAATGATATCATTGAAACGGATCAGAGAGGCGACATGCCTAATTGAAGATCTCAAGGACAAGGTAAACAAGGTAAGGTAAGGTAAACGCTTATTTAATCTGACAAAACGGCACGTCATAGTCAACCAATTGACTGAGTGCGGAACGTTGAAGATAGATAGAAAAGCCAAAAAAAAAATTAAAATGGTGTCACATTTTATTTGCCTCTAAACTTTTTACAAGCGCTGTCGTCAATTAACGTGACAATTTGATCAATTGAAATTATCTTATACCATCTCCAGGGGTAATAGTTTCGATGTCAACTCCCATGTTTGCAAACTGGCAACTGGAACAAAGGAACACGTGAAGAGGAAAAATGGAAATGGGGTAGAGGTAATCTGGTATCCGACTACAAAAAGCGTGGTTACAGGCTACAATAATGAGCCTGGCGCGAATAAATAAAGCTAATCGGAACCCAGTTTATGGCTAGATAAAAGGAAGATTTTATCATTGTAAATAAAACTATTTTTTAATTAAATTTTCTTTTTGAAAGTTTACATTAATTTATCATCGGCTCGTTTTCTTTTTTTCCTGAGAAAATTAAAACTAGTTTTAAGGGGGTACTTGCACCAAACACCAAAAATTTCCTGTCAATAGATTTTCTTTAAAATTTGTAAATACTAGACACATCAAGAGATACATTTTGAAAAAGGCATGCTTCTGAGTTAGTTTTCGAGTTAACTGGTTCTGAAGGTTGGCTTTTTTTTACATTGAAATGTTAAAGAAAGTACACAATTTTGAAGGAAAATTCTGATTATTGAAAAACCTGATCAATAGAATTTTGTATTTTTTTGATATTATATTGGGCTGTTTTATTGCTTTAAAATGATATGATTCATAAAAGGGGGTGCCTCTGAGTTAGTTTTTCAGATAAACACAAGAAAATGTCAAAAAGTGGTCAAAATTGGCAAATTTAGTCATAAATTATCTCCCTTTGTCAAAATGCAGAAATATGAGAATCCGTTAGCATTGAAAATTATTTTATAAAATGAAACTAACAAAATAGAGAAGAAAATAGTTTTAATGCTTTTAATATCAAAACAAAGTTAAGAATATATCATAATAATATTTTTTAAACGGAATTTCAAAATCTTGAATACCTTTTAGTTTACATTTATTTTTGGCTTGTCATGTGATCACCTGCTACTCGATGCAGACGTCTTCCAGAATTCCGACCAGTACCTCCCCGTGGTGGAAGACGGGCCCTGCTCTAGCGATAACAAAGGATACTCTGGAGCAGCTAACACTGGCGGTGGTGTGTCATGGGCTGGACGACCCATGGCACATAGCGAGTCTAATAGTCGACGCAGAGGGGCTTTCCCCTAGTCGCGACTATAAATACCCATCTGTCTCGATGCAGACCTACATATAGGTGTTGTCACGACGTTAAACTCATTTTTTTTTATTAAAAAAGACGTTAAACTCCCCAGTCAGTCACTCTCTTTAAATTATCTCTTTTTTTTTCGAGCCAAAGTTCTTATTTGTGAGCTCCTCTCTACGGCTCATGCAGTCATGGCAACCTTTTTTCTCACATTATTTGTCAGATGTGTGAATATATATTCTGTTTTAAAGATATTGTGTGTTAATTGAATTGATTTATAAGTAAAATTGTATTTTTATAATAATGTAAAATTGCCACAGTATTCTTATATCTCATCCAATGAGGAAATAAAGATATGAATGAACTTTATAAGATATCTTATATAGCTTATAAGATATCTTATAAAGCTTATGATATTTCTTATAAAGTATATAATTAAGATATCTTATAAACTATATGAGATATCTTATAAAATTAGTTTGACTGGGTCATTCTAAAAAAATGTTGATTTGTCACGTTACAGGGGGGGGGGGGGGGGGGTATTGTTTAAAATTGTTCAAAGCCAATTTCGAAACACACTTCAAGACATAATTACTCAATTTCAAAATGTTTCCATAATTACTTTATGCTTTTGAAAAAAAAGATGACATACACTTTTTGGTGAAGGGAGGAGTTATTATTTCTCTTTTCTTGAATATTGTATGAATTGGTCAGTGGCGTAACAGTCAACGGTGTTACGTTAAAAATTTTTACACCAAAGACAGAATGACGGGGTAGTTTAGATAATAAATTCAAGAAAATCATTAATTGTGTTTTCTTTTTAAATTTTACTTGCATGTTTTTTTCGTATGATTTTGGTGTGTTATTTTTAAAGATTGTTATCAGACACATGAATAACTTTTTCATTCTTTTGTTACACCATGGACCATACATGTAATTGTTACAACAAAGATAAAACTTCATAGTTTGGACTATATGTTTATACATATCAATATTTCATTTATTTTTTTCTTGAATCGGTGATTATTTGTTTTAAATTGCATTTTGAACTAGTTACACTGACATGTGAAGTCTGATTTTTCATTACAAATGTATTTGTTACACCATGGACCATATAATTGTTACACCAAGGAAATTGAGATTATTGTAATTAATTGTAGTAAAACACAATCAAGTTTAAAAAATGACATATTATTGATATAATGGATCACCTTGCCATCATTAATTGAACATTTTTTCAATATCTTAATCACACACTAATCAAACTCTTTGGTGTAACAACAAATGGTCTTTGGTGTAACGAATTTGTCCTTGGTGTAACATGACATAAAAACTGTATTACTTTCAGACATTATGATTTAACCGTTTTTCTTTATTGCCAAAAGAAAGACCAACGTTAAATATTTGTCTTATGATAGACTTTTGTGGAAAAAATTATTTACTTTTTCCCCTATTGACAATAACAAATCGTATTGGACGGACAAATTTATCCAAAACCACATGCAGAAATGTTAAATTCTTAAAAATAATCGTCTTAAATGTTTGGTTCCATTACTTTTTTCTCAAAGATTCTTATGATAACTTAGATTTTCATTTTGAAAGGAACTATTTTTAAAATGTTTGTACCTAATAATCGCTTATTATTTGTTTGTTACACCAAGGACAATTATCAATTCAGTTCAGCGAAATTTAAATTTTTTTTTGTAAGATCTATTGGAATTCTTGTTTATATATTAAATATGAAATTAAAGCAATTATACTTTTTGAAAACTTTATTTCTTAAATTCTTGAAATTCAGAAAATAAACATATTTTGAGAAGGACCCGACTGATATTTTGTGCTATTTTAGACACATAAATGTCTGATCATATCTTATAAAGTAAAAAGATATAGAAGAAGAATGTTTTATTAACCAATTAAAAGCATGGACCTACAAGGGGCGTGATACAGAGCAAATAACACAACTAGTGTAAAAACAATTATCATATAAGTTACATAGGAAGTCAGCCGGGCGATAAGGTGTTAACACTGCATGGGAGAATCTGTCCTCAAAGGAATTTTCAAGCATTTGGGAGGGCGTACATCTTTGAAATGTCTAGAGTTAAGCAAGGCCAGAGATGAACATGATGACATGAACATCAAATGATGATGTAAAAAAAAATAAATACACATACTGGTTTTAGCTATAACAATGAATTAATTTACTTTATTACTTTATATATTATCAATTACAAGTATATAAGTCAAAAGTCGAAAGCGAAAGCAAAAATAAAAGCAAAGTAAAAGTTAGGAGTTACGGCAATTCAGATCCTCAATATGGCCACTCGAAATGGTCATATGAAGCATCTGAATTGCCGTAGCTTCCTACCTCACAGACAACTTCTGCATAGACTATAGGACCAAATCACCAATTAAACAATGGACTGGAAACTTCCCAGTCATCACAGGAAAATGAGAGTAAACAAAATAAGAGTAACAATCGGAGAACCATTTTCCAAAGAAGTCAACCGGTAGACTCGGAAGTCCTGCAAACTACTGTCCTTGGGCCTATCCTATTCTAGACCTACCATACGCAGTGAGATCCAAAGTCAGACTTGCTCTTCACAAAGAAATCAACAACATACAAAATTACGACATCATTCAACAAGATCTTTTATATTTGGAAAATGCCAAAAAGGATACATCATCTCGACAAAAAAGAGGAAACATCACTTTTACCAACTGCAATACCACATACGAGAACAAGTAATTACCAATTCTTACCTACCACTTCGAATATTCTAACAAATGCTTATCAGGCTTCTTCTACTGGATGGTAGGCTATACGAGCTTCTAAGTTCATTCGATTCTATCAAGGAAAAAACTCCACATCTGACCGACATCATTTGCCAACTATGAAACATCGAATATAACCGCAAAAACGTGACAATTACACCAGAACAATTTAAGTGCTATAGTACCACCAGCAAAAACTGACTTATAAATAATATTTTTGTGTAAAAACAGCAATGGAGTGGAACAAGCTATCTAACGAAGTTGTAAATTCGAGCACTCTAACAGCCTTCAAGACAATGCGATTACCATGCACGTGTTCTAGCACCCATCGTAGAAGACACCACCAACTGGTAGCCTACAACATTACCAAACAGATACAGAAAGGCTTGTATTACCATTCTGATACAGTGGATGTTTGAGTCTCAAAATTGTGCATCTCCAAAACGAAGATTGTGAGACTTATGGTTTTTACTTTCTATACACTTTTATTCATCGTATCGTTAATATATAATTAAAATGCGTTAATTGGAAATCGAAAACTCATGAAAACCTTATAGAGAAGCGTCAAGTTGGTTACTTATTTCCTATTCCTTATTCCTTATTTAAAAAAGTAATACGTAACTGGTTACTTATTCCTTATTCTAAAAAGCATTAAATAGGGAATAAGTAACTTATTCCCTATTCCTTATTTAAATAAGGAATAAATAACTGGTTACTTATTCCGGATTCTAATAATCCTAAATTGGGAATAAGTAAGTGGTTTTAGATTTAGAATTATTTTATTTGCTCTAAAATGCAAACAAGGATCAGACACAAGTTGGTAACAATATAACGAGTTACAATTAGCTTAAATATAATAATCAATACATATACATCTAACTTATGAAGTCTTCTCCTTTAAAAAAAAATATCAAGATAAATACCCGAAGAGCATGCATTAAATAATTTGTAAATTGGAATTATTTAAGTAAGTGGTTACTTATTCCCTATTCCTTATTTAAATAAGGAATAGGTAACTGGTTCCTATTCTAAAAAAACACTAAATAGGGAATTAGTATTCCTTATTCCTTATTCATTATCTAAATAAGGAATAAGTAATAGGGAATAAGTAACCAACTTGACGTTTCTGAATATACATTTCGGGGAAAAATAAATTATAAAAAAAAATAGAAATAGGGAATAAGTAACCAGTTACTTATTCCCTATTTAGTGTTTCTTAGAATAAGGAATAAGTAACCAGTTACTAATTTACTATTTCACATTTCGGGAAAGAAGAATAAATTATAAACAATTAAATAAGGAATAAGTAACCGGTTACTTATTCCCTATTTAGTGTTTTTTAGAATAGGGAATACGTAACCAATAACTAATTTACTATTTTATATTTCGGAGAAAAAAATAAATTATAAAAAAATAAATAAGGAATAGGTAATAAGAAACCAGTTACTTATTCCCTATATATGTGTTTTTTTTTAGAATAAGTAATAAGTAACTAGTTACTTATTTCTTATTTAAATAAGGAATAGGGAATAAGTAACCAACTTGACGTTTTTCATTACTAATTTACTATTTTACATTTTGGAGAGAAAAAAATAAATGATTGCATCATGTATGTGTACTGATTGCTGCAGTAAAAACAATCAATTTTGTGGAAATCTGACAATCATAATTGCTTAAATCATAGGATTTAACCAAGGAATCGGAGTACTTTAAATCCTTGATTTAACATTTTATACAAATTTTAAAAGGTCTAAACTTCATTCTTGTGATAACCTTTTTGAAATATTATTTGGTGTAAAATGTATTGTTAAAAACTGGAAAATGTATATATGTGTTTGTTGGGTATTTCTGAAATATTAATGTAAAAAATTGCCACCGAAATTATTTATATTTCATTGATATCCATTCTAAAAACACATTCCTACTGTACTAGCAAACTATTTCGGTTCCCCCTTGTGCGTCACTTCCGGTTTAGCCCTTTAAAAACACAAATAGTTGCTCTATAGAATGAAAACTAAATAATGCATATTAAGAAAAGCGGCTGCTTGCTTAAACAGTCGGCTCAATAAATTCTATACAAATGTTTCCATTGTGTAGAAGATGTCAGATTACCCCTTCTAAGTGCAATTGCTCTTTAAAGGTAAAAAAAATAACGTTTTTTTTCAGGTTTTTGTGTTGTAGAATGAAAACTATTGCAGATAGAGAAAAGCTATTTCTTCGTTAAACCATCATGTCATTGAGTTCTTCAAAAGTCTCCATTGGGTGGAAGTTTGGCCTTGTAAAGGTACCAAATACTGGTTGCCGCTTTTTGTCTTGTAGAATGGAAACCATTGCAGCTAGCGAACAGCGGTTGCTTGCATTAACAGTTTGCTCATTATGTGACTAGATGAGCTATGCAGGCCGTCATGGGAGCCCATCCATCGTTCACCAATAAAATATGTTCAAATCAAATCATATTTAAACACTGGTCGAATAGAGTACATTGAAACTCCAAACCACCTCTTGTACTTTCCATGCTCAAATTTTAATGACGACTAGACAATTGATCACTAAAAAATTGATAGAAACATTTGATTTCTTAGTTTCATATATGAAAACCAAAGATTTATTTTTATTTAATACATGATTTTTCCAAGTTTTGTGGGACATGGTAAATTGTCTAGACCGCTAATAAGGCTAAAGACTATGCACAGATGCTTAGAGATATGAAATAGTAAAAGTGAGAAATAATTGCACCGGGATGTCAGAAATCTATCAATCACAATATTTGCTGCAAAAGATATTGATTTCGGCAATGTTACTGCAATATGCTAATCATTTCGTCGTTTATAAAAGAGGATACAAGTTATGGAATAAGTATTAATGCGTGTGTGTTGTGTTTGTAATGTTGATGCAACTGCAAGGAAATTAATAAGGTGTAGAGGTAACATGACTTAAAGCAGTAGGGATGGTCTGGTCTAAAATAAGTTTTAAAAAATAATTAGTACGTCAAATTTCGGCCAAAACGCGGCATTTTTTTCTAAATGAAGATAGATTTTTGTTTATTTCATACCAGTTAGCAATATTTTATTTCTGAATTAATGGTAACAAACTTTTTTTTCTATTCCTGAATATGTCATTAGATTGTATTTTTACCATTAATTACTTGCTTGCTGATTAAAACTTTCTGTTCTGAGCCTTCATTACTTGGTATTTCCCCTCTGTGTATCATCATGCTATGTTTTTTGTCTCCTGAGATTATTTATTGTATTTATTTACAGACAATCAAGGCACAGACCTGTCATTCTGTTTGCTTAGATTTCATTCCAGTAATGATATAAAACAATTTGAATCTGGCGATAAATTCAGGTCATCAAATGATATCAGAACGTAATCAAATGCTAAGTGTTGTTGGCATTCAATACCACTATACTGTAATAACATAGACAGGCACGGATGCTGTAGATAAATATTGTGTTGCTATAACGGATTCCAATAATTGTACAGTCATTTTGGAAGTTAACATACACTTGATTGTTTGGAATGTCTGTCCCGTCGGCTACAGCGGCAGCTTCCACCCGTCCCAGGAAGGATTCCAGGACTACCAGTCCTAAAGTCCGATGCATGACTCCAAAACAGTCTGGTGTGGATGGATTAGAGGAATTCCAAAGGTATATCAAATATACTGTACTTTTTACAATTAACATCTTCTGTTGCTTTGTAACTTTCGTAAAGGCAAATATGCTAATATTTATTTCTAGTTTCCTCTTATTTGTTTTTTTTCTACTTGTTTTCTGTAATGCACAAATGCCGGAATTTCCAAATTTGACAAATAAGGTTTTCTCCCATTTGTGATACTAGTATAAAGTAAAATACAATGTAATGTCCTGTGTTACAAAAAAGTAAAGCAATATGCGTCTTTCAGTTTATTCAAATGTTCACGATTTTTAGTCTCTGGTTACTTCAACTTTCATGCAAGATGTAAAATACATGTATGCCCAGTCATGTATAAATGGGTGTTAGTGCCCAGTCGATACAGTCACTGGGCCATTAGAAATTACATACTGGATTCGCCGCCCCTATCTTCCCTTCCATTATCCAGAGGCTGTCCCTGTTTGAACCAAATACATGTAAGTTGTCAACAGAACACAAGGCAGACGATATAATATAACAACAGAATTATTCGGACTAACAATTCTTTGAATTATTCTTGGTAGATGTCCTCAGGTATTAATAAAGGATCATCCACAGGTGTGAGTTTTTTAATCGTTTAAGCAAAAAAAGGTATGTTCTAATACTTTTTTATGAAATATTTTGTGATCTAAAGAAGAGAAGGACACTTTTGCTGAAAAAAAAAAATATTTTTAGGTTTTAAATTCAAAATTTGTTTATCGGGTTTGTCTATTTATAAGATAAAACAATTTAATAAAAGAGAAATTTATATTTAATTCTTAGTACCTGTTCATTGCTTCGTGATAATACCTTTTATTTTATTAAACCAAAAGTAAAGATAGGTATCCAGGCTTAATTTGTTTGACAATGTGGGTGAGTGAGTGAGTTGGTGTTTTACGCCCTTGCAACGTTAGGCGATGAACATGAAATGGATGATTAAATGAACATGAAATGATGATGAGAAATGAAACATGGGGGTGGGAAGTGAAACGGGGTTATGGGCAAAAAAATTGTTTGACAATATCTGAGCTAAATTACGATAGATTATATGTAGAAAAGATGTCAGAACAAAATTTTTCGCAGAAAAAAAAATCTACCAATAAAATCACTTTCTTTCATTTTATTAAAATTAATATTTTACAATGTATTTTCAAATAAAACGATTAATAAGGTGTCATCATGTCAACTTTGTATCTGCATTGCACATACATCTTTGTAAATTTAGACCTAATCTGCTTTGTTTCATTCGAAAATTGTATTTATTAAAATAAATGTATTTTGATTTATTTAACATACTCAAAGCTATTTACCAAATTTTTATCATCTTTATTGCATATATTTACAATTGTACATATTTGCAGTTTCATTGTCTACTTGGCAAATAATATGACATTGGTTTATATATCATTTGACAAAAGTCCTTCTCTCTCTGAGTTCCTATTCAGATACATGAACTCGATCTCCCTTGAGTTTACCTAATGCCGACCAGAACCTTGACGTGGTGGGAGACGGTTTCTGTCTTTGCAGTGAACCGAAAGTCATCATGTGAGTTGCTATTAGCAGGACGACTCATGACACACAGCGTGCCGTTGCATAGAGGCATTCAGCTCCTGTAGTCACGACTATAAACTCCCAGATACTTCTTTGACACGTCGTTTCAGACCTATATTTAAGCATAGTCACGACGTTAAACTCCCCAGTCTGTCTTTCCTTGACACATGTAGCTATGGAATAGATGTGTTTCCATCAATACCCACGATTCGCGATCGAGGAACCATTGTATCATAATGATGGATTGTGTTCAGAATCATTGCTTAATATTACCTTTCATTATATTTTGTTTTGAGGTCTTATTAGGTAAAAAAAGTGTGCATGGCATCATTAAATGAATACGGTTTAAGCTATTATTGTACATTTTTTTAAATGTGACATTAAGTAATCGAAATACAGTTTTTCCATCAGAACCCTTATCTATTAACGTTACTAGCAACAAAATTAACGTTACTTGAACGAAATTAACGTAGCTTGTTAAGGTAATTGAGGAATATTAGTTTTTTATGTTCTGCTAGCATGCAAAATGACACGCTTGAGAAACTATAAGTTGATGGTTTATTTGATGTTTGCTGTATCTAGATAAGTCATTATTGTAGAATCTAGCGGGGTATTACTCTGTATTGACGTATTGTAATTGCTATTTTCTGCTGATTGGATAGTAATTCATTTCTCGAACTTTGATTTATATCATATGATCTTGGAAATCAGAAATGTCCTGCTCTAGTCTTCAATAGATGGAAATTCCCAATATATTTTTCGTCGTTGTATTTGCAAACATTTTACACGATAGAGTGTAACAGTATAGTTCTTTATCTAAAGATAAGACACAGCTCTCAACTGCACGATAAAGAAAGGAAGAAAACACCAACTGAATTTCAATTTGTTACAAACTGAGACAATAATTAATATGATTTTCTCAGGTTACAAAGTAACAAAAAAACCTCAAGCCTACACTTGCACTGCATGCAATTATTATTCATGTGTGAAATCCTTATAATGCCACGAAAATAGTGTTAAAGTTGTATGAGAATTCATTAAGTTGTTTAAGATGAGCTGTTGAAGAAATATGATTACCTAAAAAGAGTAACAGATGAGCACAGGGAAAGACCACAATGAAAACTTACACGACTCACAAAATTGTTTGACGTCGGACGTGTCGTTCCTAAAATAAGATACTTGTAAAGCAAAATAAGAATAAGTTTGACAGTTATTTTACTTCATTTCTCGTCCAGTATTGTTCGAGAGATAAGCTAATTTTCGTTTGTAAAAACTCAATTATGTTTTGTCTGAACTAAACTATTTATACAAAAAAAATGTTTCGACTTGAAATGACAACTCTGAGACAGGCTCATCAAGATGGCGATGACAATTTTGTCTCATCCATACAAACAATTAATAGGACATTGGGTCTTATAATTATAAGCCCAGTAAACACGATGAAATTAATTTCGTGAAACTAAATTCATAAAACAAATTACAAGTGCAAGTTTTTAAAAGTTTCATGAAACTTTTTTCTGAATAGTACATTACTCTAGTCTGGGAAAAGTTGCAGTGATAGGCAATCAAATGACGTGTTTTGAGGTCATATTTTAATTGATCAGGTCAAAAAGCCCTTTACTATAGTATCTTGCTTACGTATGCTAAATGGTTTTGCTGTAATAGTTTTGGTTTTGATCAGAATGATGCAACTCAGAAATATAGATATGAATTAAGTGTCATCTTAGATTATTCTTCCTTCCTTCTTGTTAGTACGTTGTCTCTTATTCAAAAGAAATAAAGAAGAAGTAAAAAATATTTAAAACTAGAAAATGTGTCTATGAGCCAAAGAATGGCAATCCCGTTCTTGAAATATCATTGACCCCCAATGTGTATTACCTGGGACATGTATAATAGACCTTTACGAAAAATTAATCAAAATTGTTCATGCTAAAACATGGGTCACAACGATATAATTCTAGTGGATGGTGCCGTGTTACTCACTAAAAGTGAAATATCATTGACCCCAAACATGTAGTATCTGAGATATGGACCTTACCCATGGACTTAACAAAGTCGTTCATGCAAAAATTATAGGTCACAAGTGTGGGGTGCATTGTTACCCGGCATCTAGTGGTGAAATATTGACCCCCAACATGTAGTATCCGAGATATGGACCTTAACTAAGAACTTTACCAAAGTCATTCATTTGTAAAATATTGGTAGCAGTGACCTAATTTCTAGTGGGTGGTTCGTTACCCAAGACACATCTAGTGGTCAAATATTATTGACTCCCAACATTTAGTATCCAAGTTATGGACCTTAACAAAGAACTTAACCAAAGTCATTCATGCATAAAATATAGGTCGCCGTGACCCAATTTCTAGTGGGTGCATGGTGTCACGTGACCCAAGACACATCTAGTGGTGAAATATCATTGACCCACAACATTAAGTATCCAAACCAAGAACTTAACCAAAGTAATCCATGCGTAAAATGTAGGTTGCAGTGACCTTAGTTCTATTGGGTGGTGCCATGCTACCCAAGACACATCATCTAGTATCCAAATTATGGACCTTTACCAAGAACTTAACCAAAGTCGTTCATGCATAAAGTATAGGTCACAGTGACCTAATTTCTAGTGGGCGTGTAGCCCTATCCAAGACCATCTAGTGGTGAATTATCATTGACCCCAACATCTAGCATTCCAGTAATGGACCTCAACCAAAGTGTTTTTTACGGACGTACGTACGGACAAGCCGGGTAAAACTATATGTCCGATCCACATACGTGGTTTGGCCATAAATACATAACAAAGATCCCCTCAATGTTTATATACGCATTGGTTCACCTCGCCTACGGAGAGTTGTTATATGACAAACTAAAACTCTGTAGCTAATAATTAGCAGGGAATAAAGAGAAGTTAATTAGCAATTATCAGCTAATTAACTTCATACTTTATTAATGATGGACGACTATTTACACATTTGCTAATATCCAGCATTCACACATGTTATTGTATTCAGGTATTCTTCTCTAGGAAATGCGTTTTTTAATGACGCTCTAATAAATAGATGAATATCATCTGCAACCTTTCGGTGGTGTTAGCCCAAGTGAACCTTATTAAGTTTGAATCCATTGATATAAAAAAATCACAGAAATAACAATAATGTAGTATCACATCTATCACTTCGTTCCTTTTGCATTTGCTACTTCTATCAGCCATAACACCCTAAACAGGTCAAAAAACTTTTGTACAGCTCCCTGACTGAAAATGTTTTGCACCAACAGTTTTTCTGTATCTACAATAGTTTTCAGCCGATATGCCAAATCATGATTAAATGATGACCTAAAAGAGACATCTTTTGTTTAGTTTGATTAGACGAACCAGCATTTCTCTATCAATAGTTCAAAAACATGAAAATGTGTTTTTTACCTTAAAAGAATTCTAGAATAGCAGCTCTTATCCAGTGGAGAACTTTGATTCTTAAGTGCGTATGACCCACCATATTTTTCCTTTGAGCTGTACGCCATTTAAAGTGGCTTACAACATGTTCTTTTCCTAGTAACAGTTACCCTGTTTTCGACTGATCAAAAATTAAAAAAATAAATATAAAATAAAAACGTTTGTGAAGAATACCCTACGGACCAATTATTCTTAAACTCTGTTTAGTATAGTTGTAAGAGGAGAATATTTTTGAAAATGGTAAACAAACTAAGGACAACGATAGATGGTAGTAGCTCACGTGGACTTTCGGTCCAAGTGATGGAAAAGGGGGAAAGCGAAGTAATTGGTGTATAACTTAAAACACCTACTATAAAGATTATTTTTCATGACATTTTTTACTTCTCATTGTCTTTATTGAAGAGAAATGAAAAATCTGTAAAATGAATTATTGTAACAGATTGCGTTCATATATCTGACTAGACGTCAGCTTGTAGACAATGAAATAAGATAGAAATGTTCGCTGATGATGAATTTTCAATACGAAACATAAATACTACTATGGAAAATGGGATTTATTATCACAAAAAGGAGAAATATTTAAAAAATATGAATGAATCAACTATAACCAATTTCTAGTGACTGACATTAATTACTTAATTCCATTTTAAGACGGTCATTACTTAAAAGAAACAAGTCTTACAAAAGACTTAATATGTAAACATTATAATATATTGAATAGAGACACAAAACATTATAACCATCTAGATATGACATGACCGCACCATGCCTACCACCTTCTATGAAGAATTTCGATTCTTTATTAAATTTCCAAGTATGACAAGAAGTCGGATTAGAACATTCAGTTTTAGAAGCGATCATTATTTTTTTTCAAAACTTCATATATAACTTTAAAAGAAAAACAAAGATAAATTATAATGGATTTTCGAATATTCCGTACTCGAAAATAAAATGGAATTCATCTCCTACTTCATATCAGCTTATAACGATTTGAATAAAGGATTTTTTTCAAAGATTTGATTTATATAGAACTTACTTAAATACGGATATCAGGCGATAGATCAATATAAACCTCAAAGTGTCATGCTAAATTGAATAAATAGTGTAGCTTCTATTTCGTCACAATATTTTGGCATAGACCTGCCCATGATTTTGGTAAACATTACGATGCACTACCTTGTTTTTAAGCATGTAGCTTCATTTAATTTTACTATAAGAAAGATATCTTATGCCCGTTTAATAATTAATAACTCATTTACATCTTCGTTTCTGAAGTTTTAAAACACAGGTGACAAATATCCGATTCTGGTCTTTATCTCATTTAGTTTTTGTTTTCCTCATAATATTATAGTAAGGGAGAAATGAAGGCCTAGTAAAATTAAAAGAACAATAATTTATCTTTTACAAGACAAACCAATGTGAAGCCACATTGATGGGTTAGCGACGGGTGTATTACAGCTGGCAGCAACTGCTTACACTCCCGGAGCACCTTAGGTAACTCGTTAGGACTTCAGTTCGCGTTGCTTTTCGGTTGTTATTATGTTCTCTGTTTCTTCTTGTTGTATTAGTTTGAGTTGACTGATTTCGTCTTTGCCCTTTTTGACATTTTTCCATATTATAAGCGGTCATATGACAACTTCAAGCCAAAGTGATCCAAAGTATATTATTTCATGACCTTAACCACTGTACACATGACTTGTTAAGGCAACAGTTTTTTACTTATCTCCATAGATTACAAAAACTGTACGAAAAACATGAAGAGGACGATTTCGACCATTTAACGTTTTTCCTGAAACGAACCGAAGACCTCTCTGATTCTTCTGGTTGTTATTTTATCATTTGTTCTATTTTTAAAGTGCTACTTTTTCTATGAATCAGGCAGATACCATAAATAGGGTGGCACATCGATAACAAATACACAGAAAATTTTTAATAGAATTGGGTGGAGCCACCCTAGCAAACTTTGTTTTGACCACTAAATTTTTCAGTCAGTATTGGGTTTAAGAGTTATTACCAGTCAAAGTTTGGTTACATTGTACAGAGAAAAGTACGGGAAAATTTCCCGCCATATTTTTTTCCTATATAACCAATCCAAAAATATCTAGACATCAACTAATCATTTCGAATGTAAAAACTCCATTGGGTTTGTTTTTTATGATAAATTGAATGCATCTATACCCCAAAATCTTAAATTGGAAATTATCAATGTGCCAGTCCCTGCCTGATTCTTATGTGGAATAGTACTTTAAAACCCTCGGTTGCCATGATTTCCGACAAATTGAACAGTTCTTAAGTTCATCAAAACTACTATTATTTATTATTCAATGTCCGAGGAGTTTAATTACGGGCGGACGGACGCAACGCGACCAGACAATTGATATATTGATTTTTTTGTAGTTAGAGGTTGTAAACAAACAACTTCCAGAGGTCTATTGCATGACGCTAATCTGATACAAAACGGTAAATAATTTGTATACTTCTGATATGTTTTTTTTATTTTTTACAGGAAAAGGAGTACATCAAAAGCCTCTGCAAGTGATTGCTGTGTTCTCTGTATATTGTGTTTTGTTTTTCTATCATTGGGATTAACAATAACGGTGACCCCTGGATGATTCACGTTTGATGTTAGTCATTCTGTACAGTTTTATCCAGCAGTACTCGAGAGTTTGCAATGAAATAGGACGTGTTTATGAGGAGGTACAATAGACTCCTTGGTATTGAATGCAACACCTTTTGCATTGAGAGAAATTAATTTCTACGTGTATATATTTTTGTTTTTTTTTCTTCTTCTAAATATTATGGAAATACTTCCGATGAAGCAATACAATGTTTAGTTCAGACAAAAAGTTTAATGATTATATATGTTTATCATAATACATCAACTAAAGCTGGACATATTACTTTTTACAAAGGTTAATCATATTAATCATGGGTGTAGGTAATCATCGAGTTCGAGTTCGAGTCAGAGTTAGAGTTCGAGTTAAAGTTCGAGTAACGACTCGAGTTCGAGTTAAAGTTCGAGTTAGAGTTCGAGTTATTATTCGAGTTCGAGTTAAAATTTTCAGCTAACTTGAAACCGTGATTTTTATTGCAATAATCGAGTTACGACTCGAGTTCGAGTTAAAGTTCGAGTTACATATCGAGTTAGAGTTCAAGTTACAAAACGAGTTGTATATTTATTTTTTGCACACTTTCTTTATCATTTATATTTGCAACTCTGCTGCATGTAAAAACAATCTACTTTGAGATACTAGCTTAATAAAGTACTGATTCATATTAATAATGCGGTTACAGATAAAGGAAATATATTTACATCGATGATTAGTTTTCTTCTTAAACAAATTCGACATCTATTAAAATGCTTCTGATGCAAAAATTCTAACACACTTGTTATGTTAGGAAGCAACCATTTGATTTTTTTTTAGGGGACGGAGCGGTTGGGGGGGGGGGCTATGATGAATTTGAAATAAAATGTAGGAAAAGAAAAGGATTATATATGTTAAGTTTAAAAATGAAATAAAAAATGCGCGCAAAACAAAAAATCCAGGCTTCGATTTTTTTTCAAAAATAAAAAGGCGGGACGAAGAAAATATCCATGCACCTTTAAAATCTAATGGCCGTTCCCTTACTGTTCGATTGTTGTTGTTTTCATTCAAGAAAACAAGTAAATCTGTGAGTTATTGCTTACAAGTGATACGCCCGCTCCCAAAATAATGCCTTGCATTAAAAAAGTATTCGGTAAAGTATAACAGGAGGTATACATAGGATAAAGTTATATAAAAAGCAGACACTTATGTCATACAGTTGCTTAGAAAACTACGGAAGGACGAACGAAAGAACAGACGGGTTCTTTTCGAAGCGATGCCCGACTTACCTGGAAAGGTGATGGTTACAAATCATCATAATAAAGCTGTGTACCAAATTTGAAATCAATTCCTTCAGCAGATACCGTGAAATCTGTTACGACAAATTGTCCTTTTTTTACCAAAAGACGGGGATTCCGCCGTGTTGGTCTAGTACCGGAAAATATGTATACCAAGTTATAATTATTCCCCCGCTTGTGAATTGGGTGGGAGATTGGCACATTGGTACATATTTGCTTCTTGTCCACAGTCTTTGTGACATTACGTAAATATGTACTTTTATTGGGTTTTAATCATATCTACACATATATTTATAAATGAGTATATTGCAAGGTGACAATCTTAAACAGTTTAAAAGAGGCAGAGGTACCAATGGGGTATCCGAATGTCAAAAGTCCGAAAGGGCAGAGACAAAACCAATAAACACCAACAAGTGTTATGTTTGACAACATTCACGTAATTGCGCTAAATTAAATACCCAACTCGAACTCTAACTCGATCTGTAACTCGAACTCTAACTCGAACTCGAGTTGTAACTCGATTATTGTCATAAAAATCACTGTATCGAGTTAGCTCAAATTTCAACTCGAACTCGAAAAATAACTCGAACTCTAACTCGAACTGTAACTCGAACTCTAACTCGAACTGTAACTCGAACTTTAACTCGAACTCTAACTCTGACTCGAACTCGATGATTAAGCTACACCCCCTCGAATAGAATAAGTGTATATGTATTTATCACATTTATCAACCCACATTTCTGTTCGTTGCTTTTAGTAGGCCGGGATACTTTTTTACATTTCCTGAGTAAATAATTTATGAAAGTAAAGATAAAAAGAGAAATCGGTCATGGTGATTTTTTCTTTCAGAGATAATCCATGAATGACTGTTGTATAACTAAAGTTCTCTTCTATTAATGGAAGAAGTAGCAATATCTGATGCAAGTTTCAATCTTTAATATGCATGTTTTATTTGTTTTTATTTTGGTCTCGCCTGCGAAGAACAGCGGGACATAGGTGTTACTTTACCGGCGAAGGTGGCGTTAATTATAAATGTTAAAATTTTTATGAACACCTCCATATCTCAAGAACTATAAGTCTTAGTTGAATGTACATGTCCCCAGAGGTAGTAAAGCACGGTTGCATTTCCATCTTTTTAGCCTTACCTCGATTTTCTGGTTGAGTGACTTGCAACAGCAATGTTTAAGTACACTTTTCAGGAACTACAAGTCCTGGGTTGATGAAACTTTATATGTATTTGCATCAGAGCTGTTAAAGCTGCGTCCTTATCTTTTACCTTTACCCTGGGTTTTGGAGAATACATATTTTTCTTTGATATTTAAAAAAAATATAGAGGGAGCTAAAGTTTGATATTTCGTTATAGTTTATATGAATTTATGAACATATTTGGGAATTTACAAGGAATTTGTATTTCTGATGGTGCCGGCAGGCGGGACATACTTTAGTGTTAACTCTTGTTACTTTTTACGTTTTGTTTCATATGTAAATGGTGCTTGAAATAATAACAAATCAAAACTATTTTTTTTATTATTATTTAATCCTATTATGCAAAGTTAATATGTTTTTAGTCCAATGCCTTTTTGCCAAAACTAAGCAAAAACTAAAATTTGTTTAGTTTTGGCAAGTTTATTCTAACATTGTATACCTAGTTCTATACTAGAAAGCAAGATTTGATATAAACGTATAAACATGTAAAAGATTTATGCTATGTCTACTACATCTAGTAGCACCTACATCTAATCATATAATTTTGCATGTTAGTCTCAATGATATCTACTTAATTTGTAATAGTAGATGTTGTCTTCCCAATCTGACATGCTATGAATAATAAAATATGAAGCTATAAGCCAAGTGAGTTTGTATGAAGGTGAAGGACAAAACATCCTACTGATATTAAGATTCATACATGTACATGCAGACAAATAGAGGATTTCGATCGATCTAAGAAGACGAGTTCAGTTGTAAGATTGTCATATAGGAATTTTTGGGTATGTCCTTTTTACAGAATGAGACCTATCCTAAACGAATCATTGACAAAGCGACACATGTGTTGGAACAAACAGGATTTGCTTATCCAGTGACTGGAGAACCGGAGTTTCGTTTTACGAAAAACTGTCGTTTCTGATTGCAGTTTGTTATGTGATTCATTGTTGCTGTTCGTTTTTTGTCTAATTTCATATACTTGTTTTAGATCTAAGATTTTCTTTGTATAATCCTTTCCTTATACAAAATAAAATCACACAAAACGGATCCCTTTTCTAAGTAATTCTTATTGTTTGTAGAATGTTTTTTATTTATTTTTTATTATTATATTTTTGTGTTCAATTACAAGCTTTCTCTACATATACAACCTTCCTTAATATATCATTTGCATTAGTTATACATTAAACCATAGCATGTAGAAGTACATCATTGACATTCAGTTGTTCAATAAAAAATATTATGAACTACATTTTAAAATGTAAATCATGCAGATTTTGGGAGACAAAAAATCTACATATTTTTGAGAAAATCAGTAATCCTACCCCAAACATTATTATATTCATCATATTGTCTTTCTGCAAATAAATATATTCAAGTACCACCGATCTTTTCTTCTAATTGTGTATATTTAAAATATTGTGAATTACTCCTTCTGTATGTTTATAGGAGATAGAGTATTTGCCTAAAATTATACAATGATTTAATAATTCATTTTTGGATCAAGAAGACTAAAATGATGCTATCTAATGGCAATTCTATGGTAAAAAATAGAATATCACCAAATTGGAAATTCTTTCCAAAAAGTATTGATAAATTGACACTCAAAAAAATATGTTCAATAGTTTCAACTTCATTACATTTTGGACATTTGTTAGAGTTTTTTATTCCATTTTTTCTAGGTAGCAAATAATAAACGATTCTAGAAATGATTTCATATTGAAAGGCTGGTTATCTGCTTTCAATTGAGCACATAAAAGGCAAAAGATAAATTTGTTCCCATTTTTCCTCACTGATTCAATGTTAAATATTTTTTCCATTTCTCATGAAATGACGGTTTAAGTTTGTTATTTGAAACATGTATTTTATGGGTAGTAGTTTCCCATTGACTTTGAATACGATTTGGAAAGAGTTGCTTAATATAGAAGATTTTTGCGATAAGATTGTGTTATTCCATGACCTTGGAATGGCTTCTCTCAAGGAGACAATGCCTAGAAAGGATGCCTTAATGCTTTACTTGAATGAGACGAAAATTCGCCGTTTTCATTAACTATGTCCTATGTCATTAATAAATTTAATACCACGATTATACCACAATTTGTAGAAAATACACTTTTTGTTAATTTTGATTTATGGGTTGAACCTTAGAAATTCTTTCCTTATATCAAAAATGCTTTCAGGAACAAAACATGATTTTAACTTTTTCGAAGAGTCTAAAACTTGCACATAGAATTTTGGTATCGTTAGTTCAGCGTCCGACATATCCCATCGGCTAAAAATTATATCTCTACGATTGAAACCAGTGAAGAATGCTTAAGCAGCGTGTTTCCAGCAAGCAACTGGCTCTGAGAGAAAACGTTTTATCCACATAACTCTTGCAGCAATTACTTGATGTTCGAAGTTTGTATAATGTTGTTACGGCTGCATAATATTTTCCTTCGAATTAAGAATCACAAATAACGGAGCCCTTTAAGTACTTTGTATTTGTTTGTAGACTGTTGTTACGACTGCATGCATACTTTCATTCAAAGTAAAAATCACACAGAACGAAGACCTAAGAAGCAAAGAGGCACCAATTGGGCGTTCGAGTGTCAAAAGTCCGAAAGGGCAACGACAAAATCGGTAAATACGAACAAGAACAGCACGAGGAAATACAGAACACAAAATCAACCGAACATAAATCAACAACTCAAACTCAATTGGTAACAAGAGTGACTGACTCGGGTGCTCTGGAAGAGAAAGCGGTTCCTGCCTGCTATTGCACACCCGTCGCGCTGCTAATTTCCAATTCAGTGTGTCAAATCCGGTAAAGGAAGACAAAACAAAACTATGACAAACCAACATCTGTACTCATCTATGAGATAGAAATCCCATATTTGTCTACGAGTGCATGGTGTCTATTGTTAAATTTCTTGAGTGAAGACAGCAACCGAGGAGCAACATAACCCCGTGTTAGTAATATCTGTGTCAAACGTGACGCTCTGCCAAGAAAATCTATGTCATTCCCGCAAGCTCTGGAGTATCGAATCAATTGTGATACGAACGCTATAAGCTGGAGCGGACGGAATGTTGTTACACAAGGAGGGAAAATTTAGAATTTTGAAAGTTGAAGTCATCACATTTGTCATAGAGCTTTGTTGAAAGTTTTTGTTTATAGTCTATTTCGAGATGTAGATCTAAATATGAAGCAGACTTCCTAGATCCGTTGTGACCTTTATCCCAAGTTTCTGAAGATATATGAAATGGAGAAAGTCACCAATAGAAAATAATGAGATGTGGAATAAGTGTACGCGACACAGCCCACAATTAAACGGCAATTTAGAAAAACCACAAAATCGAGATGTGTTCAATGAAAGGACATCGTCAAAAAAATTAAAGTCAGTAATTGTGATTGTTTGTAGAATGCAAACTGAATAGAAATAATGAGATGTGGAAAACCGGTAAGTGTAAAATGAAAATGAAAATGAAAACAGCCAGCAACCTTCAACGAGGCTAGTAAGCGCTGCTCGCTGTTTTGTGTTTGGACCAATGTCAAAATAAAATGCATACAATTTAAAAATAAAATCTAGTCTTAAAGATGTCATTTATGAGGAAGTAGATGGCATAGACATGAAATAAGCATTATCTATAGGCCTACAATGTAAAAGAGCGTTTTGGTTTTTTTTACCATGTCGAATAAAAATGATGGTTTCCATTCTTATTATCTGTCATTTTTATGTGTTTGTATGGCACGCCATATTTATATTTATTCCTCTTTAAAGATATCTCATAAAATGTATAAGATATCTCGTATACTTTATAAGATATCTTATTAAATATATAAGATATCTCATATAAATGGTAGTTTATAAGATATCTTATAAAACATATGAGATATCTTATAAAACATATAAGATATCTTATAAAACAAATAAGATATCTTATAAAACATATAAGATATCTCATAAAGTTTATAAGATATCTTATCAAGATTATTAGATATCTCATATAAAATAATTTATAAGATATCTTATAAAACTTATAAGATATCTTATAAAACTAATAAGATATCTTATAAAGTTTATAAGATATCTCATAAAGTTTATTAGATATCTTATATATTTTATGAGATATCTTATAAGTTATTTTTTATAAGATATCTCATAAAGTTTACGAGATATCTTATAAACTTTATAAGATATCTTATAACTTTTATTAGATATCTTATAAATTATTTTATATAAGATATCTCATAATCTTTATAAGATATCTAATAAACTTTATGAGATATCTTATATGTTTTATAAGATATCTTATATGTTTTATGAGATATCTTATATGTTTTATAAGATATCTCATATGTTTTATAAGATATCTTATAAACTCCCATTCATATGAGATATCTTATATATTTAATAAGATATCTTATAAAGTATATGAGATATCTTATAAACTTTATAAGATATCTTATATTTTTATAAGGCATCTTTAAAGATATCTCATAAAATTTATAAGATATCTCATATACTTTATAAGATATCTCATAAAGTTTATAAGATATCTGATAAACTTTATAAGATATCTTATAAACCTTATAAGATATCTTATAAAAAATAATTTATAAGATATCTCATATACTTTATAAGATATCCTATAAACATTATGAGATATCTTGTAAACTTTATCAGATATCTTATAAACATTGTGTTTAGTAGATATCTCATTTTCTTTTAAAGATATCTTATATAGTAAATAAGATATCTTATAAAATTTATAAGATATCTCATAAAGTTTATAAGATATCTTATAAAGTATATGAGATATCTTATAAATTATTTTTTATAAGATATCTCATAAAGTTTATAAGATATCTTATAAACTTTATGAGATATCTTATAAAGTATATGAGATATCTTATAAAGTTTATGAGATATCTATAAAGAGGAATAAATGTAAAAACGGCTTGCCATATGTTTGAACCAACTATCAATTTGATAAGTCTACAGTTTCTTTTGAAATGCCTGTAGATGCCCAGTCAGAACTAATGCCGGTCTATAAGGTCTCTGGTTGGTAACATCTAGTTCGTATTAAACGAACAAATTTGATTACAGAATGAAGTGCATATAGAAAAAAATGACAACATTTTTGTACATGTCGGACGTTTGTGTTGTGGGCAATTGCACTAATTGTGCAGCGTCGTTTGATTTGTTTACGCTTCCTTTGTATAAAGCATACTTCTTACAGTCGGCTCACTTCTAGACAAAAAGGATGTAGACTTACTTTACCATTCAAAGTTTCATTACGATAACTTGATGATGTACTTTCACTCAACAATCCTCTATTTTTATTCCTTTCTTTACCTTTTCTATCCCCATGAACTTGAGATTAAAGACACTACAGATTCCGCTTGAAAGAAAAAAAAGAAGTAAAAATGGGGTACTTTAATGTTATAGCAGCGAAAAGACAAAAACAAAAACAGTAGAACTACACGGAAATAAACACCACAACAAAACAAATAAAAACAACAACAAAATATGCGACAACTGAAGAAACGAGAATGTTCTCAGGTGTTTCTGATTCAGTACAGTTTAGCTTCTTTTTCTATGAGAGTTTTGGTATGCTTTGTATTTTTTGTGCGTATTTTTTGTTATCAGTGCCAACTGATTTTTTTTCTTAGTCTTTTCCTTCTTCTGACATTAGAATCATCGACCCTGTTGGTACTTCTTAATGTTCTTCGTATGGTTCTTTTTCATTTTGCCTGATTTCCTCTTGATTTCTTCTCAATTTGAAAGTTTTGTTGTGCAAGTTTTCAGATAAAAGTTTATGTTTTAGCTTTGGATATGAACTTGGTACTTTTCTTTGGGTACTTTTAGTTTCGTACCTTCAAAATAGTTTTATTTTGATTCTATTGCTGCTGATACCGTAGGATACCGTGTGATCATTAGTGGACTCTGGCTGCTTCTGCTGCCAATGTTTCTATTTCTTTAGTGTCCTCTGATTGGATATTTGACTTCACGTGACGTCTGGTTTGGATGTGTGAAGTCAAATTTACATTCTTGGTTTTCCCAGTACTTGTCTAGGGCTTTTTTAAAGTCAACGACTTTTTCACAGGTATAACTACTTTTTAGCTCACCTGGCCAGAGGCCATGTGAGCTATTGCCATCACTTGGCGTCCGTCGTCGTCGTCGTCCGTCGTCGTCGTCCGTCGTCGTCGTCGTCGTCGTTAACTTTTCTTCAAACTTCTTCTCCTCTGAAACGGCTGCACAGATTCAAACCAAATTTGGTCTGGTGGTACTTTAGGGTATCCCCCACAAAACTGATGTGGGGATTTTTGATTCGTCGAAAAACATGGCCGCCGTTGCTAAAAATAGACCAGGGGGGTCAGACTACTGTTTTTGGCTTGTAAATCAAAAAGTATAAGAGATAGATGAAATCTGATGCCACCCTACTGCTTCAGCATCAAAAGTTCTACATTAGTCTCCATTTGGTCCAAGATGACAGATGACCCTTTATAGTGGTTACAGCCCCTTAAAGGTGAAAAATGGTGTTTTTTCATGTTTTTGTCCTATAGTATGAAAACTATTGCAGATAGAGAAAAGCTGTTGCTTGCTTAAATGTTCAGCTCATTTAGCTCTACAATAGTCGTCATAGGGTCGAAGTTGTAAGATGACCCCTTATAGGGGTTACGGCCCCTGAAGTAATGTTTTTATAATGTTTTTGGCCTATGGAATGAAAACTATTGCAGATAGAGAAAAGCTGTTGCTTGCTTAAATGTTCAGCTAATTTAGCTGAACAAAAGTCTCCATAAGGTCGAAGTTGTCAGATGACCCCTTACAGGGGTTACGTTACGGCCCCTAAAATGATGTTTTTTCATGTATTTGGCCTATAGAAAGAAAACTAAAGCAGATAGAGAAAAGCTGTTGCTTGCTTAAATGTTCAGTTCATTTAGCTCTACAGAAGTCTCCATAGGATTGATGTTGTCAGATGACCCTTATTAGGGGTTACAGCCCCTAAAATAAACTTTTTTTTATGTTTTTGGCCTATAGAATGAAAACTATAGCAGATAAAGAAAAGCTGTTGCTTGCTTAAATGTTCAGTTTATTTAGCTCTACAAAAGTCGCAATAGGTTCGAAGTTGTCAGATGACCCTTAATAGGGGTTACGGCCCCTTAAATAACCTTTTTCACGTTTTTGGCCTTTAGAATGAAAACTATAGCAGATAGAGAAAAGCTGTTGCTTGCTTAAATGTTCAGCACAGAAAGCTCTACAAAAGTCTCCATAGGGTCAAAGTTGTCAGATGACCCCTTATAGGGGTTACGGCCCATAAAATAACAGTTTTTCGTGTTTTTTGGCCTATAGAATGAAAACTATAGTAGATAAAGAAAAAAACTGTTGCTTGCTTACATGTTCAGCTCATTTAGCTCTACAAAATATAGGGTTGACATGAAGACCAGGTGAGCGATTTAGGCTCCTGGGAGCCTCTTGTTCAGGAATGCTTTTCCATGTGTCCACTACCCTCTGGGTAATAATGAATTTTCTTATTGTGACCGCTTGAGGTGGTTTCTGGGACATTTCTGTGATAGCTGGAAAAATCCATTCTGTAACCTCCATACATGTATCTTATATACCAGACATAATCTTAATTTTTCTCTTAGCATTTTCGATATTATTCTTTGTCGGCAAGTTGGTAGGGTGACCAAACCGCTTCTGCATATTCAAGATGTGGTCTCACTAGTGCTTGAAATATGTATCTGAAGCTTCACTGATCAAGATGGGCGTATGTTCTTCTTATAAGGCCCATTATGCTGTTGGCGTTATTTACCTGGCTTTGTGAACAGATTTTTGTCTAAATTGTCACGCCATTATCTCCCCCCTCTGGTTTTCCCAGGTGGACTTTCTCTCTCTTGTAGCTATATAAATGATAGTTTTTCAATTTGTCTCGCCTGCGATGCAGAGCGGTACATAGGTGTTACTTTACCGGCGGCACCTCCATATCTCAAGAACTATAAGTCGTAGGTTGATGGAACTTGGTATGCATATGCCCCAGTAGTAGCTTAGCACAGTTGCAGCCTCATCTTTTGACCTTGAACCTGATTTTCTAGTTGAGTGATTTTGACAATTTTCAATACATATAATAGCAACGGTAAGGTTTTGCAAGCACCTACATATCTTAAGTCCTAAGTTGATGAAACTTGGTATGCATATGCCCCAATAGTAGCTTAGCACAGTTGCATCCCCGTCTATAAACCTTGACCTTGATTTTCTAGTTGAGTGACTTTGACAATTTTCAATACATATATTAGCAATAGTAAGGTTTTGCGAGCACCTCCATATCTCAAGAACTATAAGTCTTAGGTTGATGAAACTTGGTATGCATATGCTCCAGTAGTAGCTTATCACAGTTGCATCCTCATCTTTTGACCTTGATTGTCTGGTTGAGTGACTTTCACAATTTTCAATACATATTATAGCAATGGTAAGGTTTTGCGAGCACCTCCATATCTCATGAACTATAAGTCTTAGGTTGGTGAAACTTGGTATGCATATGCTCCAGTAGTAGCTATAAGCACAGTTGCATCCTCATCTTTTGACTTTGATTGTCTGGTTGAGTGACTTTCACAATTTTCAATACATATTATAGCAATGGTAAGGTTTTGCGAGCACCTCCATATCTCATGAACTATAAATCCTAGGTTGATGAAACTTCAATAACATATAAGCCCCAGTAGTAGTTTAGCACAGTTGCATCCCCATCTTTTGACCTTGACCTTGATTTTCTGCTTGAGTGATTTTGATTATTTTTATTGTATATATTAGTAATGTTTAAGTTCTATAAACACATTTTGATCTCAGAAATCGAAAATCATTATAAATTTAAAATATAGTGCCATGGAAGTAAGAAAGAATTATTGTTTCTCTTGTTTTGCTCTGCTACTTGGTTTGTTCTCTCATGATATGGTGACTAGTTTTCATTTATTTGGGTTGAATTCTAATAGCCATTTGTCTGACCAATCTTGTAGCCTGTCAAGGTCTTCCTGGAGTTTGGTTTCACCATTTTCATTTCGCATTTCTTTGTAATTTTTTGTGTCATCGGTAAAGAGGTATGTTGTGGAATCTACACATTCTTGCATGTCGTTAATATAGATCACGAAGAGAATAGGTCACAAAACGCTGCCTTGTGGCCAAGTTTTGGGATGCCACTAGTTATTCTATGCCTCTCTGATACTTCTCCATTGACCGGCACCCTTCTGGTGTCTCCTTTCTAGGAAATCCTGATCAGGGAGCTGTTGATTTGATACTTCTTCATTTTTAGAATGAGTCCTCTATGTGGGACTTTACCAAAGGACTTTATGAAGTCCATGTATATTGCATCAATTTGGGTCACTTGTTAAGCGTCTTGGTTCATTCGTCAATAGCATTTAGTAGTTGCAGCGTTGTAGATCTACAAGATATTAACCCATTTTTTTTTTCTTGCTGAATAAGAGGTTAATCATCAGAAACTGTATATGCACCATAAATTTAACTGTTTTGAGATCCACTATGATATCGTGAAGAACATCCCTCTGCTTCTCTCACTGCAATTAACGAACGAGAAAGTTCTACACTACGTTACAATGAGAGACTATGAAAAATAAATCTCACACCTTTTCCGTACGACTACGACTTGCGCTCTTTTTTTCCCTTTTGGCACTGATTTTTCAACGGCGGAACTCGACTGACTGGGGGGTTGGGGTTCTAAAACGGAGCAACTTTTTTTTCAAATTCAATCATCTTGCAAATTTTCAGGCTATATTTAAAAGACTTGTAATAGCATAAATGGTGTAAAATTTATTTCTTGATTCTAATTTATTTATAAAAAATAACAAGATAAACACTTCAAAAGATAATGAGTTTTTTTTTTAAATATCCCATTTCAAGTAAGATAATTGGCGTGAAAATGTGACTATTTTTTACAAAGAAATGTATTAGAAAATTTAGTTGTCCTTAAATATCTCGAAAAGCAGTACCGTGAACCCATGTTTTAATTACAGAAAGTAATATCTATTTTTTTTCTATGTCAGAGTGCATTTCAAAGTTAAGGATTTCTCCTACACACTATACAATTTCTTAAAGGATTGAAATCCATGCAACTGTTTCAAAATAAGCACCGTGAACTTTTGTTTTAATTGTATATTTTCAATGCTCTTATCAATGTCAATTTACTACGTTTTGAAAAAAAAATCCTAGTCATTTTTAGACTCCCTAACTCCCAGTGGTTGACTGAACAATGATCATGTGTTAACATTGTTTTAAACATTATCATTGTTTAATGTTTTAGCCTTAAAACTCATACAGTTCAACATTAATAACCAACAAAAAACTGGTCTATAGCTATTTCATGATTATTCGGTTACCTCAAGTCCTAGTTAATTGATTAAAATATTTTAACCGAGAATCCCTCGGTTAAATATTTGTAGACCTTTTAGCATTGTGCAAATTAACAGCGGAAGTCACGTGATGTGCATGGAAACAAACACAGCGTGATGAAAGTTGAGAACTGCATTTAAACCTGATATGGAAAATGAGCCTTATAAGGATGTGACAGTTGATAAAATGACATGAGTAGACAGGAGATTTACAACTCCTATAACGATAGAGGTAGAATGAGGCCGGGTTCGGCTGAGGTAAGCGGAAAGAGTGAGAAATTTGCTTTTATGCCATTTGTCATCTGCAAAATAATTCACTGTTATCTCCCTTTGTCTTTGCCAAATGTGATGTTCATGGCCAACTGTATAAATAAATTTTAAGAGCTGATTTAGAATAAACTGAATACAAATAATTTACAAAATATCTCCAAAGTATGACCTACAGTAGACCAGGGCAATTTTTTTCAATATACTTTAATTTAATTTTATCAAATTTAACTCAAACTTTATAAATTTTGTTCGTTGTAGTGAACGTGTATATCATGTTTGGATATTTTAAGATAATAAAAGAGAGTTATTTGTATCATTTTTGTACTTATGGACATTTCAAAACATTTAATTTTTCACACTAAATGTAAGTAATGTGGTAACTAAATTGAAAGTGTTTAAGATTGTGTGTCATGTGTACATCTGCATCTATAATATGTACACGTATCAGTATTGTACAAATCAAAGATGATAATCTAGAAATTTTTATGAAACACTAACATAGAAATTAGTTTGCATTGATAAGTTCCTTAGTTATAGCATGCACACAAATTTCTCATTGGCCGCACAAAATCACAATTGGAAATCAAAATTACAATGTATTATTAATTTATAAGATTTAATTTTCCCTTTAATGTATTTTATTCTGGTGCTACTCTTTAGAAACATTCTCTTTAAATTTTTTTACTCTTGATTTTCCTTCATAAGTTTTGTTGGTAGCCATCAAACCAAACATATCTTTTGAATTTGTATTAAATAGAACCTGAATACATTTTAAGATATGCATGTTTGATTGGTTCTTTTGTTTTTGACCTGGTTACAAGCGTGTTGCATTGTATATCAACAATGCCTAAAATGTTTAGTGACTCCATGATAGCTTTGTAATTATAATGTATGGACAGAAGAAATTTAAAACTATTTTGAATCTTATTCATAATTAATTGATTATGACTACTTTGGGTTTATTGGCATTTTATTTACATATGTTGTAAGAATCAAAAAGGTCTATTTAGTGATTATTATCGGCAATTAGATCGGCATAAAGTTATATTCCTAAAGGACTACAGAACCAAAAGTGTCATTTAAATATTACTCATGCAAATTCAAAATGAACTGGTAAAGATGGGCACAATTCATGAGGCTGAAAATTCATAGCTATGCATATTATTTATTAAAAAAAAAAGGAAACTATATCTCTGTTGTCTAGAATCACAATTAACCGTGTCCAATGTTATCCATTAAATTTCAATCAATTTTATTATCAAAATTTAATTTTCCTAAGCCTTTCTTATAATAGTTCATTTTGAAAATTTACTTCTTGGTAATGAATAGAATGTATAGTGGAATATAGTACTATTATTGTTGATCAGCTGATTGCTTTGCTTCAATCTACCTACTTACGTTATAAACACACCATTAAAATAATATTACAAATATTCAACTTGTTCAAGTCAAAAAGTACTACATGTATCTCATGCAATATGTTATTTAACCAATTGTGCAAAATTTTGCATTTATTTTCAAGAGGAATTCTGTGACAAAGCAATGTGTGTACATTTTTGGGTTTGTTTTTTTATTAATTTGTTTGTTTATTGAATCTACTTTTTTGCATCTTTCAAATTGTGTAAATCAAGGTAAAGTTCCTTTATGTCTGGTTGTTCTCGTATAGTACTCTTGTCTCAGGTTCTCTCTTGGTGAATTGAACTTTTATCGATTTGATTTTTAAAGTGTGTTATTTTTTGTGCTTTGTACAAGATTAACAATAGGGGGAAGGTTTGGCCCAAAAAACTTGTTTACCCCCCGCCACATTTTATATGTGCCTGTCCTAAGCCAGGAATCCTTGTCAAAGCTTTTGTGTTCATGTCAACTATCTGTTTTTTGTTTTATATCCAGAAATGGGTCTTTCTTTGATAATCTAGGGATTTGTTTGAATCTTATGTATTGTATTTTTAGTCTCGGGCCAATGCAAGACAGCAAGCAGTGACCTCTGGTCATGTTGAAGACTGCTGGCTATTTTCCATTGTGATTTTTTAAATTGCCATTTCTTCAATGTTGGTTGTGTCGCGTACACTTATTCCACATCTCTTTATCGTCTTTTTAAAATGGTTAATATCAAAATGACAGACAGTGCCTGCTTTTATTTCGTCCTCCGCCACAGGGTGGGCGGGGACATATATATGACAGGCGTCTACACAAAACTTTATTTTTTGTGCTTTGTCTAGGAATATTGATAGGGGGAAGGTTTGGCAAAAAAAAAATAGTTCTAACCTGCCACATTTTATATGTGCCTGTCCTAAGCGAGGAATCTTTGACAAAGCTTTTGTTTGTACTTGTCTTTTTGATGTTTTCTGTTCTTTCTTTAAGAAGATGGTCTATCTGTGACTATTACAGGATTGGATTTGAATTATATGCATTTTATTTAGACCATGGGCCAATTGCAGAAACGCGAGCAATGCCTTCTGGCCTCGTTGGGGGCTGCTGGCGGTTGTCCAAAGTGGTTTTTCTGAATAGCCGCTTAATTGTGGGCTGTGTTGCGTATACTTATTCCACATCTCACTATTTTCTATTATCACAGGCTCTTGATATGCAGCATCTGAATAAAGTCCAGTATTTTGGAATATTAATTTGGCTATGTCCTTTAACTACTTCCTGTTTAATACAATCCTGTCATTTCTGTTGTTGACCAATTTTTAGCTCATCTGTCTGAATTTGAAAACCATGACGTGTAATCTTATGCCATCACTAACATCTGTTGTTGTCCATTAAAATTTCAAAAATCTTGTCCTGAATCTTTACTGCCAGCTGGAATGATATATGACGTTGGCAACTAAGGTTCCTCATTTTGAAGAGATTTAATAAAAAACATGGCTGCTCCTACTGAAAATAAAACATTGGGTAAAATCACTTAAAATGGCTTATTACTCAGCAACAATAACAGATACAAGAAATATGGGGATCATAAGCTCTACATAAGTTCCCCTTGTGTCAGAGTTGTCCTGTGACCACTTATTGGGATGAATTTACAATGATGGCCCTTTAAAGGTTAGAAATAGAATTTTTTCAGGATTTTGCCCTATAGAATGAAAAGTATTGCAGATAGGGAAAAGCTGTAGCTTGCTTAAACCTTCAGTTTAATGAGCTCCACAAAAAGCCCCATAAGCTCAAGTTATCAGATGACCCTTATAGGAGTAATAGCTCAAAGAAGAGACCATTATAGCTTAAAGACCAGGTGAGTGATTCATGGTCATGTGAGCTCCTTGTTGTAGTTTGTACCATAAAATTATTTTTTGCATTGTCCAAACGGCAACAAGGATAAAAACAATGGTGTAAATCTCAGACTTTCAAGCAGATCAAATGTTTGCATTTCTATGCTAACTATTTGAAAAGAAAAATTAACCATTAGGTTATCTCATGAACTCTTACTTCATATCTTCCTGCATGTACATACTTAATTTTCGAAAAAAAGAGAGAGCTTTATTATACAAATTTTGTTGGGTTTGCCATACATGCAGAGTTGCAGACACTTATTAGATTAAAAACATGAAAGGATATTTAGTGCATTTTGATTGAATTTGGTTTAAATCATACTATAATCCTAAAACTTATGTCTTGTAATCAATAAGTGTTTTTGAAATCCACTGTGTTCTCAGGAAATGATAATTTTTGGTTGGAAGGGTTTATTATGACTAGCTAGTGTGATGCTGATGAAAGTTACACCTTTATAAAGCATCTAATAGATATGTATTGATTCTAGTATTTTGATTTTTCCTACTTACAGTAATTTAAGTAGCAATATTTTGAACATGGACATGAATATAGTTTCATCAGATAGAAAAGTCATTGATGTCATACAGTGCATTTCCATTTTGCATTTTGTACTTGTGTTATCAAAAGCGTGGGGATAATGTTTTGCTGTTAGATATCATACCTATGTATGGTGATAATGTCAAGAATAATCTCTGTAATACTTGGTGCAGAAAGATGGAATGCATTGTAGGTGGGGACTGTGCCAAAAGTTTCAGAATTTGAAAATGCCCTTTGGAAATGGGCTAGATAGGTAGCCTAAGGGCACATTTTTCCTTGTCATGCAACTCCTCCTAGGTTATTTGGAATGCAGAACTGAAACTTGGCTCAGTAATTGCATTATGGGTGTAGATTGTGCAGAAGGTTTAGGAATTTTTAGAAATGTTAGTTGTTAGACTGAATATGTAGCCTTAGGGCATATTATTTTCTTTGTTACACAGCTCCTCCTAGGTTATTTGGAATAAGGAACTGAAACTTGGCTTAGTAATTGCACTATGGATTTACATTGTTCTGAAGGTTTCTGAGTTAAGATAATGCCTGTAGGGGCTCAGCTACACATTGGTTGCCCAGGGCACACTATATCTTTGTCACACAACACCTCCCATGTTTACTCCAATACAGAACTGAAACTTGGGAAGGTATAAATTGCTCTATAGATGAAGACTGTGCAGAATGTTTCGAAATTTTGATAGTGTGGCATGCCCCTAGGGGCTGGGCTACAAGGTTGCCTTGGGCACATTATACCTTTGTAACACAACTCATCCCAGGTTATTTGGAATACGGAACTGAAGTTTTATTTCAATTTAAATTTAGATTTATTCTACAATGTTCCTCCTGTTTTGTGCTATGTTCAGTGGACATTGTAACAATTAGAAGAGTGATATTTAAGACTGTGGCTGCTTAAAACATTTTTAATGACAAACATTACCTTTTGAAATGATTCCACTCCAATTTTTGGAATGTTATATTTTGGAATTTTTCTTTAATGATAAAAACCAAAAACATAACTACATTTACACATGTGTTTTTTCTATTTTTCAACAAACCAAGTTATGGCCCTTGTTATGTACTCTTTGTGTATTTGCATGTAAACATAAAATACTTTTGATTCAAAACTTTTACTTAAAATAAAACAGTCATATATAACTGTTTGACTTACAGTGTTTGCTTAACACTTGATTTAATTCACAATAAAACTGGGTGGTATTTGTTCTTGTGTTTTTACATAAGATTATGAAATTATAAACCAAATCATGTAAAGCACTTACTCCTTAAGTCACTGTTGATACTAGTAGTCTTGCCTACGGAGCAAACATAAGAAGTACTTTAAAAGAGCACTGGTTTATTCAAGATTAGATGAAGATCAGAATTCAGAAAGAATATTATTACTACCCTTTTAACATATTCACTACCTTTTGTTTTCCATGTCACAAAAATTCCAGGTTATTTTCATAAGTCCTGAAAGCCACAAAAACTGGTTCTTTTATACTCCTGGAAAGACATGTGTTTTTTTAAGAGAATAAAATAGTTTCCCTGCTTTACACATTTCAGCTTTTTCCTAAAACCTGGTAGCAAACCACGATGTTTAGTGGTTTTTTGAGATTTATGAAGAATGTAAAAGAATATGTATTTTATTTTAATTTTTTTTTCACAAGAGGTTGTGAAAATAAAAGTATATACATGCACAATATTCAGTTACATGTAAAATACTTTGGAATTGGAGTGGATAACATCCTTCATGCTCAGAATACCACAGGACCACTGAATTAATTAAATCAATTAAACTAATGGATATTTTTCATTATTTGATTGGAGTTAATCTAATAAATAATCTAGTCATTTGTCTGCTGCGTATCAGATACAAATTGTAAAAAAGGTTATTAATATTCAATAGGTTTTTGATGTCAGGGACAAAATAGTTGTTTGATTTATTTATATGTGGGTACATGGGTGATTCCAAAATGAAACAATTCCTTTGAAGGTCATTTTATAGATGTGACAAAGCTACAAGATTCAACTGGCCTAGTTGAATTGGTTCTTATATGTAGAGAAATTATCTACACTATATTTTTTGTTTTTTGAGAATTTCAATTATAACTTATATTATTTTTAAATTTTAAATCATTAAAAGATGTTTCTTTAATGACTTTCTGACATTCTAATCCCTATCATTACATCCTCCATTTTTTTTTAAATTTAGCACTAGTATGACACCTTGCATGTGATAACCTGCTAATCTTTACAAATACCTAATCATTATTTTCTCTTTATTTCATTAAGGTTGATTATTGTAATCCACATAGATTAATCTATCTTGTCCATGGTGAACTAGAATTATTGATCTGCATTAAATATACTCAATTATTACCTCATTTGATAATTTAAATTCAGTATTAAAAAGCCACAGTACATCGGACTGTCACTGTTTTATAGGATATTTACTTCATTATGCTAGAGGGGATTAAAGTCGAAGTTTTAAATTCCTAGGCGTTTCTAAGTTGTAAACAGTTTCATTAGGACTAATGCTCTGATCCTATATTGGGCTTATATGCATGAAGGTGTGCCAGATCCATTGCCAAAATAAAAGAGGAAACACTATTGATTGTACTATCAACGGTATTGTACAGTTTAAAACACAGCGATAAAGTGTCGATAAAATATCTTGAAAAACAAATATGTAAAGAGAACCATTTTCTAACGGGATATCATTATAGATTGGACCAGTCTTAACTTATGTCCTAGACAAATAGTGTCATTTTATCTTCAAGTGTAAAAATTTGTATTGAAAGTAATTTGAGGATTACAGAAATTCACATGGATCTTTATATAATTCTTCTTAAATCGACAGACACTGATAAATTATTGTTGATGGCTTTATAGAGTGGTTTGGTAGTGTGATGAGGGAAACTTAATGCAGACTTATAATAAGCTGACAGAAGATTGGAAAAGTTGGATATAGTTTGGTGTCGAGGAGTATTTATTTTTTGTACTATTGAGTACTTTTGTTGATTATTTTTACATCATGGATGTGGCTAGTAGAGCTTCTTATAGACCTAAGGTTCAGAGGGTCAAAAGTGCTGAGGTAAAATTATATTCTTTACATTTCTCTTTACCATTAAAATAAAAATATCAAGTTTACATTTTTTTTTTGAAAGACTTAAGGAATTTAAAAATAACTCAGTAAAACTTAGATAGATTAAATGTTAAAAATGCAATTGCTGAATAAGCCCAATGGATTTTTTCTGACTTATTTATTTAGCAATTAATTTATGAATACTTAGTTTTTTGAAAACTTTAGTAAATTTATACAATTGATTTTCTCAAATAGTTTTTCAGATGGATAAAGTAATAGAATGCCTAATAATGAATGCCTGTGTTAATGGTTTTTTTTTTATTATTAATCTATAACTTCATTAATTTTAATCATTAATAAAATGAAAAATATATTCAAGTTGTATAGATAGTTCTGTAATGAAATTATACTATAAGTGATTTTCGGTTTCATATACTTCCTTCATATATTTGTTGGCTAATCTGTAGAATTGAAAGGTTTCACAAGGTTTATGAGTCTTATTGTCCATGTGATTTGTTTTGTGTTTCAAAAATGCAGATTGGGTTTGAATCTGGACTGACAAGACTTTTTATACATGCTGGTATTAAAAACATTTATCTTTTTATGGTACATTACATGTAGTTCTAGTTGTTATACTGTAAGGATAACCCAACAGAAGTTATAGGCATTGCTGCTCTTTATAAGAATTAGATGTAGCTCTAGGAGCACCTGTAACGTTTTATGATTTCTGTTGTTAAGTGGGCGGTTTCCCTTTCAACTGAACATTGTCATATTCAGCTTAAAACTATCAAAGTCTCTTCAATCACTCGCACTTTTATGTTGACATAATGTTAAATGCACAGAAACCAGTACACAATGTGCCCAGCCATTGTTTAACACTAAGACAGGATTAGAATAGATGTAATGTTTAAGTACCGGTATTGATGTAAACTTTGAGCATTTTAAATGTTACATGTAGCCCACCGTTAATCCCAACGTTCTCTATTTGTACAGTTACAAATGGATTTTTAAAATGTATGGTATACATTAAAATGATTCAATCTCACTTTATGTCTAGGATCCTGTTTGAAATTTGTACTTAATGAACAGGAAAAAATCTGAACCTTTCACATGTTGGTTTTACTTTTATCCAAATATTCTTTATTGTTGAATTGTCAATAAATCAAAAAATATTTACATTCTAATTCAATATTTTTATAACAACTTAAGTTGACATGTTTTAGACATGTTTTATTGTATTAAGAGCCCCCCTCCTCTCTAGGTGAAGTATTTGTATTGTTTATGGTCATATAATTTATATTATAAAGGCAAGTTTTGATGAATATTAAGATTAATATATTTCAGTATGTCTGGCAAACAAACAGGGTGCATTATAGCTATGCAAAAGAATTTGGTGTTTAAGTAACTTAAGTACTGAAATGAATAAATGAATAAATGAAGTCTCATTTAGATGGGTTACAAACAGACAGACAGACAGACTGCCATCTGTAATAACATACAGTATCAGCCAGTACATAGAATTATTATAAAAGATTACAGAAATATGTAGACTTTTCCTGATTAACTTTTTGTTTATTAATTTCATAAGCAGATTATAAATATACTTTAATCCAAGTAATATACTCCTACAGTGGGCATTTATTAATTGTTTGTATAATAACACTCTTTTGTAGGATTTTCTATGATGTAATGAAAAAATTGGTAACTGGCAATTTCATAACATTTAAATCAAAATAAAAAACAAATTTTGTATTATGTAATACTAACAGGGACTTTTTTGACACTATTTGATCATGGTGCTTGTGAATAATATTATATTTATACCTGAGATAAAATACAAACTATTCAAGATTATAACCTTGTTTATGCATTCCATCTCATATTTGGTACATGTACACACATTTAAGTTATCGTGAAGGCTTCATAACAAACAGTTGGAACAAAAAAACATATAACATAAAATTGATTACCATTGAGATTGATTAAGACCAAAAAAAAAAAATTGACATATTAAATACAATTCAGTCTGTAACATCCATAATATATATGTAAGTTTTTACTGAAAAAAAAACACTGAGCAATTAGTTTGAGGAGTCAGGACCACTTCAATTCACACATTATCAGGGTTTAGACTTACTGTAAAGATAGGACAAATTAATGTAGTCAGTTTGTATTGATGTTAGAATAAATGGAGCCATCAATATTGACTTTTTATAAGTCTTTGTATATATCTTAATATCAGTATATGTAAAATTAAAACAACTTTGTCCTCATTTAATAAGTACACATCTATAATTAAGAACTCTATACAACTTGTTTGCTAGGTCCATTTAAGTACTTGGCCCTTTAAGATCATGTTTGTATCTCTAAATTCTACTGAAGTATATCTTTTGAATATCTTAACTCTACTAAATGAATGATGACTAAAAGATATTTCATTTGCCTCTGGCAATATGTACATTAAGAGCTCAACTGTCTGTCCTCCCGGATTTTCCTTTTAGGGCACAGGCGTTTGGGTCCATTTAAAAAAAAATTATAAATAACATGTATGTAAAAAAATCATCTAGTCTATATACTATAGTAATATAGCGAGGGTCAGATTTTTTTTTGATACACACAATAAGAAAAAAAATAATTCTGGACCAAAACGCCTGTGTTCTAGGGTTGTGGCTGCATTAAAAGTATCCACACATTTATTAAGTAGTGTGAATATATTTCTTTGTACATGTATGTTTTTTCAACTTGACATTAAGTTATTGGCTTGTTAAATAATTTGTTGTGCTCTTTCTATTTTCAGTTAGCTGATTTGCATGTGTACATAGTTCCACCAGAGTTGTGGAGAGAGAGATATAATAATTTATTAAACCAGAATGTTACAGAAACAATTTCTGCTGGCATTATCAGGTATTTTTATCTCATTATTATTTTTGTGGTCTACCTCAACACAGAACATATGTCCACATAAGCAATCTCATGTTGGTACACTCTAAGAAGCAATCTTACACCACATTTTTATGCCCCATCGGCACGGCACGTTAATTTCAAGGGACACTTTTTGTTGTAGTTATGCTTCTTTAAAAACAATCAGCTTTATGGGTCTGGAAGCAGATTTTCATTATCATGTAATGATTTGCCTAGGTTATTTTGGCTTGACTTTTTTCTGTTTTTGCCTGTGTTAGATTTTACATGCCAAAACAGAAAAAATCACTTCAGATTTCTTAGAATAACAGTGCAAAAATGAAGTTCTGATGTTTATAACCAGTTTTTTTTTTTTTCAGAATTGCATGTTCTATTTAGGTTTATTGCCTTTGTCTGAATGTTTTTTGTGTCGATATTAAACAATTTAGAATTACATATCTATGTTTTTATTTTTGGCCGGATTTCACTAGTGAAAATCCGGGTTTTAAAATGGTGAATGTCGGGCGGTGGGCGGGCGGGGAAAAAACTTTCGTAACAGTCTTCTCAGCAACTACTTATCACAGCCATTTGATATTTGGTATACAGCATCAGGGTGGGGTCCCATAAAGTGGGATTCGATTTCAGGTTTGTCACTCATCTACTTCCTGTTTAACAAAATCCAACCATTTCTGTCTTTGACCCATGTTTTATTGAGAAGTACATGCATGTCTATATTTCTATTTTCTATTTTCAGGGTACATCCAGATACTAGAGTGTGCAATCTGAGAGATGAGTTGGAAACCCAGTTGGGTGTAGAATTACTGCCTAGGGATTATATATTTCTGAAAAGTGTAGGGAGGAGTATAACAAGGGTAAGATAATGTAGCATGTATTTTACATGAAGCTAAAAGGACATAGTTTTACAATGTTTAAGAAACTAGAAAGTGGGGACCAAGATCTTTAGGTACACTCAGATAGAGCATTTATACAACATGCAAACAAGAGACAAAAAAAACTTAAAGTCTTTTTCACTCTAGGAAAAAAAAAGCTTTCTTATCAATTGTGTATGATATTAGTATTGTAAATAAGATAGTAACAGAATATTTGAAGTTAGATTTTAAATTAAAAAACACATTAACATGATATCTTATCAATTTTCTTAGGAGGCTATACAGGTGAGAATTCCAAATTAAAGGGACCAGGGTTTCTTAACATTTTAGATGGTTATAAAATCTTTGTAATAGGCATTGTTTATATGAATAGAGTTAAACTATCTTTTTTAAAGTGAGGAATTGAATGAACCCTTAACACTTAAAGTGTGGACTTTTGACCACTTGAAGCTCCCTATTGTTTGCTAAAATCTTTAAGTGTAAGCCCAAGTGGAGTTTTAAGGTCACGGTCCAAAGAAATATTTGACAAAAATAAGACTTTATTGTCCGTGTTATATTGAAGTAGGGTTGAAGTGATAAAGTTTAAATGTTTCATGTGTAAATGAGATTTTTAATTTATATCACATTATTAAAACATTTTAAAACTTCAATTAGGCCAAAGGATACATTTTATCATGAATTTTTGACATTTCTATTAAGTCAGAATGGAATGAGACCGAGTCAACAATTCGAAGCATATTTCTTAAAGCAGTTCAAACTTAATCAATTTTTATGGATAATACATAAAATGGACTTGAAAGGTTTGTCCTTTCAAGAAACAATCAAATAGTCCACAGGTTTAATGGGTATTATATATAAGTACACATTACTCAAAACTTTTATTTTGAACTTTGCTATTCGAGTGTATCTACTTAAAAATCCATCATTCTATGAACTTTTAATGGCACACATAAATCAGTTTATATGAATCTAAAGTAAACACAATTTAAGGTAATGTCAGTTTTGAAACGTATTAGTAAGGATGAACCCTAAATATTAAGTATCAAAATGTATCTAGCGTGGCACTCTCCACACATGTTGGCCCACTATGGTCGGCGGTCAGGGTTTTATAGACCTGACAACCCCAGCGGAAGAGGGCTACCCTATTCAGCCACCTAGGGTACACACTTGGTAGCTCTGTGGGCTGAGCACTGACCCGAAGTCAGAATCCCAAGACCCTTAGTCGCCTCTTACTGCAAGCTAGGCTCTGCTGCGGGCATATTTGCCACCCGGGCCCCGCAATAAGTCATTTGAAAGTTAAAGTTAAAAAAAAGATTGTATAATTCCAAGTTACATATATTGAAAAGCAATAATATATTACCAAAAGCAAATAACGTGCAAATAGGAACAACAAAAAGCAAATGTTGATGAAATAAAGTACAGTTTAATTCAAAATAAAACATATAAGGCTAAACAAATGATCATAAAACTGGCTACTTAGAATTATAGATATTTAAATAGTTCATTTGTTCATATTGTAGTTTTTTATAGTAATAGTGCAGGTGTAACATTTCTATCAGTCAGTGGGTCATCAGATCATCCGTGGTATACCATTAAACAGATATATCCAGATCAAGTCTTTGATTGTCTGTATTGGACCCCTTAAATAGATTTACCCAGATTAAGCCTTCTTCCACCCCAACAGACAACATATAAAACACTTTAATGGTGTTTACTATTTAAATCAATGGAACCTTAGATGATAAAGTAAAGTCAGGAGAAACATTCTTCTATCAGAAGCTAGTTGTCCTGGTGCCAGTAAAACTCGTAAAGATATGTGTCGCAGTATAGCATAATGTTTAAAGTTATGTCAACTTGGACACGTCCCAAAATGTTTTTTTGTTCTTTGTACAGAAGAGTTTGTAGGTGTTTTAAATCATAAATTACTGCATTTTAACTACACTGTACAGCTGTAATTATATACCAACTGTCACACTTTAAAGCTATTACCCGATTGTTGTGTTCTAATCGCTTTCAGTCACCTCAAGTCTTTGAATAAATTCAACAACTTGACCCTCATTTCTATTTAAAATAATTTATGTTTCTTAAATTGTACATAGTTGTACTTTTCTGAGCTAACTTAAGAATCATCGATGCACACTGCAATTGAATCTGTTATGCTTGAATAAATCTAATTCCTTTCTTCAAAAGGAAGAATTGATAACATGTCTTCTGAGGGAATATACAATTAAAAATAGATGATCCCTATCACAAATACAAATTGTTCAATAAAACATTTGACAATTTTCTGTCATGTCTGTGTTTTCATTTGACATTTTATTTTTGGTTTGTTATTCTTTCGATATTTGGTGAAAATAAATAAGGGAATATTGACATACAAAATCTTATTTGGTCTTAGTCACATTTCCATAATTACGCTTTAATTTAAGAAGATAGTTGAAAAAATTCTGTATATTTCAAAGGGTATTATTATGCTCAAATTGAAAGCCATTGGTCTCAAAAGATTAAGCTTAAACAATACTAATTTCATGGGTCTATAGACTTCTATACATATATGTCATGTATGATTGATCTTATTAAGAAAAATATCTCACTATTGATCAAGTTTTCTGTTAACCGGGTGTAAATATTTGTAGACGGACTTTTACTTATGGTTTAACATATTTATATTTGGTATTACAATACAAGAAACTTTAAATGTTGATCCTGTAGTCACCATTTTGTTCTATAGTAACCAAAGACAGTAAATATTGATAGGTCTGAACGTCAGCTCAGCAAACCAATAAATTCAAACTCAATTTTCTTATGTTTGAATTTAATTTTAAATTTTGTAGAATTGCCGATATTAAGGATCTAGATTGAAGTATCAATGACAGTATATCATTGATTTAATGTCTTTTTCTCTATGGGGAAACTAGATAAATCAATTCTTCATTTTAAATAAAACTCATTATTTAACATCTTGAGATAATAGAAATGTTTGAATTACCTGAAATATTGAAAATGTGACAAATCAAAAAACTTCTTCAAGAGCCATTTGATTACTTTTTGAACTGGTGGGCTTACCCTTCATTTTGATATTGAAATCGAGACAGAAATTTGACCTTCATTTTCTTTTTTATGTTTGTTTTATTTATTTCTTGGTCTCTTTACATGACAGTCTACTTATGTATCATACATTATTACTCTTGATTTAGACAGTTCATACAAGTATTAGGGTTAGAAGAGAGGTGTATTTTCTTATAGTTGTATTTTTCATCAGAGTTTGATTTTTTTATTGCAGTTAAAACCAAAGCAAGAGTTTCAATTAAAGGTCAAGCATTTTTTACCTCCTAATGTAAGTATATATCATTTGTAAAGAGATTTGTGGTTATGTGGTGTGCTGTGAGATCATACTGGATTAGCAAAAACCTTGATGATGATCGAGATCCACAACTGAAAAAAAATCCCAAACAAACTAATGGCATCTTTTCCAACAGAAGGACATATAACCAGGTTTAAAGAATTAACAAAACCAAATTACCAAATATACATTTAAATAATCTGCATGCTTTTAAGGGGTTACTATTTGTATTATCTAAGTGATTTTTTATTTCCCAACATTATAGTACTCTGAATATGGATGCACTATACAAGGAAAGTAGAATTTTTTGTGAACATTACAACCTCCTAGCAACTTAAGCTTGCCATCTCTATGATGTCGGCTGTTGTGCAGTAAGGTGATAACAGACAGTAAAAGTTTACCTAACAATAACTAATTATAGATCATTATAGGATAGAATTCACATTAAGGTGGTTTTCTCTTAGTACCTATCACTGAACAATCATACGTATCACTTAGACAAAGCTTTGCATGTGGGAACTGATGTCTCCTGGGTATTATAACCACTTATGTTAAAGCACACAGGTCTAATTGTAGTTTAAATTTAGACGTATTACGAAATTAAAATTTTAAATCCTGATATAAAAAAAATACTGAATTTGACATCAACAATTTCTTTATAAATGATTGTCAAATTCCTTTGCAGTTTACATTATGTGATAAAAGGGGAAGGATAACTTTGAGAACTTATCTATGTGTGAAAGTTGTCTAAAGAGTAAATCTTGGTTATTTGTACATATGAGTGTAGTTAAGGAGAGACGTTGATTCCATTATTATACATGACAGGTAGCTTATAACTGAACACACCTGTGTATGACATGTTTGTGGTCTCCCTTGGTTCATACATTCTGTGAGTGATATACAGTTTGTTTGATTTGTTGTTTTTTTCTTTCCATGGTGAAAACCAAAAGGACCATCAAATTGTACCTCAAACATTGCTTTTATACTTGTTTATCGATTGATTTCATATAGAAATTTCACAATATTAGGCACTAGGCAGTTGAAGTATCAGACTATAATCTCATTGTATATGAATTTTAAGAAATAGTCCTACATTGCTTTGATGGAAGAACATTTACCTTTGAGGTGGCAATCTGAATTCACCTGATGTAGGGTCCTTTGAGCCTCTTGTTTCTTTTTAATGATAATCATGACATACCTGACACATCTAGCTTATAAAAAATAATTTCAGAGATCATGCTGATTAGATTTTATGGTGTCTGTTTTCACTGGGTTGAATTCCATTATTTCTCTGCTGTGATGTAGCCTTGATGTGTTTTCTATGCTTATTCTATCATATTTGGGATTATAATTAATTGGTACTCAGTTGATGGCAGGAAACTACTGGTATGATGGATTGTGAGTCAGTTGATAGGATTGATATCACAAACTTATAGAGAAATACCCTGAATAGTCTATATTTCTGTAGAAGGCAAATGAACTTGTCACATCCTGGTTTTTGTACAGTGTTGTTTATTTATTTTAGTATCTAGCAGTCATTTCAAATTGTTGCTACAAGTTGAGAAACCATTGATTTTCAATAGCGTCTAGTTACGACAGAATTGTTTATCTGATAATAACATTTAGTTCCCAAAATGTTGTGGTCCATCTTTTTTCGTAGGGTTTCAGCTTCATCTATTAGCTGAATCAAAACAGAAATACTAGCTACCATAACTAAAACCTGAACTACATCTATCTTTCATACCTGATATGATGAAAATGAAACCTTTTGAATGTGTATTATATATTCTTACCAACAATTCAAAAGTTCTAGAAACAGAGTTTTTTATTCTACATATTTTGTATCTAATTTCAGTCCTATGCTCCAGAACTTTATTTATTAGAAGTAGAAAACAGAGAAGATGAAAACGACACAACGACTGGTAGTACGAGACCAACGACCAGGTCACCACAGTTCACAGAGAGTAAGATATTGTTGTAATTGAACCATCTTTCAGTTTTATGTATAATATACCATTTCTAATTCAAAAGTATATATACTGTTTGATTTTATATTTAACAATTTAATTATAGATTAGTTCAAACATTGATAAAGTTGATATAATTTATATTTTTTATCATGTCAATGTAAAGTGTTTTTATGTGTTTTTAACAATTTAATTTTATTTTGTTATATTTTGAATCACTGTGTGACAAGCACCTAAGCACAATAAGCACAACCTCCCTAGGGGTGGTGGTGATCTCTTGGTTACAGGGATAAAGTCCTATCTCTATTGAATTACCTAGACCTTTTCCTTAGTTGTGAAATATTATCAACTTCAATGGACAACCAACAACATTGAATGTTAGGCCATGTATTAGATGAAATATAAGTTTTGCTACACATATTTTACCAGAATTGACATGAAAAGATTGTATGTGCATACTTTTCCTAGTTTTGAAATTTGTAGTATAGAGTTTTATTCTTTAGTTTTTGTTAATGCTAATTATGAAAGCCTTTATGAATTTTTCATTGGCTGCATTGGTGATGAGGGATCGAGAGGCGTATGAATCTTTAGTAAGTACCTATCATATGGGTACAGGATTCCTGCACATTCTGCGTGATCACCATGTTATATTTTATTTATTTGGATTTTTTTTTCCTTTTTCTACATCATATAAATGTGGAATGCCGTGTGTACAATTAAAAAATAGATGACAAAGGTGAAGGTCAACACAGGTGATGGGCACAAATTTTACACCAGGGCTGTTTAAGAATTCTTTATCAAAAATAGAGATAAAAATTAAAAACTGATTTTGAATATTAATTTTCTTTTTTACCTTTGAATAAAAAATGTTATGGCTATATTTTTGATAAAAAAAAAATTCTAGTATTTTTACATTGGGATTACATTAATATGTGCCCTGCCTGTTTGAAGGGCCTACATTTATATTTAATAGTTATATATCTTGACTACATGCACCCTTTCCTGAATCTGTCCTTGATTTTTAATGAATATTGCATGAAGACAAAATGCATGTGACTGTCTGAAAACCTCCGACTCTTTTATTTGATCTCTTCAGTAACAATTAGACAAACCAATAAAATAACAGCTTTACATGTAGATTTAGTTGATAAAGTGTGCTTTGTAATTAATTTAGTAATGATTCAATCAGAACCCACAAAAAGTGGTCAATTATAAGTGTGTCCTTATATGTGTCCCTCTGTTCTTCCCTCCTTAGAAGTCCTGTTGACTAAGCTTTAACTTGTGAAAGGTTGTTTTGTGGAATACTATATACCAAACTTTAACTCAATCTTTTGTTTGAGAAACATCATCACACAAAAAGATGAAAATTATTTTGATATGTACATGTCTGGTAATCCACAACACATAGATTTATCATGGGAGTTGAAGCTGGTTTCTTTTGAACAGATTTACTTTTGTTCATTTATTCCATATCCTTTCATAAAGATATAGGATGGTTTATTGAATGTCTGATGGAACAAAGTTCTGTTGCTTATGATTGTTGCATATTGTAAAAAAAAAAATCAATTGGAGTAATGTAAATTTTAATGAGAAATTAATTAAAATCATTTGCAGCTATAACAATCAATAACTGCATATATCAATCTTTATAATTAATGAATCCCTAAAATAAAAACCATTTTACTGTAGAAGGGAAATAGCATGTGGATCTAGGAAACAAGACTTTCATGTTTGATTGATAATCAATTAAAAATAATTGGCTATGGTAATTAATAAATATTTGTTAGTGGTATAATGTTTAATGTTTCCAAATTCGCAATGCAATTAAATTTCATAGCAACTATGTTTCAAACATATTGACCCTTATATCATTTGAATTACCACTTAAAAAGTACCTAACTAGTCCACTGTTTTTATTACGTCTTTTAGATCAAATGATACTTTTTTTTAAAAATGAGTTCAAGGAATTTAAAAATGTCAAATTAAGTACAAAATGTAATTATGTTACTTTATAATTGTGATGATTTTGCATTTAATAGTACGTGAAGTTTTAGAATATAAATCACTCGAGATGAAATCTTATACCTATCAAATCTTGATCCTTAGAGACCCATGTTTATAAAGTTATTAAATTCCTTACTCTAACGGCTCTTATAAGTACTGGGTGTCGGAATTAAAGAAAAATATTGGTCCAAGGAATTTTTACTGAAAAAACATGTGAGCCTTATGTTACCTTCATATTTTTGAGAATGCATGTCTGCTCTACACATTTTAGTAATGAAAAAAGCTTGTAAATTCTTTTTTGACAAGATTATTTAAAATCAGGTAATTAACTATTGCTGAAATGACATTACCTAATAAATACAAGTAGGAAAGATGGATTCAGTTTGAAATAAGGGTCATACTTTTTGAAGTTTATTCTTTTAACAACAGTCTTTATTAATTAGTGAGGTATTTTACACATTGAGGTTGCAAGAACTGCACAAAACACAAATCTGAAATATTTATTGTTTTTGGTGTTTCACTCATTTCTTGAAATTCATTTATTTTTATGGATCATCTGAGACCAAATTTGGTTTGATTTTCAGTGTTAAGATCTCTTGCTTTAAGTAAGTTCTGGTGTTTTATATTATTTTGGGGTATCAAGTTTTGAAATTAACTGATCGAAGATATCTTGTGTGAAGCAGCAGAAACAATTAACTGGCTAGGTTCACTGAAACACCAAGCTTGGCACTGAGGGTTTTTTCTAGGTAGTGGTCGAGTCAAGGCTTTTTGCACAAGACATTATCCACTTGTTAGGGTTGTGTGTCCATGGTGCTTAAGGCATATAGTTTTCCATCTGTTTGACCACAATTTTTTGTGAATTTAGTTAAAACTCCATAACTAAATGGGATACCAATCTTAAGTTTTCCACAGTGATTTGGTATATTAAAATTTCATATATATCTGTCAAATTTATTTCTGGTAGAACATAGATTTTTTTTTACCGTTGGGTTCTTCCTGACTTTGATATGTGAGCTGTGTCTCCTTCACAGTAACACTTAATCCACATCTCATTATTTTCAATTTGACAAACTTCTGGTTTCATTTGATTGGACACTTTTAAACTTTCTGCTTAATGATTGCCTTTAAATGAATATCCATTTGGAAGCAAGAGATCTGATAAAAAGCAACATAAATACAACAATGTCATACAAACTGGTTCAATCAAAATTCAATGAAAAACACCTGTAGTTGCTTTGTACAGTAGTTATACAAGTTAAATGAATATGTATTAGATCATGGTCAATCAGAACAATAAAAAAGCAAAAGAAATAGAAGGAACACCATCTTTTTGAGTTGATTACTTCTTTTCTGATTTGTTCTTGGTTATGGTAGCCAGTAGTCTGCACAATGCTTTTTCACAATTTTATATTTTATTATAAATATATTGTCAATGAATGGATAATTCTTCCATTTTAAGACCTGCAGTATAATTATAAAATCTTTTTAAATGTTGTTTGAATTAAGGTATTTGTTATAAGTTCTGATGACTATATTTGAATTACATAGATTTTAAGCTAGTAGAAAAAGATGTATTAAAATAACTGAATGTTTTATGATGAAAAACTTAAATGGAATTGAAATGCTGTCTGATATAGTGTAGTTAGTAATTTTTAAGTTTGTTTCATTTGAAATGAAAGTTGCTTTTTTGTGAAAAAAAAATTGTGCAAGTTTTGTTGTTGCTGTTTTAAGTATTTAGTTAACATGTTGATAATGTTGTAGGCTGCTAGTAGTAATTTTGCTATTAATTGCTTTCTTAACAGGTGAAGATGAACGCCAGTCAAACAGATACAATAGACAAAAGCCACGTAATGCTACATCACCTTATCGCTATACATCCCCGCTACCTAAAATTAGAGATCGGGGTTCACAAAAAGTGGCTCAAAGTGTTCCCCATTTTAATCAGAATGGGGATTTAGATGGAGAAAATCAAGTGACTGTGAATAACTCCTGGGGTGGTGATACACGACGATCCCCTCGTCATAGTCCCATTATGACAAGGAGATCCCCCCCTCCCAAGTCCCCTCCCCAAAACAGTGATTACCCCTCATCCCAAAACTACCCTGATGCTTCACGCTTACATGAGAGCCCTAACAATTCAGGAAACAAGGGTTATGCTAACAGTCAACATCAACCAGGTGTCAACAAGTATGATCCACGAGCTGCGACGTACACAAACCAAACCAACGATTCTGGGATAGCTGGACTAACGCCCGAGGAACACAGAGAAAACTATGACGATGCAGAAAGGTAAATAAACTATGCAGCACCCATCCTCTTTGTCAAATCTGTAATGAACCTTTGAAATATTTGTTAGTATTGTTATTCAGCTGTTTTTGATATATTTGAAATTTTACTATGATTCTCTGCAAAATTTCCCTTATACAATATTTTAAGGATAACAAGAAATTGGTTAAATTTGTATGAAATAATGAATTTGTACAGATTTGACAAAGGTTATCTATATTCATACTTTCCAAATGTACATAAGATTTGTCACACCATATTTATCAAATAAGAAAAAAGCTAGCTCACTTATATAGCAATTTTATTTTAGAATAGTATCATCACATTTTGATAGATTATTGGGTAATCACTTACAAGTACTAACATTTTATGTGTCGGCTTAGTAGAAAATATTATTAATCAGCGCTATTGACAAGTTGATTGTCAGAGAATTCACATATACTGAACAAATCAATGAATGATATGAAAATCATTCACTGTTTTCACAATCAACATGAAAAAAACAAATTGACACAAAAGAGAACAAAAAACTTAATGAAGTCATGAAACAAACAAAATATAATGCATTGTATGAGACAGTTAATCAGACAAGTTTTTTCTTTCGAATAAACATGTTTAATGTTTTATCAATAGAGAAAACGCTGTTAGTTTGTTGGTGTGTAAAAACTAATGTAGCAGTCAATAAAGAACTGCCTCCGTTCTAAAGTGTGTGCCAATGCAGTTATAACATTTACTTGTTTAGAAAATAAATTACTTGTAGTTGACAAGTTTTAATTTAAAGCTTTAGATACTAATAGCTTGCCTAAATGTTCACATCAGCGCTTGTCGTGTCGAGGTTGTATAATCTTTTGGTGTATTTGAATGTTTAAAGGCCATTGCATGTGACATGTTTAATGTAAGAGCAATAAAGTAACAACAAATTATTATCAAATTATTCCTTAAAAGAAACAGTAAAAACAATTCAATTTATTTTCTAATGTTGTGAACATGCAATGGTGTCCCTGACCTTGTGCTTGCTAGACAGACCATATTTAGGGTTGGATTTCCCCTGCTCTCATATGGAATACTGAATTCTTTGTTATTATCATTTTTCAAAAGAAAAGTTTGAATGTTAAAATAAATAAAATTTATTAATACAGGAAAATAAATGAATGTATGAAGGTTTCAGTATTCTCTATGAGTTTTTTTTGCATGTTTATTGTTACCCATTTACCTTGACAACCAGTCTTCTTTATGTGTTAATTCCTGGAGTTTCTCAAAGTAATCTTAATTCAAGAGTTTACATTTTTTCATATGAAAATTTTGCAAAAAGTTCAAATTTGTTTTTGCAATCTAAATACTCTTTTTAAACCTCTTAGTTTAGAAACTTAAGAAAATTTAAGTATTTACTAGGCTGCAAGAAAGTGGTTGGTCATAAATACTTAATTTAATCATTTATCCAGTAGATAATGTAGGTAGGAATAGACCATAATGAAGATTGGTTAATTAACAACAACTAAGGCTAGGTACCTCACTGCTTATGGTATATTGTGTGCACAACTAAATACATGAACTAATCGTCTTCATGCCAGGATGTATCTCTATAGGAGGAAGAATGAGTACAATGAAAGTCGTCAAAAAGAATTGGAAAACAGGCTCAATGGTGATGAAGACGAGAACGAACGTCAACGAAGGCTGCACGAGGATAGGGATAGAGATGATTGGGAAAGGAAGAGGCAAGATGAAGATGAAAGAAGACGAAGAGAGGAAGAGGAGAGACGACAAAGGGAAGAAGATGAAAGACAAAGAGAGGAGGATGAACGAAGAAGAAGGGAAGAAGAAAGAGAAAAGATGGCTAGAGAGAAACTCTCTGGATCTGACGAAGTAAGTACAGACAAAATTCATAAGTACATGTAACCCTGTAAAGCACTGTAATTATTGGGTTGATTGGCCAGAATCATAAGCTTGGTTGACTTTTATCACTTTGTTTTACTTTCAGGAATGTTTACATGTATAGCTTTTCATATCAAAAATCAAATGTAGCAAACAGTTGAAAAAGAAAGATTCAGATGGAAAAGATAGATAATATTTTTGTTTATTGTTGTGCTTCATTCTTTAAATTAGCTTTACAATCAGATTTTTTCTTATTTTCTATTGACATCTTGACTAACAGACGGAACATAGATTTATATTATATCATCTCATCACTATAAACCTTATGCTTACATGTGATTTTAGCAAAAGAAAAAATATGATTCTACAAATAAAGAGGTAAACATGGCTTTGTAGTGAGATTGAGTTAAAAGATTTTTGTTGTTACAGATTTCCCATTTGTTTTAATGTTTCGTGTTAGGCAGCGACTAGCTGTAGATAAACAGTTGATGCATAGAGTAATGCCTTGTTTGATTTGGCTTAGGATTGTGTTGTTTGTGAAGTTTTGGCTTGAGGACATTGAAAATCAATGCTTTAACATCAGCAGCTTGCTAAATTTGAATATTTTAGATTAATTAGGTATGTTAACAACTTTAAATAGGCGACAGTTCGTGTTATACTTCCATCTTTTCTCCTGATGTTATTGAAAGAGAACAATTCAAAGTAATAAACAAATATTTGATGACTTATTTTGACTTCTACTTAATTGGCAGCTAGTTTGAATGGCTTATTATGAATTATTGAAAATTTAATTTCAGAAAATTAATGGGGCTAGATTGATCCATAAATATTGCATAACATTTAGTTTGATGATTGGCCTGTTAAGGAACTATGTGTAAATATTTCATTATACATCTGAAGTTTATCTTCCTATCATCCTTTTATATTTGTCACAGCACTTGATGAAGGCATTAATTTAGTGCTCCAGGCAGCACAAATTACCTAAGCATGGCAATTTAGGTTCTGGTCTCATTTAATACCATGCTTAACTGGAAAATTATACAAAGAGAAATGATACTTGATGGAAATTCAGGAAAGTTCATATCAAATTAAGATAAGCACATGTGATGAAATTTTAATTCTCAAAAACTATTAAGTAGGGGAGACGTTTGGAATTTCTTTTTAAAGTGACCAGATAAGGTGAAATTGCATTTCTACTGAATGTGAAATCATGATTTGCTGAATGACCAGCTGTTTTGATGTGTTGTGAATCCTGTGAAAGCTAGATGGTTTAAGAGCAGCGTTCTTTAGTATAGGAATGTGCTGGGCTTCAAATAAGTTCCTGTATTTTGAATGTCAAAGTCTAACCTAGAAATATCATTTATGCTCATAATACTTTTTCTTTAGCTTCAAGTGAGAGATGAAATTGCCTTTCAGGAAAAAGAAATCAGTGGTGAATGTTCATAAAAGATTGATTTTCATGCCCCTGGGTTGTCTTTGTCACCAGAGATACATGTAGACTAATATTTCAGCTTAAGTTTTATAAAAGATGTTACTGATATCGATTTCAGTCTCTAACGGTTATTTATTTCAATTTATTATGTAATTCATTTATCATGATATATTTTGCCATTAAAGAATTAATTTTTCAAAAACTGTTTTGAATACTAAATTCTGGATATGTAAAAACCAATGCGAGAATTGCAAGGATTTATTATGATTAAATGAGATGTTTTTTGTACTTAAATTCTAACATGACACTCATCATTAAATTTGAATATTTTCTAATTGTTATTCATTATTAGTTCTAATGTAAAATTGAATGTGAAATTGCATCATTTATTTGAATTTTATGATTTCTACAACTAAGCATGAGGTCTGAATTCCACTTTAGACCATCAGCAAACATCATTAGGTATTTCCCATGGGTTGACTTTTACTACTTATAGGATGCTAGGCATGTTGGTCCAGACTGGACTAAAAGAGGTCTACACATGGACCACGGCACCCAGGACACTTTACAACCTGATCCTATACAATATGATGTTGATGACCAGGATATAGAGGATCAGAAACAGCTATCAAAAGCTAGACAATCACAATCTTACACTACAACACAGGAGGCAATGACCATTAAACAACCAAATCAGCAAGTACATGATTACACTTCCATTGATCAAGATGGAGATATTAATAAAAAGAAACTGGCTGAAAAATTTCAGGAACAAGATGAAACGTTGTATGACCATCATAGGAAGGAGGGTGGTGGCGAAAATAAATCTCATATTGCCATACAAAGGTCACAGAATGAAAATCAAGGTCAAACTCAATATGAGAATGATGAAGATCCTGATCATTATGACAAACAGAAGTCTGTGAGAGTTGAACATAATCAATCCCAGTATAACACCCAGAAATCAAGTAGGGAGGGGATTACTGAACAAATTGATCATGAAATTAAGCATGGTCCACAACGAAACCAAATACCAAGGTCACAAGAAAACTATCAAGGTCAACCTAAAGAAACACAAAGTTCTAATAGAGATGGTCAAGGTCAAACCAAATATGATAATCAGAGATCAATTAGGGATGATACATATAAGGCCCAATATAACACACAGGGGTCAGATAGAGATCATAAAGGTCAATCTCAAATTGATGCACAAAGGTCAAATAGAGATGATACATATCAGGCCCAATATTACACACATGGGTCAGATAGAGATAATAAAGGTCAGTCTCAATTTGATGAGAGGTCAAATAGAGATGACCAAGGTCAGCACCAATATAACAAACAGCTTTCAAGTAGTAGGCAAATAGAGCATCAAATAAATGATCAAGCTCACCACAATAACAGACAGAGATCAAGTAGTAAACAAAGGGAAGTAGGGGAACGTCGAAATCACCAAGATCACCTCAGTGAAAATCTGAGATCCCAAAGTTATGAAGTTCCAAAAGATAACCCAAGAAATTATGATGACTATGATGAAAGTTCCCCATATCATGAACGCAGATTGAAAAACAAAGACCCATTTAACAAGAACCAGCAATCAAGCAATTATTCTCAGCCTCAGCAAAACATACAGGCTCAGAATAGACAGGGTCGTCCTGATTATAGTAACTTCCAAATAACCAGACCTGAGGTTGAGGTTGACAACACTCAAATATCCCATGATCAGGACCAGACAGAGTATGACTACAATAAAGAGGACATAAATGGGAGCAGGGAGTATGACCAGGAACCAGTTTATAGACAAGGGAAGGTATCCAAAACCTTTGTCAAGGAGGACATGGAAAGGAAAAGGCAGAAATCTGAGAGTAGAGGACAGACGGGCAGACAGAGAAGTAGAGGGTATGGGAGGCAGGAGACTGATGATAGTGTAGTACCAGAAAGTTTACAGTCAGGGGAGACAAATCAATATCTTATGAAGCCAAATACAAGAGAGAATCCGTCCACAGGATTTACACAGAAACCTAAAAAGCCTCACAAGAGTAGCTTCAGAGAGCCGAAGGTTGGCGGGAAACCTGTGATACATCGTCGCTCAGTAAGACGTGTGGATACTTACACACACTGAGTTAATCTACTGACAATTGGCTAATTTAACTCCTACTTTAATCTATCCACGTGTAGCATGTGACTGTTGTGACAAAACAAACTGTAACATTATATGTCTTATTAAAATGTTTACAATAATATTTTGACATTATCAGACCCATGATCATTGATGTCTGGTCCAACGATCAAATACAGCTTGTTTACTGGGGGATATTTGTTTGTTTGGCATTTAATGAATCATAATAAATATATAAACTTCTTTTTTGAATTCAATATCAGTTTATAAGAACTTCCTTGTAGTGTCATCCAGTCTTATAGCTTCATAATCACTTCATAATTTAAATCTCCAATCAATTAAATATACTAGTATTGGAATGTATATCTGAATCAAGTTAGATGCTCATGTTATAAAAACAATTTGTTTAATACATTTTTGTTATTGAAATATTTTTTCATGCATGTCTTAATATGACAAAATTGTTGACTTTGAGTTTCTCTTAACGTTAAGTAACAGCATTGATCAATAGTCTAACCATTATTGTTTTGAACTATAGGATGCATGTCTTGAGTTCAGATTTGAATTACTGACAATAGATGTATAGGAATTGTATACCATAACAATTACAACATGAATTATCTATTTAAACCTTGATAGTACACAATACTACATTGATACGTTCTATAGTACACAATACTACAGTACTCTTTGGTAGTCAGTTTACCGTGGTACAGTAAAACAAAGGTTACATCACAGTAATAACACACGTAACAATCACAATTAATATTATATGTGTATATAGTCTTGTATTGTGTATGATTCTTTTCTTCATGTTATCTTTTCATATTGAAATTTCTGTAAAAAAGGATGGGAACAAACCTAAGCAAGAAGTAAATAGGGTTTTTGTAAATTGGGCTTTAATTTTGTATCGTACTCATAAAAGTACATTTTTCGTATGTTTGTTAAATTGTTTTAGGATAATATTTAAAGTGAGGTACAGTAAGTTTTCTTATTATTCCTTCTCAAAGTTAGTTCTTAATGATTTTTATCTATTTTGACTACATGTACACATTGTTCTCAATTCATATTTTAATACATGTACATAAAGTTTTCTCATTGCTTATTTTTAGGATTTAAACAGATTCCCATCTCCTCCTCCCATGAATGGAGCCACAGGTTTACATGATGATGATGTTGGGTCCTCAAGAAATTTAACAAAGGAACAAAAACAGGCAGAAAGTAAGTATTAGAACCTCATTGGTATACTTATATTTTCCTGTTATTATTATAGAATTCATCTGTAACATTAAAGTTAAATGAATTATTTAAATGTTACTTCTGCATTCATTAGACTAGTTTGAATGAGTTTCTTACTGGATAGAAGTTAAACCTTTTTCTTGTACTGTTTCCATTTTCCATAGTTTTAAAAGACTACAATGAAATTGAACAAGCAGTTCACAAAAATATCTATAGTATAAGATCATTAAATTTTATCTAATAATGAGATCATTTTCCCACATTACCAGTGATTTCATCTCGTTTCTTCCATCCTTTCATCATCTGATGCTTTGCTTCTAGCACCTAAGCCATCAACCCCTCCGCCAATGACCCCTCCCCCTAAACCAGAGACTCCAGAACCTGAACAAGAATCTGAAACAGATCTGATCACAACAAAAGAGAAAAATAAAAAGAAAAAAGCCGGTGTAACAAGAAAATCCAGTGTAACACGAAAACCCAGCGTAACACGAAAACCCAGTGTTACCAGAAAGACAAAATATAGTAAAGAGGATGGTGAGAAAAGAATTGGTGCTTATGGTGAACACACCACGGTTATATTGCTTTACCCTGTATTTCTTGGTAGATGTACCGTACCCAAATAACCTTGTCACTGCTGTATCAGTTTCAACACAATTGTATCTTGGATATCTATTATTTTTATTACTAATTAGCTGATAATGGGCATTTGTTTTTATACCTTTCTTGTTTTAAGATCTGAAGGATCCAAGAACCTCCTCAACATTTTTTTTCAAACCTTTTTTTTCATATATATACCACATTATATCTATTACAACTTTTAGTAAAATGTTTTTTTAATTATATATGAAAAATTTAGTATTTCTACCCCAACATAATAGTTATTTTATTTTTATTTGAACTATATTCTTCACATATTGATATAATTTGCACAATTTTAAAAATTTATATTTTTTGTTTTCTTTGAAACAAACAAAGATTGACATACTGCTTATGAAATGATTCAACCACAATCAATATTCCAAATCTATACTAAATTGAAATTAAACTTATTTCAGCTCTGGAAATTTACATTTTAGGATTCTATTTCTCTTCAACGGCCTTCCAAGATACTGGTGATTTTGTAACCAAATAGGTTTCATTAACAGTGCAAGCATTGTAAACCATAAGAGAACTATTGTTTGCTATTCTCTGCTCTCCACTGGTTTTGTGCTATAAATATCTTGGTCAATGGTTTCTGTTTCTTTCTCTAGTCTTTCTTCTCTCATGTATCGTTCACTGGTAATGCAAGGTTTGTGGGATGTTCTGTTTCACTAAAAACACCCTGTTCTCACTTCCATGATAGGGAAAGGATTAGAAAATAAAAAATCTGTATTTACAAATTATTTTTTTGAATAAATGAATAACATATTTGATCATTCTTTAATTTAATAGAGAAAAGATTGTTACAAGAACTAGAAGCTGCAAGAGAGGCTAGAAGGGCTGTGGAAAGACAACGAGAGGAATTAGTCAAGAAGGCTAAACTCATGCAGAATAAAACACAAAATAGACGCAACCATGGTAAGAAAGGGGTTTGGTTATGTGGAGGAAAGATAGTATAGGTAGTATTAGGAAAGATATGGCTTTGTTAGTAGGTTTAGTTAGTAGTAGGAAAAAGGTCTTCCTTGATTAGTGTTTACATATTCATTCTGTGTTGACTATTTTTACATCTGTCTAAAATTTCCATGGCAAATAAAATTTTATACATTCTTTATTATTTATGTTATGGCATAAAAAGATATTTTCTATTTCATATATGAGTACGCAAAGTTAAAATTTTAGTGCTTCTTTCATACATACATTTTTATTTTAACCTGTACAAATTATTTTTGTTGATCTTTGATAAAAAAACCTGTGAAATTTATACAGTAAACTTAATTTATGATATATACCAATACCAGCTTTAAAAGCTCACGAGTGTTGCTTTGATAATTGACCGTAAAATGTGAAGTTATTCTGGTTTGTTCATTTTGACAAGTCTTTTGACTAACTCAATAACTACCAATTCATAATATTTATATAATGGAATTTTCTGCACCTTTAATAGACAAATTTAGAAATTGGATGATATAGAGATACATATATAAAGTAGATGTTTAAATTAAATAGCTTTTATTAGTTTAGGCACATAGCCAAAACTTCAAATTAGGAAATATGAACACTTTCTGTGCATAGCACGAGAATTATTCATTAGATTTGCGCTCTAATGTACTTCTTTACAGCTGACAAGAGCATTCAAACGGATTTAATTGGTAAATGCATGATTTTAATTTTCGATCATAAATCTTGTTTTCAGTCTAACAAAATCTTTTGAACAAACATAAAAGCATGTTATAACCTTTTAAATTCTAATTGAATTTTCTTTTCAAACATGTTTTAAGTGTTTTATAATAAAAAAGAAACTTTGTAACATAAGGAACAAAAGTAGTGTTTTTTAAATTCGTCTCCTTATGATAAAAGTTTGGCAGCTTTGTGCCTTAAAGACGTTCTATTTTTGTTGAAGTATTTACACAATTCTTTTGGCCTGTATCATAAATCTGGTGTCAAATAGAAGGGTTTTCATTTTGAAGTAATGAACGTGATATTGAACTAGATTAATTGGTATGGATTCTTTTCATGAGTCCCATAACCATTGTATATGGGTTTGATATGAGTTGAATATTTCAGTGCTCTAGAACTTGTTAATTTCATGACAGTATTAGGACATCATCCATCAATACGCAATGAAAGATGTGTTTAAGGACATCGAAGAGCACTTAAGCCTTCCGCAAACCATTATTAGTTTCACTCCCTTGTATTGATGTGCATGTAAAACAGCTAGTAACCTTGTTTGCCTTGGCCAGGCTCCAATAGAAAAGGGAGGATATACTTTCCCCGTTAAATGTTTGTGATCCTATTGATATTCTATGATCTTTTTGAGACAGGTTAATGTCAATATTTGTTGTTATACCGGCTCAAATACTTTAATGAGTTTTGGTTTAAAATTCATTTTGCCAGTAGCAACGTGAAATGTTCTGTCGATCAACATTTGAAAATGTGCAGTATAATTATATGTAGCTCAATGGAATTTGAAGACATAGGGTATTGAATTTTAAGTGTGTATTATTTGCATGTTATGTCTGATATTTTTAGACATTTCATTAATGCTTGAAGTAGACCATTGTAATAAAAGTATATTTATCATTTGCTATTAAAGAACTAATGGTTAATTTAAGGTTTTCCTTGCATGAGTTTGGTATCATAAGATTGTATCAGTGAAAACAGTTTTACATTTAGTGCATGACATTCTATAGAATAATTTAAAAATTGAAAATAACAAGTCTTAAGTGAAAACTAACAATGATCTGTAAACCATTCTCTCGATATCTTCATAATTTAAAAAAAACTGGATTTTAAAAGATAATAGAAGTATGAAAGGGGAAGATTGGGTATAATTACACAATTGGAAGTGTCTTGTTAACATTATATATTGTTTAAAATTTCTTTTAAACCCATAGGTTCACACCCTAAAAGTTTGAAGACATATCATATATGAAATAATTTGTTTATTGGACAATGTCATTTGCATCATTCACTTTTTCTATGGAATTAAAAGCCGAAATTCTAAAATATGTTTGTCAGAACTGTAACTTTTATCTCATGTATTTATATGTTCTTCATTCTCTATGAAAAAATAATTGATTTATGACAAAAATTTCATTATTTAGATTTATCATATAAGGCTTTGAAAGTTCTATTTCCAAATTGAAATGTACACTTAGTAGAAAAAAAAAAACTTTTTTTATTTAGCTTTCAGCCTTCATTATATGAATATGATGACATAGCCTTGCTTTAAACTGGAAGTCATTTATTAGGATCAATTTAAATTCATTTAATTAAAGTTATTCTTATGTCTGGTCCACGAGGTATCTAACACTTCAATCTCTAAGCTGTAATTTAAATAGGAGAGATCTTACTTTAAAAACCTTTAAAATAGGCAACATGCTTGATATAAAAGTTTTTGTCAATTTATTTCCAGTGACGTTGACAATTTCAATGGGTTCCTTATTTATCAGATTGTCCAGAAAATAAAAGTATGAATTAGAATATCTTATTTAACAGACATCTTTTCATCTGGTGCTCAATGTCACATTTTAAATTAGTTTTAAATTAGTAATTTGGCTATTTAATTCTATCAAAGTACTATATCTCCTATGTTACTAAGAATCATTTCAACAAAAGATAAAGTACACTGTTATTTTTTGGTAAAAATTTGAATAAAAAAAATGTCATTAAAATGTCTTGATGGGTTAAGATAAGAAAATTAAATATTTTGAATTAGTGGTAGTAAAAGCCACAACTCTGTTGAAGAAATTTAAAGGACCTATTATAAGAGAAATATAATAATAGAATTTTGTATTGTGTCAGATAAGATAAGTTCACTAATGTTAAGTTCTTTAAATTCATTTATACTTGTTGTTTTACTGTCTATAAGTCCTGACACGTATTGAGAAAAAAAGTATTTGTTTTGTTTTCGTTGAAATAATTTTCTTTTTAAAATATTCCTTTGCAGATTTGTTTAATTAAAAAAAGAACCAAAAAAAAAACATCTTCTGCTCACTTCCATGAAAAAGTCTAATTGATTTTATTATAAATAATTGTTTAGTCATTTTCATATACATTTTAATAACTCCTTATATTTTCTATTACAGCTAGAGATTTATGGAAGAAAAGATATTTTGAAGAAAAGAAAAGAACTCCCCCATTAGAAGAACAGTGTAATAAATTAAGACATGAACTGGACGTTATACATAGAAAATTAATGAATGCTCTAGAAGGATCATCAAAGGATAAAAACACAAGAATAGAAAATCTTAAACCGTCTAAACAGGTTGGTCAAAAGGAAAATGGGTTTAAAACCAGTATACCATTTGGATTTATAAGTTACGATGGTGCACAGCCACAAAACCAATTCAGACGTGCTTATGTATCACACACTGAAGAAAAAGTGGCCATACGAATAAATCGAGGTGGTATAAGTTCTGATTATGGTAGATATGATATGGCTCATGCTCAGGCCGAGATTGAATCTCAGGTCAAACAGCATAACCCGCGACAAGATATCCAATCAGATTATGGTCACTCGAAAAAACAAACTGTTACTAATGATGATGTGCCGATAGACATAACTCAAGTCACAAAACCGACAGAAACTGTGTCTGAAGAATCTAGTTTTGTAGATATTTATAAATCTGAGACTGTTCCTAATGAACTTGTATCACAGTCAGACTTATCTACAATCGGTAAAGACGATGTATCCAGTCTGTTATCAGACCAAGCTACAGAAAGTATCCCAAACAGCATTCAATCAGAACCCGTCCTTCATGGTCCTAAATTACCATTTTCATTTAGTCCCATTGGTACTTGGATGAACCCAAATAAAAAGAGAGGTCTTTTTAAGTCTAAATCTGCTAAGGTTCCATCCCCTATCTTGTCCCCTCAATCAAAGAAACGCCCCCTTACCAAAGACAGTGGAGCAGCTAGGTATTCTCCAAATAAAAGTGTGCAGTTTGGTAAAGCATACTATTATTAAACTAAAATGGAATTCATTTATTTAGAATCATTTTGTAACATTTTTATGCCGCCTGCAACATGTTGCAAAGCGACATATAGGAGTCACATTGACACTATCCATCGTCTTGCGTCATCCCATGTCCTGCAGCCTCACAAAAATTCCATCACAGTTTCTGGGCAACTACATGACACAGCCTCTTGATATTTGGCATGTAGCTTCCTGCTACAATACTATATGGTTAAATGTGATCTTATAGCCTTAACTCATCTACTTCCTGTTTACCGAATGTTTTAAGATGCAGGCGACATGCGCCTTCCATGGAAGACCGCCATTCTAGTTTAACAACAAGTAATTTTCAGAAAGTAATTTAACTTTTTAGTATCACTTGATATGTATCAAAGAAAATAAGGTTTGTAAACAGACATTTGTTGACTGTGATAAGACATCAAGAGCTTTTCAAGCAGAAGGGACAAATACAAACTTAAAAAAAGGTTTTGGACAATCACAAACTTTTGTTTACAAATTTATTACAATGTATACAATGTTGAAGCAATATTTTAAATGTTTGTTCCATTCATAACAGGCTTTTTAGATGCAAGTTGCTGTGCACTTGAAAAGAGTATGGACATAAATTTTGATTTCAAAAATCCATTACCATTGAAATGGTTGGGAATTTCATTTTCATTTGATATATTTATGTCATTGATTTTGTAATTCATGGAAGCATAACCATTTTTTAAAAATCATTTTTTAAATAACGGATATACTTTGTTTTAAATGAGTTTATATTGTAAGATATATACAATACTTTGTATGATATCACTGTGAATGCATATTAGTATTTATATATATGGAAACATTTTTAATAAATACATGTACATATATTTAATGGTTTTTTCTATATTTTCAGAATAATTATAAAATACAAGCTACTAGACTAACACATGAGATCGATGATTTACGACGCAGATTAGAAAATGCTAAAATGAAACTAACGGCAGAAATGAAGGTATGTCGCCTGACTGATCACACAGACCAATCATATTGTAGCACATTTATAACAATTTTTCAGATTTTTAAATGGTATGGTGGTATTATAACACAAATTCTAAATTCTATATTCCCTATATGTCTGAGTTTTAAATTAAAATTCTCCAATTTTTCCAAATTGTTCTACATCAGCTCGAAATGGTGATATTTCAGATCCTAGATTTGTAACTGCTAATCCTTGGAATCAACTGGTGCCTAAAACATCTTGTACTAACACATGATCATATGAAGTGGTCTATGTTGAAAAAGAAGCTATCAACCTGTTGTGAGCACTTAAAGAAAGTTCATACATATTTTGATGTATCCAGGAGTAACCCCACTCATCTTTACCAAACATGTGTCTTGCTGATAAAATGTGGCAAAATATTAACAAAAATAGTCTTTTAAACCAGATTGAAAGTTAAGGTTTACTTTACCATAGTTTTGAAGTTGGACTGAATACTAGTCTAAATTCTCTTGCCATCTCAAAATGCCATTGAAAGAAGACATTGGGTGCATTAAAACACTGTCATGGAGGTTTCTTGTTCTATGGGTTTTGTCAGTGTTTGTATACAAACTGTAAATGTCCCTATTAACTTGTGTGTGGTAAACTTGCATGTTCTCTTGGTTTTAGAAATTTTGTGTGTTGCATGCCAACTATAAAAAGATTAATATAGTTTGTTTTTAATTGATGGGACATTGAAAATAAAAGTACACTTTTACTAAGAAAAAACATGACAACAATATAGGCAGAAAAATCAATTCAATTGTTAGATCCAGAGTAAGTGGGCATAAATGTTCTATTTCACTGTTTATGTACTAATCTAAACGAATGCAATATGATGTATGCCTTGTCACACGAACTTTTAATAGGTTATAGATATTTTCTGGGTTTTGTTTTGATATTTCCTTTGTAAAAAATTAGCATAAATTTAAAGCATTATTTACATATTGGGTTTAGAATAGAGGTTATTTAAAGGCATAGCTTGTATTAGTGTTAAGATGATAGTCTCACATTTGAAATATCAGAAGAAAGATCAGTCAGGTGTTCATACCAAAGGATTGGCAGTAACAAACTAATGTGTGGAGTGTGGGAAGCTAACATGTGTGGATAGGAATTAATTAGGATCTTAATTATCACCATTTATCTAGAGTATGGTGTGTGGTACTACAGAAAAATGGGACGGTTTTTATTTTGCTTAGTATATATACTTTTAAAAAAAATGGAAGAGGGGGGAGGGATTTAGATAATATTTCACCTGCCCTTTATTCTGTGAAAATCAAACCACTTTGATATTCAAATTTACCTACCATATGTCCTTATGGTACAAGAGATGCAAAAGGTGAGTTACTTTTATTTTATAAAATCTTAATTTTGATTTGTCAAAACTGCTTCCACCAGTTTTGGCACCCAGAGAAATTTATTGTGTTTTAGTGTTCTATAATTTCTGCTAGTCATAGATCACATGACTTTTAGGAAAACAAAATTATCATGATCAATGGAATAGAAACTTAGTGGCCCTGCAAGAGATTAGATCTTTCATAAATTATTATTCAAGTACATTTCTGAATGTTAAGAGTGTTACCTGAACCATTTACCACCTGCATAAAAAGATGGAACTATACAGCACAGTACAATAATATAAGCAGATTTGATCACATTCATGGCATCATGAAATATTTATTAATTTTATATTGTTCTTTGATCATTTGATTTGCAGCTACGCAACCAAGCTGAAACAGAGTTACGTGCCCTTAGAGCAGAATTAACTCAAAAGAAGATCCATTTGACACTTGCAAGACATCAGCAGATGGGAGTGACCCCTGGTGGTGACAGTAGAACAACATTCAGAACACCTGCGTTATCACATAAAGCATGATAAAGTGTGTTCCTTAAAGAGTATCTGTGATAAATTATTTTGTGGGATGTAGGTCTTTTATAGGCAGTGCTATAATAAATTGTCAAATTTTTATTCTTTTTAAACTGAGACACTTTCGAATTGTGTAATTTTTTTACACCAAAAGCAAATATGTTTTATATATTTATATTTATATATGATATAAGAAACATCTTAGATGATAACAATTTCGTTATTCAGTTTAGAAATTTTGTGTGTATGCATTGTCTGTTGCAATGATCATATTTATATTTGAGGGATATCTAATGGATGAGGACTACTAAAAAGTTTTAGATGTTATCATGTTAATTTGTACCAAGCTCAATATATCTGATCATAATAGTAATGTCTAAAGATAGAACTGTGATATAGAAAATAATTTATTTTTTCCAGATTTTATATTTATACAAAATTGTATTAGCATATGTGTTGTCTCAATCCTTGTGATAACTTACATATCTTCCATCATTAAGTTAGTTCTAGAATACAAAATCTGCCTTTATTTATATGTTAATTTTGATAATAATAAAAAAATCAGTGTTAGAATCATGCAGCTATTTAGGAAAATATTTTGCTTTCAATAAGTATAAGTAATTGGATAAGTAATCCATACAAGTTCTGTCAATATCCATCTTATCCATGATAAAAATCATTCAATGACTATTAAAAGTAAACCATTTTGGTAAAATTGGCGCGCACCCAGTACGCGGGTCCTAGATCCGCCTTTGTTCATAGTAAACCCTTTGCTTTACATTCTACTAATCAAATTGATACTGCCTGCTTCTGAGACTGATTTTTATTGTCATATTTTACGCTCATTATATTAGTGGCCAAATCTCCATGTTTTGTTTTCCATGTTCCTGTGATGTTCATTTTATGTTTGTAATAATTACTCAGGAGATGTATGTTCTCAACACTGAAGAGTTTGATGAAAATTTGTAATGGATGAACTCTTTTTAATTTGTAAATATTCTATTCCACCTGCAATAATTCCCCTTTTATCAGCAATTGTTTTATGATGATTTGTCATCAATTAAATTTAGAGAAGTGGTTTTATTTATTTTTTTAATTTAAAAATTTAAAAGCTATTATAAAAAAGTATTATTTTCATCAACATCATTTTAGTATTATAGACTTAAATCATTCATCAAAATTTACTCTATTTTACCAAGTTAGTATTTCCCATTTGTAATATTTTAGTGGTAAAAGAGTACTGCTGAATATAATTCCTTTATATTTACAGATATTTTATTTCTAACGTTATATATGATACTATTTTTACATTTAAGACTGAAGATGATCCCTTTTAAGATATTTCTATATTTGTGGTTGTGCTGTTGTGTTTGATTCCGTCCTTGTTCTATTGCCATTTTATATATTTAAGCAGTATCAGATGTAATGTACAGGAGATAGTTTGATAAAATTCATTTCTAAATCTTAATTTGTCTAATCTTTTATTGCCATTCACAATTTTACATTACAAAGTTTTCTGTTTGACAATTTATACCTCATAGATAAGAGGCACCAGGCAAAAACTGACCTTTCTTTATGTATAAAATCCATCAAAACTCAAGGTCAGGATGTGGAAGAAGTTGTAAATAATTACTTTACAAGAGGTTGCACTTTATCATGCTAAGGATACCCCCACTCGTCCATTCATAAAACAGGATGTAAATGTGCAACTGACTTAGAAAGGGGAGGCATGGTACAAGTTATTATGCTAAAGCTGTGTACCAAATTTGAAATAAATCCTTTTTGTAGAAGCTGAGAAATCTATAACGAAAAATTGTCTTTTTTTTTACCCTTAGAAAAGTCTTAAGTTGGCTCAGAAAACAGGAAGTAGATGCATGACTGACCTGGAAAGGGGACGAATGGTACAACTCACCAGGCTAAAACTGCTGTATACCAAATTTGAAATCAATGGCTTCAGTTGAAGCTTTTAAAGAAATCTGTTACGAAAGTTTGTAATAGACGGACAGACAGACAGACAGATAGACTGACAGTATAGCCCACCTCTCTTATGAGTGGGGGGTATAATAATCTACATACCAAGTATTATTGACCTTATACCTCTTGAATATATTGTCCTAATACTTTCACAATGGCTGGGGAGAAAAGAAATGGGCTTTATGTCACTACTTCCAACTGAAATTGGTTTCTAGGACGTAACTGTTTGACATCTTTTAAAGAGCCTGTTCATGAGAAAACCATGCAAAATTGTAAATTTTGTCCAGTACCAAGGTTTTAAATTATGTAAAAGATATATTGCAACTGAAAGACCATCTTATAAGACTTATTCAGGCAAATTTATTTTTTCGAAAAATTCAAGATGTGCGCCCTACAGGCCTCAATATCTATATATAGCTTTCATCTGATTTATCACTTATTTCAATCAAATTTTATTTGAAAATTTGACATTTTCATTGTGATTATTTTCAGTATACGTAGATGGAATTAAAATTGTATCAATGTTTTTTGAAATAGTGATGTTATATGTCTTTCAAATACAGTGCAATTTTCGTAATTCATAATTTTGGTTCCTCTGGTACCTTTAGGTAGGACTTAGGCAGAATTCCAGACTGTTCAAAAATGCTGAAATTTGTTATTTTTAAGGGTACATATTGTCCAAGGTAACACTTTTTTATCATTATCTTTTAGAAATTCAAAAACAACAAGTAATACTGTGAGCGAGCTCACAAAAGGATACCCCCCGCTTCATATTGGACTCAAATCTCAAGTCCAATTATCTCCCCTGCATGATGTCAGAGTGCAATGAAAATTCTTCATGCACATCTATATATGATGTACTTCCTTCATGTAAAGTTTCATCAAAATCCATCAAGCGGTTTAGGAGGAGTTGCGCTTACGGGGTCTCCCATTGAATAATGTATTTAAAAAGTCTAAGTCCAATTATCTCCCCTGAATGATGTCAGAGTGCAATGAAAATTCTTCATGCACATCTACATATGATGTACTTCCTTCATGTAAAGTTTCATCAAAATCCATCAAGCGGTTTAGGAGGAGTTGCGCTTACGGGGTCTCCCATTGAATAATGTATTTAAAAAGTCTAAGTCCAATTATCTCCCCTGAATGATGTCAGAGCGCAATGAAAATTCTTCATGCACATCTACATATGATGTACTTCATTCATGTAAAGTTTCATCAAAATCCATCAAGCGGTTTAGGAGGAGTTGCGCTTACAGCGTCTTCCTTTGAATAATGTATTTAAAAAGTCTAAGTCCAATTATCTCCCCTAAATGATGTCTGATTGCAATGAAAATTGTTCATGCACATCTACATATGATGTACTTCCTCCATGTTAAGTTTCAGCAAAATCCTTCAAGTGGTTTAGGAGGAGAAGCGCTTACAAGTTATGTGGACAGACGGACGGACGGACAGACGGACAGACGGACAGACAGACAGACGGACAGACAGACAGGGTGTTTCCTATATACCCCCCCAAACTTTGTTTGCGGGGGGTATAATAAAATATCAAGACAAACATATCAAAAAGCCAAGCTGGGATTTTACATTTTGACTTAGCCACAGCCCCGGGAAACAATGACATGTTTTGATAATTCTACATAAAATCCACTTTTTGGAAGATTCAGTTTAAAAATCTAAATGTGCTTGCTATGAAACAAAATACATTCAGAACATTTGATACAACAGATGATCACAATACAAGTACCATTTAAGGGTCAGGAAAGACATATTCTTGGGGATTAAGGGTGAAAGATGGGGAAATCTGTGTATTTTGATGATGAAAATTGGTATGCATATACCCTTGTATCACACTAGCACAGCTCACATAAATGATGAGTAGGCTGATGATGTCTTACACTATTACTAAGGAACCTGCATACCAAGGTTTATTAACTTTTGACCTCTAGTTCTTCAGATCTGGAAGAGTTCTTTCTATAACATGTGTATATCATCATGTATTGTGCCACTTATGTGAGCTGTGCTAGTGTGATACAAGGGTATATGCATACCAATTTTCATCATCAATGGACTGCCAGTTCTTGAAATATTGTACCCCCAGGTACCCCTACCCAGATGTTATCAATCCTTGTGTCTTTATCTTGGCAGGTACGATAATAATGGTGTCTTCTATTTGGTATATAACATCAATATGAGGTCCCATGAATTTCAATGTTTAGATATTTGGTATGAATATTTACATCCCAATTTACCCTTATGAATTTCATGACTGTCACATTCTATGTCTAAGAGGTAGCAGTGCTGAGAAAGCATGGGCTTACATGACATCTTACCATATTATAAGGACAAGGGTAAAACAGTAAACCCCTTCTGTGAAGCAGATGTATAATGATGCACTATTTCATTAAAACTAAAACATATTAAGAATACTTTTATTTATACATGTACAACATAAAAATTTATCTAAAAAATATCAGATAGTACATAGGCCAGCAAATTAAGGCCATCAAAAATGCACAATTTTGAAATTGTTCAGAACTATTATCAATATTTTTAGTCAATATTTTTTAGTTAGTTCAATCACAAATATATAATATATTGATGGCAGAAAATTCACTTCCAAATTGATATGAAAGGAAATAACCACAGTGATGGTTTCAGCTTTCACCTTGTCATAGTAAAAAAAAAAACAAACCCTTATTTTAAAGCTTTTTAAATTTTTGATCATCATTGACATACAAAGGTTAAATTCTTAATATAACTTCTTTTATCGAAAGACATGGTGAATGTCCAACCATGCAACATGGTAAAGTAACTTCATCCTGGTGAAAATCTGATTTTGAATGGATGGACATAACAATAGATCTAACACTGTATGCCCCTCTAATTTCCTAGGTGAGGCATCAAAAAACATTAGTGCATGTGTCCATGGACTTCATGTGGTCAAAGCAATTATCTATCCATATTGGGCCTCAAAAGTACATGGTACAACATATTGTTGTATCATGTCTAAAATATTTTTGAGAATACTAAAATCATACAACACTATATGAAACATAAATTGACATTTAAATAAATATTACAGCCATTAAAGATCATTAAATTATACAATTAATGATGCAAAATGTCATTTCTATTACATGGAATGAAAATAATTAAACAAATTGTTACATTTTTTGTTGATGTATAACTGTGTAAATAAATTATGGGGGTGAATTAGATATAAAAATGTGGCATATCCATTAAGTTTCAATGTACAATTATATATTTAAATGAAAATGAGAACATTTTAATATCGTAAAAAGTGTTATGTCATAAATTAAAATTATAATGAGGTGTAAACTCATTTTTTTTAGGTTCAATAATTTACAATACAATAATATTTTCAGAAGATGAAATATAAAATACAAATGATCATTTAGTTGCCAAGATTATCAAAACCACTAAGATGAATTACATTGACATAACAGTTCCATAGTCTTGATGTAAACTTACTAAAATCTGACATGCACACAAAAAATTGCACTTTTCTTTCTATAATAGTTCATATAAACCTGTAAAACATGTCTGAAACAGCTTTCAGTTTTTACAACTCAAGTACAGACTTCTTCCTGAATAAAATACTTGATAAATCACAAACAATACTTAAACCACATCTAACAACAGAACCAGATCTTTCTCCATTCTGTGGGATCCAAGCTTAGATCTATAGACCATAAATATCACACATCCACAAATCCATCAGTGTCTTTGTCATTGTCTTTCTCACCATCATAGAATTCATTGTTAGCTTCAACTCTGAAATTAAAACAGTGAATACATGTATACTGATATTTCTTTCTAGATAAACAAGTAATACTGTGAGTGGGCTAAAAAAATACTATAACTTTATACAGAACAAGGTCTAATTATCTCCCCTTAATGATATTACAGCACAATGAAATTTCTTCAAGCACATCTACATATTGTACACTGCCTTCATACAAAGTTACATCAAAATCTAAAAAGAGATTTAGGAGGAGTTGTGTTAACAATATATGTGAATAAGCAGACAAGTTATCCTAAACTGTTTAAGAGGAGTATAAGAAGTCTCTTATGCATTAAAATTTTGTTGGTCAAAAACACATACAAGTGTGGCCACTAAAAGTATGTCTCGCCTGCCGGCACCATCGCTAAAATCAACTACCTAAGCTTTCATTTCTTGATATAAACACAAAAAGTGTCAGTATACCTTATAACAGATGCCTAGTTATTATACTATTCAAGCAATCCATTGTCCACACAAGTATTACAAAAAGTTTTCTGTCTGAAAAAAAGACCTAAGTTCACAGAGTCACTGGAGTGAAAAAAATGGGGTCATGGTCACATGGCATGGTGACAGTTGCGTTGTCCATAGCCGCAACTGTCTGTTTACCCAATATCAGATGCCTAGCTATTATAACTTTCCAGCAATTCATCGTCCATAAAAGTCTTACAAAAAAGTTTTTCGGCCTGAAAAAGACCTAAGTTCACAGATTCACTGAAGCGTGAAAATGAGGTCAGGGTCACACGGCATGGTGCCAGTTGCATAGACCATAACCTGAACTGTCTGTATACTAAATATCAGATGCCTAGCTATTATACTTTTCAAGCAATTCATTGTCCACAAAAGTCTTACAAAAAAGTTTACAGCCTGAAAAAAGACCTAAGTCCACAGAGTCACTGGAGCGTGAAAATGAGGTCAGGGTCACACAGCATGGTGACAGTTGTGTAGACCATAACCTGAACTGTCTGTATACCAAATATCAGATGCCTAGCTATTATACTTTTCAAGCAATTCATCGTCCACAAAAGTCTTACAAAAAAGTTTACGGCCTGAAAAAAGACCTAAGTTCACAGAGTCACTGGAGCGTGAAAATGGGGTCAGGGTCAAACGGCATGGTGACAGTTGCGTAGACCATAACCTGAACTATCTGTATACCAAATATCAGATGCCTAGCTATTATACTTTTCAAGCAATTCATTGTCCACAAAAGTCTTACAAAAAAGTTTACGCCGCCGCCGTCGCCGTCGCCGCCGCCGTCGCCGGAAAGTAATACCTATGTCTCGCCTTCCGCGACTATTCGTCGCAGGCGAGACAAAAACTGTACATATTTCTTCTTGATTTTCAAACATTAACCTGCAATTATGAGATTAAATCATGTATTGAATAATAAAGACTTGTATTAAAAGATAAAGACCAAATAAATATAAAAAATGGTAAGAACTCCTACCACCAGACAACTTTGTCCAAGTAGGAAAGTGATGTAAAAAGCCTAACATTACTTAACCTCCAGCCCCCTCAGCCTTTCAGTTAACTCTAAACAAACCTTTTATCATTTTCATCCTGATGGTTCCTGACATCTGGGTCTAACTCTTCTGTGTTTTCTATACTCAGTAAATCTGAAGGAACATCCTGCATCTGAACACTAGGGGAGCTAACCAAGTTCTTTAAGATCTCATGGACTGTTACTCGGATGTTATCTAAATACTACAAAGCAAATAGAGTATCCTTCTAAGAGATTACAATAATTAATAATCATCACATCTTATATGTCTTATAATCAATGATAGAAGAAACGTTCTATATCTTGCACCTTTACCTTATTGTTTATTCACAATGTAAATGATTATATTATTTCAAATTTAAAACAGAACACCTTTGATTTAAACATAAAAGATTTTGGTATTTGTTACCAAATTTATGAGACAGGAATGGATTTCCAAAATAGGATAATTCCAACTACTGACTTCAATAAAGTTTTCTTTTATCAACGTTGACCTTTATACCTGTTTTGAGTTCAAGTTTTCTTGTTTTGTTGAAACATCAGGATGAAGTGTAAAATCTGGAGAAAAATATTCTAAATATTCTGAAAGGAGAAAGATAGTTCTGGTTGACTGATTGCTATGAAATTTTACAATTATGTTCATGACCAAAAAATTAATTACTTACATGGTTAAACTTTCATTCAGACAAAATTATTATATGTGCATAAATTCATAAAGAATTGACTTTATCTTTTATGGAACACACCAGGAAACTTTTGAAAAGAAGAGGTTGAAATCAATGTTTGTTTTCTAGTTCTACAAAACACTTTATTTCTTAAAGACGTTAAAGGAAAAATCTCATTATTATATAATAAAGATTCAACACGGACTGTTTAATAAATAACTTGATCAGATTTACATTCCTTAAATATAATGAGTTCTTGATTTAGTATCCCTACCATTATAAGGTATATCATTACTGATATCTTCATCAAGTAACACTGCTGTTTCATGTGTCCAACATCGGGCTACATTCCTCTTGGTATAACCTCCTCCTCCTAATACTAATGTGGGCAAACCGAAATTCTTTACAATCTTTACACACTCTCTACAAAGTAAATGAGGAAATATTGACAAGTTTGTCTATTATATGCAATCAACTATTTATGTATAGGTAGGTTTAAAAATCTCAGGTCGTAATAAACCAACAAATAAATGTTTGTGCCTGTATCACCTCAGAGAATTTCCACTGTAATTATAATGTTAAAATATAAAATGTCAAATTTTTATCATGATGATAATAAATGGAATAAGTTTATATCTAAAGCTATAGCTTTAATATACTTTAAAATATACAACACAAAATAAAAAATCTGGATCGGGACAAACAGAGAAAAGAAAAACTTTTGGATACTTATATAAAACAGGCTTTAAAAGCATACTGAAAGTTCAATTGTTTCTGATTATGCATTTTATTTTCATAAAAAACAGTTACAAAAACCAAACCAAAGATTTGAAATCTTTCACTTACCCATGACCTTTGATGCTGAGATTGAAACAACCTAGCCTATCACTGCCTAGTGAATCAGCACCACACTAAAAAAGAAATCAGAACTTTTTTCCATTGTGATTTTTTAAATTGCCGTTTCTTTAATGTTGGTTTTGTCGCGTACACTTATTCCACATCTCTTTATTGTCTATTTAGAATAAAAGGAATCCGATATTGCCTTAAGAATCCTTGTCAAAGTACAGAAGAAGCAAATGTGTCAACAAAGACCTTAAAAGCCCATGCTGCAAAAATTGTTGGAATTGCATAATTTTTGCTGTAATTTGGCTGTCTTTGTTATGTTAAATGAGTGTACAAAATTTCATGACAATCTGACAATGTTTTTTTTAAGAAATCAGCTTATAAGAAAAAGGTAGGCCTGAAGTGTGACAGACAGACAAAACTTTATGTTTGGCAACTTAAGTTGGCAGTCAAGTAATGATAAAGTATGGGTAAATGTAGAAATTATCATCTTTCTTGAAACAAAACATTACAATTATGAATTTGACAAAATGGAATCAAACTTTAATTATTCATACCGGTATTTTGACTAAAGTGTTTGAGGATGTAATCATATAAAAAAAATTATATACCTGAAGAACTATGCAGGTAGGCTGGTAGAAATCCATCACTGATTTGATCACTTGTTGAAATATTGACAGGTAAGCTTAAATAAACAAATGAACCAAATTACATATGTAGCAGTAATATACAAGGGGCTTTTCACCCAAAATCTTTTAGTGTTAATTTATTGTACATGTAGATTCAGCCAATCAAAACCATAGCAAACAACACTAAACATAATTTTTGCACATACAATGTTTTATGAAACTTGGTGCAGATTTAAAATAAAGAGACCCTGAGTGCAGCATGATATGATAACTAGAACAAAAGTTATCAAGGTAACACTAGTTTTAAAAGACAACTACACAGACATAGACACAGACATGGACAATGCCACTGATATCCCTATTATACATGTTGGTGAACACTTTTGGTCAAATTATAAATAAATGTCCCATGATTTTTTAAGGCCACATGCAAGTGTGTTAGTGATATTAACCTAAAATTGACTTTCCTCAAAAACAGAAAAAAGCACAACTTAAAAATAATGGACTAAATCATAAAAATATTAACAACTAGAAAGTGCGCCTATGAGCCACAGGATGTTCCTCCTGTTCTTGAAATATCATACCCCCAATGTGTATAATCTGGGTTATGGACCTTAACCAAGAACTTAACCAAAGTCATTCATGCATAAAAAATAGGTCACAGTGACCTTATTTCTAGTGGGTGGTGTAGCCCTACCCATCACCCATCCAGTGGTGAAATATAATTGACCCACAACATTTCTAGTATCCGAGTAATGAACCTTAACCAAGAACTAAACCAAAGTCATTCATGCATAAAATATAGGTGAAAGTGACCTAATTTCTAGTGGGTGGTGTCATCCTACCCAAGACACATCTAGTGGTGAAATGTCATTGATCCCCAAAATCTAGTATCCAAGTTATGGACCTAAACAAGGAACTTAACCAAAGTTCTTCATGCATAAAATATAGGTCACAGTGACCTTATTTTTAGTGGGTGGTGTCATCCTACCCAAGACCCATCTAGTGGTGAAATATCATTGACCCACAATATCCAGTATCCGAATAATGGACCTTATCCAAGAACTTAACCAACGTCATTCATGTGTAAAATATGTTGCAGTGACCTAATTTCTAGTGGGTGGTGTCACCTTACCCAAGACACATCTAGTGGTGAAATATCATTGACCCTTAACATCTAGTATCCAAGTTATGGACCTTAACCAAAGTCATTCATGCATAAAATATAGGTCACAGTGACTTAGTTTTAAGTGGGTGGTGTCACCCTACCTAAGACCCATCTAGTGGTGAAATATCATTAACCCACAACATCTAATATCAGAGTATTGGACCTCAACCAAGAACTTAACCAAAGTGTTACGGACAGACAAATGGATGTACGGACAAGGGTAAAACTATATGGCCGATCCACATGTCTGGTCAGGCCATAAAAATAGATAAGATATTAATATATCTAGGTCCTGCTACAATTTATTTTCGAATTTATATGCAGTCTTTGCTGTAAACATACTGAAAAATTGATCTAAATTTAAGCCATTTTAAGGTAAACGTATACATGAACCTTAAAGAAAGAAATGAACATGTGATAAATTAAAGGGAGGACAATGGTATCATGTTCTTACTTTGATCATCAATTCCTTCCTTCAATGGGACGTTTATTGAGTAGTATCTTCCACTTTCTGAACCAAACTCATACATATCACCTGTAAAGAAACAACCAAATTTTGTGAAAGTGCTCATAACATCTCAATTTTGCTGTGCATGTATAAAATCTTAACAAATTGTTATATTCATGCAAGTTAACAGATAAAGAACCTGTTAGGTTTACCTGCATATAATATTTTAGGAGTCAAGTGGGGGTACTTATTGCAATCTTATACAATCCATATGATAAATGTTGTTGTTATTGTTGTCTTTTTTATCTTTTAAAACATATTTAACATTTCTATCTAAAATCACATTCAAAGGATGTGCACATCTATCAAATATTTACTGATAGAATTAATTGAAATTCTAAAAACATTATCATTGATGTACAATATCACTTGTACCAGTAAAGGTTTGTGACTGTTTTCTGTTGTTGATCTCAGAACTGGCCAATTTGTTTTGGAATAATGCCGAACTTTTGGTCTGATAATTTATTCTGACCAAAACACCATCATACCAACATTTTATGGATATTATTGCCAAATTTCGAAAATCTATCATATTTTTTTTCATAATTTCCTATAATTTGTGCATGTGCAACAAATTTTGTTGACAATTTCATCCATTTAGTGATGTTTTGTGAGTAAATAAAGTAAAATTAACCAGCTGTCACCAAATAGCAAGTAAAATCATGAATTTTTAGTCAAAATCAAATGATTGGAACAAAGTTTAACAATGAAAAATTACAATTAAATACACAACTACCCTAAAAACCAACGGACATCTGGTCAGGTGCAATACTGACTAATCATCAAAAATTTCCGTAGTACTGACGAATTTGGCTAAGTCTATGATCTTTTTTTTTCACTGATGTTTTCATTATTGTTTTCAAAACCATACAGTATATTGTATAAGTGGTTTTTATGGCTGTGATTAAATTTCCACTTTATTCGCTGCAATCATCAGAATGGGAAATATCAAACGACATATAAGAAAATCAATATTGATATGAAATCACGAAAATTACATTATGCGAAAATAAAAATCTACCCTTTTATACAAAAAAAAAAAAATTTCCCATGCACAAAAAAAAGCAACACTTATATGGTATAAACACTATGAATATTGATTCACCTGTTCCTGGGAAGAAATAGTTGCCATATTTATGAAATGATACTGTCATGACTCTGTCAGTTAGATAGAAGGCTTCCTGGACTCCATCACCATGGTGAATATCTATGTCTATATATAGAACACGGGGATGGTATCTAAAAATATATGTTTACATAGTTACATTGTGCTTTGTGCTCCATCAACATAGTATACATATCTTTACACAAAACACAGGGTCGATATCTATCAATTTTAGAAGACAAAAGAACAAGAATAAGTCCAAAAGACATTATGCCCCATCTCACAACATTTGGGATGGACAGACAGATGGACGAATGGACCCAAACACTATAAGCTCCAACTTTTGTAAATAGGCATAAAAATGTTTAAGATACTGGGAAATTCAAGCATTCATAATTAATCATTAAATTGTACATGTATGTATAAAAACAAATAAGTATTGGCAATATGATCTTATATTTACATCCTGAGGCATATGTGTATAAAGTGTCATGAAGGAATTTTTACCCAAGTATAACACACACCATTTTTCTGGTTTTTTTTGTTTAATCAATCATGAAGTTGATTTGACAACTACAATTTTATTGATGCTATTTCTTTGTTCTTATCTTGATATACAAGTGTATTAAGTTTTATTTCTTCATGGAAAAGTAACTTCAACCTACAGGTAAACTTGATTTGGGTAGGACATACAGACAAATGGAGAATGAAAAACATAGACCTGAACACTATAGTATAGGCACCTCTACTTTCTATACTTGGAATGGTATGAAGATGAAAGAAAACACTTTTAAGAATTTAGAAATATCAGCTTTTGATAGAAAATGAAAGAGTTATTTCTTACAACATATATACACCAAGGCTTGAGCTACATACTTTAAAAGTTCCAGAATACTGATAACAATGTCATTAACATAACAGAAACCAGATGCCTGAAATAAATAATATATACAAAATGAACTTTACAAAAGTACATTGAAAAGTATCTACAAAACAAGATACATGTAAATATGGATATTCTGTAGAACAAGTGTCATAGAGAACAATGAAGAATTTTACAAAACTTTACCTAAAATGCAAACTTCACATTTGTTTAAGTCTTCTTCAACAGATGTCAAATATATAAATGAGTATTATTGCTGGTGTACATAATCATTTTATTTCTTTATATGGCTATTAAAATACTCCTTTGCAGATTTCTGTGTTGCTGTGTACATGTATAAAAATTATATGTTTGTGATAAGTGTATAAGTTAATGTATGCAGAGTATAGGAGTGTTCGCCAATCTCATTAGTGATGTCATATTCACTAATTTGCATCTCATTAAGTGTCATAAACAGTGCAATAAACAAACATCGATTGATAGGATAATTTCCCCAAATTTCGAATCCTTGTAACTTTTTTAATTGGTAAGATAAATTGGTTCTGTAAACAGTTCTGGGAAGAAGAATTTATTCATATTTACCATAATTAAGTTTTAAATTATTGCTTAAAGAAAAAATTTTCTGCAAAATTGTTTCTGAACCAAGTAGATTTTTGTTGAAAATTTTAAATCAACCAAATTTTCGATCTTTAGAACCACTGAATATTTATTTGCAAAATGCACTACAAAAACGATCTTTTTCTGAAAATTGTAGAACCAAAAGAATTTTTCAATTATCTTGAAAAACAAAAAAATTATGACAGTTTAAAGACGTTTTTCAACACAATTTTATTGTCTTATTGCCCTCCAAAAATATTCCACAGGTAAGCTCTGACGTCACGGCGAACATTCCAATATGTGAGTAATATTGTTTAACAGTAATTTGACAGGTATCAAAAACACAGTCGTTTCAAAATGTGTGCTTTTGTATTTGATTATTCTATTTATTTTTAGATGACTTCTGTGTGTCTTGTATATTGGTTAAATTACCTCATATTTTTTAGCATGATGTAATCCCCCAGACCAGTTGACAGCTATATCACAATGCTGGAAAGACACAGAGTCAAATTATTTTTAAAGGTTAATATCAGAGTAAAAATCAATTAATTCATTTTACAAATAAAAGCATATACAAAATTTCTTAAATGATATTCAAATTCAACTTTAATCTAACAGTGGTTAAACCTTGCAATTGTAATTATTTAAACATTCATGCATTAAAAACCATAATCAGAGGAGGGTGGACAACCTAAGGCCGTGTGCAAAGGTCACGTGACCAAATTCACACCGTCTATCAGTATTTCAAATTTGATTTACAACCCTGAATTCGGAGTTTTTGTGACACAATTATTTTACTTCTAATTAACCCCAGGTGTCCAGGTTTTTGTATATCACTAGAAAGAAGATCCACCTTTCATAATATACAATTTTTAAACCCAAATATTCGATATCTGTATATTAATTAAGGTCACAGGATACCAAATGGGACCGATTTTAATTTCAATGATTTTTTGCATGCTTGTTCTTTTCATTAAGCTACATTGAAAAATCAAATAAACTAGATAATGTGTCTATGAGCCACAGGATGGCCCTCCCGTTCTTGAAATATCATTGATCCTCAATGTGTATTTACTGGGATATGGACCTTTACCAAGAAATTAATTAAAAGTGTTCATGTGTAAAATATAGGTCGCTGTGACCTTATTTCTAGTGGGTGGTGCCATGTTACTAAGACTCATCAAGTAGTGAAATATTATTGACCCCTAACATGTAGTACCGGTATTCAAGATATAGACCTGAATCAAGAACTTAACCAAAGTCATTCATGCGTAAAATATAGGTCACAGTGACCTCATTTCTAGTGAATGGTGTCACCTTACCCAAGACACATCTAGTGGTGAAATATCATTGACCCCCAACATCTAGTATCCAAGTTATGGACCTTAACCAAGAACTTAACCGAAGTCGTTCATGCATAAAATATAGGTCACAGTGATCTAATTTTTATTTGGTGGTGTCATGTTACCCAAGACACATCTAGTGGTGAAATACCATTGACCATCAACATGTAGTATCTGAGATATGGACCTTAACCAAGAACTTAACCAATGTCATTCATGCGTAAAATATAGGTCACAGTGACCTAATATCTAGTGGGTGGTGTCACCTTACCTAAGACACATCTAGTAGTGAAATATCATTGACCCCCAATATCTAGTATCCAAGTTATGGACCTTAACCAAGAACTTAACCGAAGTCGTTCATGCATAAAATATAGGTCACAGTGACCTAATTTCTAGTGGGTGGTGTAGCCCTACCCAAGACCCATCTGGTGGTGAAATATCATTGACCCCCAACATCTAGTATCCGAGTAATGGACCTTAACCAAGAACTTAACCAAAGTGTTACGGACGGACGGACGGACGGACGGACGGACGGACAAGGGTAAAACTATATGTCCGATCCACTTACGTGGTCGGGCCATAAAAACGGGGGTCACCATTCTTGTTTTTCCAAAATTTTGAGTTGGAAATTCAAGATTTTGGGTATTTTTAATATAGATTTAATATAAAAAGTGAACTTTTTTCGAGTTAAAAATCAGAATCTTGACCAGATTACATGTCAAATATGTACGAATGTACACCAAAAACTAACAGAAAATAGCTATTTGAAATTTGAATCTGTTGATATCAAATAAACTATAGGTCACCATGCTTATTTAGCTTAAACGACAGGGATCACTTTTGAGGGATAGAATCGAACAATTAGGTAATTTTAAAAGGTTGTTGTTTATGAAATTAAAGCAATTCCTCATGATTACTCATATGAACAGTAGGCTAGTATACTAAATTCAGATTATTGACAATTTTAGACGGATGACAAAAAAATGTGGATAAAATAAAAATTTTAAATCGTGAATGTGGTTGTTTTGAATTGTGAATAGGAGGTTTCTCCGTTACACTTTTCTCAGTAACTATGTACACCTATTACACACAACTCATTGATATTTGGCAATGCGGTATCAGCATCAGGTAACAGGAAGTAGCTGAGCGACAGGAAGTAGCTGAGCGACAGGACTAAACTCAGTATTGACCAAATGTAACAAAATGATTAATCAGATTCCTTTTATAAGTTAGAGAGTTTGTTGCTTTACTCCCAAGCAGAGCGATTTTGGCTATATCCGGAAGAAGAACAATAAAGGGGTGATACAATGAATATGAAATGATGATGAAGTGGAGGAAAAAATGACAATATGGCTGCCACTGGAAAAAGGAGTGATGGATAGGGACAGGCAATTTAGCCTCCTGCATGTGGGCAAAGCGGCTTGACCCGACAAGCTTAGCGCTTCTGCGGGCCTATTTGCCACCCGAAACCCGCACTGGTGAATTCCGTTTATTACTTACAATCGTATGATACCTATGAATATACTGTTAGTCACATCACTAATATAGTGTTGATCGGTTAGATATCGTAAGTCCGAAAAGGCACAGACCAAAGTCGAAGACATAAAAGAAAACGGATACAAAAGAGGAAAGTCATAGCATAATAAAAATACACAAAAAGACAATTAAGCTGAAATTAGCAACATGAGCATGAAGTTTAAAGTAGAGTTTACTAATGTGTTTAGGAAGCGTAAGCCGTTCCTACTTGTTAAAGCACACTTGTCTGTTGCCAACGATCAATTAAGGATGACAGTGCAAACACTCTACAGACAAACCAACATCGGTACTTATCTGAGAGATACAAATCAGTATTTGTCTATAAGCACAAAAACTTCTCAAGAAACGGGAAAAAACCTAGGAGCAACACATCTCTATAGAAATAGCTCATGATGAACTCCTAAAACTTCTTAGGAGAGGAAAACAACCTACATGTAAGAACAAAAAATACCTATAGACATATTTTTCCAAGACCGAAAGTTTTTATTAACACTGCCAAATTGAATGAATAAACCTATATTTTAATAAGTTTTCCTACAATGTAGATACTATCAATTATTTGGTGGCAGGCTTCATGTTGGAGTGGTGTATAAAGGAATGCATTTTTGGTTCTGTTCGACTTCCAGTTTTTAAAACTTAGAACTAATCTGTGAAAGCAGAGATATCATTTAAATGAATTAAATTGATGCAAAATTAGAACCTTTAGTTCCCAAAAATACTTTCTATACGGTAAATTTTATTCATCCTTATACCAAATAAACAAGAGAGATTGTTTGTACAGATCTCAAAAAGCTTCTTTTATCATTAAATTCGAAAACACTATTATAGGCTTAAATTGTGGGTGTGCTTGCTCTCTTATGCTTTGCTTTTAGTGTATAGTTCAATTAAATCTAAAGGTTCTTTTTGAAAACAATATGTACATAACTTTTTGTTCATACAAACAAAAGATAACATTAGCATTTAAAAAATCTTCCAAATCCAAAAATACTGTATTTAGATAAACAGGAAGTGCATTAGCGACAGACTTGAGATCGAATTCCATTTTATATGGCTGTATACCAAATATCAAATGGCTGTTATTTATTGAAAAGTTACGTGAAGATATACACCATTTCTTTTAGAATTATGTTACATTAATAATGCTAGAATTTTTGTACACTCTTTTGATAGGGTGGCTTAAATTTTACGTTCGTGTAAAGGAAAATTGTATTAGTAGGTATATGAACTTTATTTTAAAATCTAAAGTTTGTATGCCCATTTCATCAATGTCATTTACGGAAGAGAATTTCGTGGTAATTTTTTTATCTCAACAAGAGCAAGAAAGCCTTGTAGATAATATTTTTGTAGTCCCTTTTATGCAACTTTTTTAAAATGATAAACAAATTTTTAATGGATTTAATGTATTTCCAAATACTAACTTTTTATGATAAACAAATTGAACGGATTTAATGTATTTCCAAATACTAGTAGACCATGGCATTCATACACAAGTAACAATAACATCAATTGAAGGTTTCAAGGGTTATTACGTCAAGACAGATAACTCTTGACGTAACGTCATTTGGTATCCTGTGACCTTAAACGTTTTACAAATACACATTTTTTTGAAACAGTAGTTTTCAGTTTTGATAGGTCATCTTTAACACTAAATTCTGAGAAAACCCCTTGGGTTCCAAGGCTGATTTTTTGAAATATCAATTCTTCATACTTTTAAAATTTTAAAAATCTTAAAGCAACCCATAGCAACCCACGATTTTGTTTCGAAATCAACCAACAAACATTGCCAATTTTCAACTATTTTGCATATTTAAATCAAACATATAGGAGCGTTATTTTTGAATTCTTCGAATTGAATAATTTCCTGTACATAAAAACAAGAAATTGAAAAGTTTAATAACCAGATTATTATGGGGAATGTTAAAATTAACATAACTGTATTTTTTAAATAAATATATTAATTAAGTTTTTTTTTAGGGGGTCTGGCAAATTTCAAAATAATCAAGTGTAGGTCCAAATTATTCAATCATAGACCTGTATAATTAATAAACACATTAGTATACAGGTCCGAAAAATTAGTTAAGAACCCCGAATAGGCCATATATAGTAGTTAACAATCTTTATCACTTATAAATGAATCAATATATCCTCATTCAGAGGACCTTTTGAAACTAATATAAAGTTGATCTATCACTTAAACGTGTAAACCAAATTAGTGTTTCCAAATATTCATAGAAAAAATATAATTTTAATATTTTAATAAAGTTTGCAGTCCTTTATCATTTATCATCTGTTTTAAAAAATTGTTATCAACTTTTTAGACCGACGGTTGAATACACGAGTACGGTTTGATGTTAACTCTTCGATAACCACTGTGAGACTGCATTGTCTATTGGCCACGCAATCGATAATATACAAGATATATGCGTGCCGTGTGCAAAGTGTCCAACCTCCTCTGAACCATAATAAAAGTTTTACAAATATGCATGTATATATTTTGTTGTCCTTTTATTTCCATATTCATTTTAATTTATTATTTATCATTTGATGTGGAAATCAAAACTAGAGTAGAGACGATAAAGAGATGTGGAATAAGTGTACCCAGCACAACCAACAATTTTAAGAAACGGCAATTTAAACAAGAGTTAAACACTAAAGTATGTCTCGCCTGCCAGCACCATCAGAAAAAAAAATTCTTTCTTACTTCCACTATATTTTGAATTTACATGGATTTTCAGTTTCTGAGATCAAAAGATGTTTATAGAACTTAAACATAGCTAATATATGCAATTAAAATAATCAAAGTCACTCATCCAGAAATTCAAGGTCAAGGTCAAAAGATGGGGATGCAACTGTGCTAAGCTATTACTAGGGCATATGCATACCAAGTTGCATCAACCTAGGACCAATAATACTTGAGATATGGAGGTGTTTGCAAAACCTTAACATTGCTATTGCATGTATATGTATTGAAAATCGTCAAAGTCACTCAACCGGAAAATCAAGGTCAAGGTCAAAAGATGGGGCTGTAACTGTGCTAAGATACTACTGGGGCATATGCATATCAAGTTTCATCAACCTAGGACTTATGGTTCTTGAGATATGGAGGTGCTCGCAAAACTTTTCCATTGCTATTATATGTATTGAAAAATGTCAAAGTCACTCAACCGTAAAATCAAGGTAGCCGCCGGTAAAGTAACACCTATGTCCTGCTCTGCTTCGCAGGCGAGACAAAAATCACAATGGAAACAGCCAGCAGTCTTCAACATGACCAGACTAAAATTGGCCCAAGACTAAAAATACAATACATAAGATTCAAACAAATCCCTAGATTATCAACAAAAGACCAATTTCTGGACATAGAACAAAAACAGATAGTTGACAAGGACAAACAAAAGCTTTGACAAGGATTTCTGGCTTAGGACAGGCACATATAAAATGTGGCGGGGTTAAACTAGTTTTCTTGGCCCAAACTTCCCCCTATTGTTAATCTTGTACAAAGCACACAAAAAATCAAATTGATAAAAGTTCAATTCACCAAGAGAGAACACGAGAAAAGAGTACAGATTTGAATAGCCTTTTTTATTTATTAACAAAAAACAATTTACATGGTATGATATGCTCCCCCAAGGCAGTTCAATAGACTTGAATGAAGCCTTCAACCAAAAGTCGTATTAGCTGGTTTAAACTAGCTGGCAGCTGGCATGGAATGCAAAATTAATTTTCTAGTTTGAAATTTATATTTTAAAAAATAAAGTACTTAATTATTGTATCTATAAAATTTCTTTTCATATTTCTAGATATATAGGGATGTTTTAAATGTGAAGATAATTTTAAAAAAATAAGATATTCAGTTAAAATTTCTTCATATTTTATTGATGTCAGAGAAGCATGAGAAACTGTCATTCTTATTTTCATTCTAACATGTCAATCAAACAAATAACTTGTTACAAATATGTTGTTCAAGATGATTCTTGTGAATATGGCAACACTCCATGGATAATCCAATAGTGAAAACATGAATTCCACTAGATTACTTACATTATTGTTCAGCTTGATTGCTCCTTCTAATGATGCTCCAGTATACATAGAACAAAAGTCAAACATCCCTTCAAATACTGGACTGAAAAATAAAATACAACTTGAATATTATTAAGTTTTGCTATCTATAAATGTTGACACAATATCTAGTTTTCCCGTCCCATTTTTATGCCCCACGATGACATGTCAAGGGCACTTAGTTTACTTATGTCTTTCTGTCCATCACTACAAATTTTCAGACCTCTAAGACCTCTATTTCCTGTTATAAAAGTATGACATACTGTATGTCCTAAGCATCTTTCAGTTCTGTCCAACTTCTGCTTGGAGCAAGCAGGGGAATAATTTATGGGTCTTACAATTAACACCCAAATATTCAGTTATAATTCACAACACAAATACATGTAAACAAAACCCATCATTTGTGGAAATTTAACTATTTATTAATGTATGTAAAGCTCTTATTGATTGGTCTTCTGACCTTTTGCATAATATGGTAAGGGTTATATGACATTATGGGGCCATTCCTCTGTAATAGAAGATTCAAATAGTTCAACTGTTATACTATTCTGAAATCACACATTTCATTATGTAATGTTGGATAGATTAAATATAAGAAGTGACTTAAGTTTTTGAACATGTTAAACTCATATAAGAAAGATATGGTTATTCCTGCATTATTGCATTTAAAGTGATCCTAACCATGTTATACTCATAAAACATGTTCACATAAAAATCATTCTTTGAATTATGATATTAGAACATAATCAAGTAAATATGTGTATGTGCATGTAATAAATGAATTTCTAAAACTTACTTATTGTATACTAATACAACACAAATTACATGTACTGCATGTCTACATTACTAACCAGTCATCTCCTACATTGAACATACTAAGTTGTTTGGTAAACTGTTGTACATTCTGTGGGGTAACCCTCTGTAGAAAGTCTATGTATTCATCAGAATGGAATCTACACATGTCATGTGCAGAAGCTTTGTATGGTCTGTAAATCTGTCAATTAAAAAAACCTAGATACTCCTTGTACTTCAAGGACATTGAAAAATTGTTTTAGCTCCTATTAACCGTAATGACTGTCTGTTATTTGTCCAATAATTGTGTTTTAAATAGTACACTATTTTACAAACATGAAGTACATGCATGAATATTATAACCATCAGTTAAGTTGGATATTGAAGCCTTAACATTTTTAAAGCAGTAAGTTAATGTCATTTAGGCCCTATTAGCTATCATTTTTTGTCTCTTATAAGAAAGTCTTATAGTACTGTACAAACCTTCATTTTCTCATGCAAACCATAATGTAACACCAGACAGTGTGTAAGTGCAATGCGGTGTGGTTTCATCGGATGTCCTGGGCCTAAATAACAACCATATAAAAATAAATGTACTTAAACCATGTGATTCAAGATATAACAAATTCTCACAACTTTTATTAGACCATTAGAAATAAAGAAAACTATAAGAAAGTCAATAATCAAAATGTGAAACATTTACATCTAGAAACAAAGGGTTAACAAATTATCTCCCTTAAAAGTAAACAAAAATAATTCCCTTTGCATCATGAAACATTCTTATTGTCAATCTACAACCATATATTTCACTTCTACCAGGGAGATAATTTTAGTGAAAATTATTTTTGCATTAAGTCAAATGCAATTTGTGTCTTCAAAAATTGTTTTTCTGAATTGCTGCTTGATTGTGGGCTGTGTCGCGTACTCTTATTCCACATCTCGTCATTTATTATTCAAAAGTCTACAGTAAATCTTTGAAATTTGGATATTTCTTTTTCCAGGTATGTTGACTCAAAGTTGAAAGCTTCATCTTGCACTAATCAAAATAAAACATATATAGATCTTTTAATAGAAAAACAGCAAAGATAATGAGCTTTACTAGCTCAATTGATCTACCTAGATCATTTTGCACTTGTATCAAACCTCTACATGTATGTGTGTCATGGAACAGATGTTACCATTTTATCCTTTGAATAAAAACGACTAAACTTTTGACTAAAACAAGTAACCTGGGTTGGCATCAGGCAAACATTGGCTAACCCAAATATTTCATAATGCTCAAATTCTTTATTTCTCAACATTTTTTAATGAAACTTGGAAATAATGTATAAAAGTATGATATATTATAGGTTATATATGGTACAAAGATTTTGAAGATTTTTGGGGCAATTTTGGATTTTTTAGTGACTCAAATGTTTAACCTGAATAAAAGTGGAAAAATCTTATTTTTCCTGTAAAACACCTTTAAACCAAACAAGAACAGATCAGATGCGAAATGATAAATCAGTGACAATAAGTTTGTGTTAAAACTAAAATTACACTAAAATATTGCTTTAATAGTGATTTTTCTTTTTTTATGCACTCCATTGGCCACTGACTGTCGAAATGGTTTGTCCGGGCTATTGCTTATAGAAGACCTGCTGTACTGATAAAATATATGTACTAATTATCAAAATGGTCCTATATTTTTGCTATGTACAATTTATTTAGAAGATGAAATTTTTTTAATGTCTTCTCAATATTTTACATGTAATAGTCTATTTGCCAATTAGCTTTGGATTTATATTCCGGAATAGATTTAATTTTTCTTTGTATTAGCGCTATGAAAAATGCTGTGGTTACCGAATGACGTACAGACAGGACAAGTTTCGGACTTTACCGTTAATGACTACTATAATCTACTGCAATTGATAGAATTATTAGAACCCTTTTAACTTTTTTTACTCAGGTCGTGTTAAACAGTTAGGCGTAAATTTTAAGAATACGGTGTCAAAAACATTTTAATGCCAGTAACTTTTTCACATTTTTATGGTAGATTATCATAGTTGTAAACAAAAAAGTCAGAGGCTTGTCTGGTCTGTATACCATTCGGTTACCACTGCATTTTTCAAAGCACGAATACAAAGAAAAAATTAATTGATTCTGGAATAAAAATCCCAAGCTAATTGGCAAATGGACTATTCAATGAAATAAATTCATCATATAATAAAATCAAATTGTTTTAATAGGAGACCTGTAAGTATTTCTTTTAAATGTAGCTCTAACAAGGCCACAAGTCAGTGGACTAGGTCCTACAAAATGTATGAAAATAGCCTTATAACAATTATAATAAATTTTTGACCAACTCATGATCATGATCTACATATGTATTGATCAATTTTATCCATTCTTTCAATAATTCACTCCAACTTTTCATATTGTTTAGTGCCTTGGATTTGCAATTTAGTTTTTCCACTTATCTCCTGGTTACACATTGTAGTCACTGAAAAATCGGAAATTGCCAAATAGATCACTTTATTGAACATGTTGAACGACATTTAATTTAGAAAATCAAATGCATTCAATAAGATATGATACCTTTTCATCTTATTTCAAATATCATTAAATATATTCAGAAATAAAGATTGTACAGGATCTAAAAATATTTGGATTAGCAAATGCTGGCATGGGCCTGGTTGGTGCCTAAAATGCGCAACTTGTACTCGTACCCGCACCTAGGTTTATCAAAATTTCACATATTGTTGTTGACTGTAGAGAAAACATGTCAATCATTGTGATATTTGACAAGAGCTTTTTTTTTAAATATAACATTTAATGTTTATATTTCTCTGATCATCAAAACTAACATTCATATTTTGATATATTTTATGTTTTTACTCAATGCCTACACTGAAAATATATGAGTTCCTGATGACATACAGAGCCTTTTCTTATCAAATACGAAACAGATTTTATTTAAATATGACTTAAAAGTAGCAAAATATATCAGGAATTAGTGTTTGAAAGTTTTATTGATAAACAATAAACTACCCATCTCACAATTTCACTTCACACTGAGGGACCTATTTGCGATTTTATCTAATTTTTACAAATTACCCATAACTGGTGAAAATCCGGGGCAAAGTTTTGATAATATGAATTTTAAAATTAAGTTTAAACAGATTTATATTATAAGAGTCAATTTACAAAATATTCATTATAAACATAAAATATATATGTAGCATTAAACATATTAAAGAAACCAATTTAATATTTACAAATGTAGAAGTAAAATTTAAAGGAAGATGAAAGTTTTCATTTCTTTGGCACCTTCATCTTGGTGTAAACTTCTGGGCACCAAAATTTTCTAACATCATTGATTGTTGAAACTTAGAATAACTATTTGAAAATCAAATGATAACAGTTCATTGAATATCTAAAAAGAAATCTTCAGAAATTTTCATCACATTTTCGTTGTTTACGAGTCAAAATTGAAAACAGGTAGGGGTACAGGTAAATGAGCCAAAAATGGTACCGCTACAGGTACAGGGTAAACATTTGAGAAACCACCCCTGGGCATGCTGGGCCTTGGTTTCTATCATTTTTTAGTCACCATCATAAATTATTTTGGAGCACCACAATTTTGCATAATATGAATTATATGCTGTTAAGGTTCATCTGTACCTTTCTTTAAAACATGGCGTTATTTTTAATCTATTTTCAGTATATGCACAGCCTAAACTGCACATAAATGTGTAATATAAAGTGTAGCTGGACCTAGATATTAAAAATTCTTACCTTTTCTCTATGAAGTCTTCCCGAAAAAATCCTTTATTTTAGAGATCTCTTTTTTCTCCGCTTTTAAAAACACCCGATTTAAGGCTAATATCACTTTCACCCTTTCTTGTGGCCTCAAATTTCATGCAACTTTCAATAAGGGATTTAACTAGAAGTGTTCACCTCGTTTCATTGAAGAGGCACAATAGAGATAGTTTGTCCTTTTTCAATTTAAAATCTGAACAGGAAAAAAAAGAGATCTTTATTTTTAAGGAACTTAAAATAAAAAATTGATAGAAATTGAATCAGAAATTACCATGTCTAGGTCCAGCTATGCTTTATTTTATTATTTTATTTGTAGTTTTTGTTCTGCATATACTAAAAAATAGGTAGAAAATTTCGCTATTTTTAACGAAAGGTACAGATGAACCTTAAATTGTAATTATTTGCTTCATCATAGTTTGCAAAGTTATTTATATGACTGACAGTGACATAGCTAGTACAAATTAGAGGGGTGCTGCAACCTGCCCCCTTAACAATGTAAAAAATGAAAAAAAAAAATTTGAACGACTATGTCTATGATGAAAAATTTAACAATTTAATTCAACAAAATTCAGTTTTTTGTTATCAACATGCAATAACCAGGAAGCACGGCGTGAATTTAATTACCATAATGATAGTTCCCAACGTCAGGATCATAAAAATAAGCTATATTTGGACTTGTTGACATTTTCTACATTTTTTCTCAGAAAGAAGCGAATGCTTTACGTATCTCCATTTAAGAAGAGTCGATAAAATTTATCTTTAAACCGAAAAGTTTACAAAGCACCATCACCGTGTACTGTATGCAACCCGGTAAATATCTCCTTTGATAGGAGCACCCTCATTGAATGAGGTAAAGGATGGATGCGGGCATTCTTGTCGTGAATTGCTGGAGTGTCCATGTCTGATCCCTGGGCCTAAGAGTTTGGTTTAACAGCTACAAAAGAGTGACTAGGGTTTAACAGCTACAAAAGAGTGACTAGGGTTTAACAGCTACAAAAGAGTGACTAGGGTTTAACAGCTACAAAAGAGTGACTAGAAGCTGGAATCCTGGTCCAAATACCCCAAGCACCTTGGCTTCCGGCCCGTAAGGAATATACGACCCATGTCATGGCAAATTAATAATCATGGATCGAATTGAATTCGGAATTCCCTTCTTTTTGAAAGACATAATGTTATTATTTTATACTGGAGTTAAAGTAATAATAAAGCAGTTTTGGAAAAAATTGCAATGTAAAAATAATCACTTAACTAATGCATAATCATAAAATTAAAGCTTTCGCGCTTTTATGAAGATGGAAATTTAATAATGTGCGGGTACCGGCTAGAAATATTGCTGATTTTTTAAAGAAGTTTGATTCCAATGGCCACTTATTAACGTTCGTGAACAACATTCCGATTTTTACCGAACATATCAAAACAAACAAAATTAGATTTTGAAGTACGAGCATGTAAAAGCTCTGGGTTTAATATAATTTCATATTTCTTCTTAATTTGACAAGTAAAACCTTTCCGCTAAAAGAAAAAAAACTTATAAAAAAGTGTTTAACATGTAAATAATAACAACACACGCGTACCTGTTTTCCTTTTATCGTGCTATATATTAACTGGGCCTATTTAATTGAAAACTCGATTACTTCAAATCATAGATATAATATACATGTATATTATATCTTTGCTTCAATCATGTCAATGACATAAGATTCTCATTGGGGGGATTTCTAAACCACTTTCTCGTGTTATTAGTATCATTTTAAAGATGACGGGGTAAGGAAAAAGAAAAACAGTTACAAAAGCCATAGGCAGAACATACCTTTTCAGACCACGTTTGTTTACATCCATTTCCTAAAGTAGTTTTAGGTGGGCTTGCGCGGGCATTACCGAGTGAGTTCAAACTTGGGTCATGTGCATCTAGTTTGTATACTACAACTCGCAAATGATTGTTAAAGACATTTTTTGTCAAATTCTTCAAAAATCTCACTGTTTAATGGACTTTTTGTACCTTAAAGAAAAGTTTTCAATTTATATTTTTTAAGTTTAAAAAGACTGTTTTATTATAACTTTAAAATAAAGTTATCAGAAATATTCCTACTAAGAATGCAAAATAAACATGAAACAAAAAAACTCAATTTGCATGTTTAATGGCCTGTATAGTAATTTTTTTCCTAAAATGTGATAAAAAATAAATAATGATAATAATAAAAAAAAAGATTGTCACATTTTTGATTGTTTTTTCTACGATCACCTGTTTACTTAGAAGTTTTTTGTTTCGTGCTTTTTCACACAAATGACTTTCAGGTAAAAAAAATTATATGCAAGCGCACAGAAATGGCAGTTTCTTCATCCTGCTGAAGTAGGCCATCAGACATTAAAAGAAGAATGGTAAAACAGGTCATGCGGCAAGAATTACTTGCCAAGTGCAGGGAATACGCACCAAGGGGAAAAGGAACAAGGGCGAGGGAATATAGAATATAATGAGATGTGGAATAAGTGTCCTCGACACAGCTCACACAACAAGCAGTAATTTAGAAACAAACACAATGGGAAAACCCCAGCAGCCTTCAACGAGACAAGTAGGCGCTGCACGCCGTTCTGCGATAGACCCAAGACCTTAATAAAATACACACAATTAGAATCAAGTATAATAATCCGAAAATTGTATATTTGGTGAACACAAAGAAACAATTAATATACTGCATTGGCAAGATACGAAACTGCATACTGATTTTAGTGTTTGTGAATTAATGTAACGGCATTGTTTTTGTTGCACCATATTAATGCTAATGCATTGTTTTGGACCATTAAAATTTCAAGAACAATTACATAAATAACGCTAAAAATGTTTGTCATAATTGGGAATAAATATAACTTTATAAGCAGCGCTCAGAAACCTGACCACAAAGCGACAGCAATGTGTGCCTCAAATGGTTAAATGGGGTAGCCCTGTCATAACGAATTCAGGGGTCGCCAGGCTATAATGCGACAGCTTGACTGCAAACCATAATGGTGCAACATTTTGTGAAAAATGGCACGCTCCTGGCACGGCAATGAACGCTGTTGCAGTTATCCATAAGAATAAGACTCATAAGATTCCCATGCAGGAGGTTTAAAAATTGTCTGATACTGCCTATCCTCCTTTTCCGTTGGCAGTCAAAACTCTCATCCTCGAGCCGATTGGTCCTGTATCCCCATTTCTTCAACTTCACAACCAGTCCATGTTTATTATGTCCCTCCTTTTATTTTTATCTTCAATAAATAGCCAAAATCGTGCTAAATTACTTACAAAGCTTCTTTTACTGTATACCCTTTTTAATGTTAGTTTTCCATTGTGGATTTTTTAAGTTGTCGTTTAAATTGTAGGTGGTGTCGCGTACACACATCTCATTGTCTTCTATTTTAAGTTTGGGCTGAGAAATCCATCAGCTAATTATTACTTTATCAAGATATAGGTGTATGCTACAAAAAAACTAAACCCATGTGGATTTCGGGTGGCGAAAAGACCAACAGCAGCGGTAAGATTGTCGGTGAAAGTTCACTAAGGATCACTCAGAAACCTAACAGTAGGTCAGGCTGCTTTGCAACAAAGCGACTGGGATGTGTGCTCTAGGTCATAATGAATGCCAGGGTCGTCAGACTATAACGCGGAAAACCTGACTGCAAACCATAGGGGTGCACCATGTCGGGAAAGATGTCACTTTTCTTGCATGTAAAAGAACCTTACTGCAGGTCTAGGTAAGAGTAGGACCCATAAGATCCCCATGCAGGAGACAACTTGCCCGTCCTTAACCATCACTCCATTTTCCATTGGCAGTCAAAGCTCTCTTTCCCGGTTGGCATTTTGTCCCCCTTTCTTCCACTTCATTATCATTTAATATTCATTGTATCACCTCTTTCATATCCATCTACCGTATATAGCCGAAATACTGTGCCTGGGAGAAAAGCCATAACTAACTTACTAACAAATTAATAATCTTGAACTTTAAGATTTTGCGTCAATGGACGTCAATTGGTGATACCCCATTGAAAAAAATATAGATTCACCCCAGTTCAAGTAGCAACCTCTCATTACACCCTACCTAATGTACACTTGACATTTGATCTTGAGTTGGTCGCAAATGTCATAAATTAGGACGCCTCAAACTTTGCAAGGTAAGAAAAACATCATTATGAAATGATTATTTATTATTTAGTTGCACAGTTCGGGGGCCTGTTGATAAAGCTATATTGCAGTACCATTCTTTTTATATTTGGTCCAGTCATTTTATCGTTGGACGTGTTTTAACAAGATAAAAGGGGGATGTCTTGAGGGTAAACATTGCATTTTCTATGTTGTTTTCAAATAAGGTCGTGTTTTCTTCATCTATCCACTTTTTTCAAATGTTGCTTTAATAATTGTTCTTATTAAAGATTTAACCTGCTTAAAAATATGATTTTCGATGAATAAATAAGGAACACACAATTTGCATATGTGTAGATGAAGAACAAGCATTTTCGTTAAGAGGTTGTCCGTTTCCGTTGTTACAATTAGTATAAGGCTAAATGCGACTTTCGTTTGCGTTCCCGTGAAGGGCAATATTTAGCAAGTATCGAAGTGTTTTGATAATTTAAGACCTCGACAACATCCCGTGTACATGTGCATATAATGGTTAAACATGTATAACTTGTTTATATCCAATTTAAACTACGAGTATGTGTGGCAATTATTTTGTGCATAGTTTGTGTTACCGAATGAGCTATTAAAGTTTTATGTTTATCATTCCGATAATAAGAAAAAATAAACTTTAATTGAAGAAAAAGTTAAACTCTTATCAAAAAGTGGTGTTTTCGACAACACATTGTTCATTTTCAACCTAAACATTGGACAGGGTGCATTAGCAGCATTTAAATCAAATCATTAGAAGGTCAAAAACAAGAGGCTCCCATGAGCCTAAATCGCTCACCTGAACTACACAGATACGCATATATATTTTGTTGATATTATTGTGCTTAACCATATGCAATTATCTTGTATAGTATTCAAGATATAGGGCTAAATAAGTGCAAAATTTTGAAAAAAAATACAAAAAAGGGCAATAACTCCGACATCAGCAATCAGATCTTTTTCAAAATTTCAGGACAGGTAGATCTTAATGTTCTGATCACTTTTGATTCGTGCACAATTTTAATATCTGTAACCATTTTTGAGTTATTAACAAAAAACTACAATTTACCCCTATATTTTATTTTTAACCATAGCGGCCATGTTTTTTGACGAATTAAAAATCCGAACGATAGAATTGTAGCATATATGCTATTAAACAAGTGTGCAAAGTTTGAATGCGGTTGGTCTTATCGTGTCAGACAAGTTAATCTTTGAAATTCAGGGGAAAAGTAATGAAAAGTGGTAAATTTTGACGTTTTAAGGGCAATAACTCCTAAAAGGAATGGTCCTACAGCTTTGACCTTTAACATGAAATGTAGATCTTGACATGCTTAATTATATGCAATTTGAATTTTTGAAATATCTTGTACAGTTTTCAAGATATAGGGCTAAATAAGTGTGAAATTTTGAAAAAAAAATCCAGAAAAAGGGCAATAACTCCTACATCGGTTGTTGGATCTTTTTGAAAATTTCTGGGCAGGTAGATCTTGAGGTGCTGATAACTTTTACCCTATGCCTGAATTTTGATATCTGTTAATTTGCAAAAAACTGTAATTTGACCCCTATGTTCTATTTTTAGCCATGGCGGCCACGTTTTTTTATGAATCAAAAATCCGAACGATAGTTTTGTACACATAATGCCACTAAACAACTGTACCAAGTTTGGTTGCAATTGCAATGACTTATGGTGTTGGACAAGTTAACGTTTGAAAAATTGTTTACAGACGACGACGACGACGGACGCCAAGTGATGGCATAAACTCACATGGCCTTTGGCCAGGTGAGCTAACCAGAAGTTTTCAAAACAAAACAAAAATCGAACAGGAAAGCCAAATATCGAACATGTGCTGTACAAGGAAAGAAACCTGGTGTTTTAAACAATTTTCAATTTTACAATTGGAAATTTCAAGGACTAAAAAGTATTAGGCTTAAAATCGAAAATATACATCAAATTTACATTGTACAAAGAAGAATAATCCAGTTTAGGGTTGTTGATGGTTGTCCCTGGATAGATGATTTAAAATCCTGCAGGGTCGTTGACTACTGGCGTGTTCGACAGAGTGTCCCATAATACAGTTGTGCTTGGAAAGAAGGAGTGTTGGTAAATCTAGATGTTGATTCTGCATTGGTATTGGGGAAATTAAAGTCTTACTTTTTACAGACCGGCACTACAAATCGTGCAGTGGCCGGCACTGGGAGATAGCTGTAGCACCGTATGGACTCGTGAGCGGATGAAAAGGTGATTCACGTACTTTGAAATGGTTAATAACACACTTTGAAAAGGGATAAATGGATTAAAAACAAAACAAGGTATGTTTGAGTATCATTTTTCGTTACCCATTTCAATTATATATCAAATGCCATGGCTCACGGAACACTTGAAACCGTTCCCTTTCTTAAGATGCATAATATTTTTCGAAAGAATGTTTCAGTTTTCTTCCAACTTAATGACAAAATGATGTTACAAAAAAAAATAACAATAAAACATATTTTTTTCTAATGAAATCACCCTTTTTAAGAATATAATGTGCATACACGTGCTTTTAGGAATATGAAATATATCAAAACACCGTTTTTTTATAGGCACGGATCTTACAATTAAAGTTATGCCCGAAAATTAAAGTAACGCCGTCTGAAAAGGTTATCAACCGGTAACGCATATAAAAATGGTCAAGAAACAACAAATGATTAATGCTGGAGGGGATGGTTATATAACGATAAATCTTTCTCATTCCGAAAGAATCAATAACAACCTGTATTACTCAGTTTATAGATCTACTAGTCAGTGTCTATGTTGATGACTATGGCTGCAAAGAGCAATGTAACACATACAGACCGCCGTGCAAAAAAAAACCGATACAATTCAAATTGAATCATTATTTAAAAAAAATACTGCTATGAAATAAAAAGTTGGGAATCCTAATTTTGGTAGAGCAAAATCTAATGTCTGGAACTTTGTTGTCATTTGAATTTATGTCAAGATATTCGGCTTAAAAGTGCATTAAACGGGAAAATCAAGAAAAAGAACAATAACTCGCACATGGGATGTTGGACACACTGCACAATTATAAGCAACATTCATGTTAAGTTGTCGGTGGCTGCTACCAATTCAGCATTTTGTTATGTAAATGTGTTTGAGTTAATTAGCAAAAATCTGCAATTAATCCCTGTATTCTTTTTTAGCCGTGGCGGCTATATGCTTTCATCCAATTCAAAAATCTGAATAAATGCTATGTGAAACATATTTAAGAACAATCCTACCCAGGTAGGTTACATTTGGCCAAGCGGTTTCAGGGCCCACGAAATTGGAACAATTGGACGACGGACAGCACATGCTAAGTGATGGCAATAACTTAAATGACATTCGGCCAGGCGATTTAAAACATGTTATATGCATTTGATGTTCTATAGTCATGAAAGATTTTATTCATGCAATAAAAGGTAAACAGCTTTTATTGAAGTGTTTTGTATTTGCTATAATATAATCTCTGCTATATTTTCATGACCACGACTGTATACGAATTTTCTGTCAAAAATAATGTAAAAAGGCTCTTGAGAGCTTGTGTTTGTTGTTATTTACAAATCCGAATTCAAATAAATCCTTCTTATCTTATTATGCAAACGTGTGTATCTGATTTTAACTTTTTAAAATAAGCTAAAGTCAAAACATCAATATTACTTGTACTTACCTCAATCATAAGATTTAGCCCTGTCTTTATGCAATTGTGTGTTGATGGGTCAATATCGAGTGCGCCGTACTTGTTAATCTATAATTAGTCGCGATAGGCTAAATTTAAACAATACACCGGTAAGAAGGTAAGCATACACCATGATTCACACAAATAAATTAGTATCTCCCAATATCTTGACGCAGCGACTGAAAGAATATTCCTTGATACTGTTTTAATTTGTAAATAAATATAGTTTAACTAATAAGTCGCATAATATTAGGAATGACGATTCTTCAATTCTGGACATTGTATGTCAAATTAGAAGTGGCGAAATCAAAATTGCGTCGATTAAATCAGTCTCTGAATTGCCCAGTATTACAAAAGAGATATATTTCTCAATCAATACAAGCATTAATTTAATAATTCAAAATCGTCAAAAAGCAGTTTTAGTTTGTGGGTTTTTTTTATTTACTGATAGTTTGTAGAAATTAAGCTATGTAGTATAATTTTAAATGCATTAAAAATACTTTCAAATTAATTTTATGCTGGAATTCAGTAAACTATTTTAAGAAACTCCTGTCCTTGATTGTTGGTAGTTAAGTTTATAGCCAAACGTTAACATCAAGTTTGATAGAAAAGCAGGCTTATTTAAGACAATCAAATAAATTAAACTTCTACGCGTGCTTTCTTAATTTCACAGCCTCTTTTCGTTTACCTGATAATTAAATTTATTTTCCAAACAGTAACACATATTTATGTAAAGATGTATGTATATTATGCAATTAAAGATTGGGTTATTCATGTTTTTTCGCCGCATGTATATGCAACAATTGATTAAAAAATATTTTATGAGAATAAAAAACAAATATGTAACAAATTTCGCTTTATTTGCATTATTGTGTTGTAATTTAACACGCATTGACCCTTTTTAGCTTTTCTCACGTATTTTGTAACCTTTTCGCCCTGCGTTATCGGTGTATCGGCATTTACAAGCGATATATAAGATAAATGTACTCATTTATCATGTTAAGACATTCCATGTGATAATGATTGTTCTAAAAATATTGACCTGTTTGAGCAGAAATGTATGTAAATATTTTTTTTGTCAATAAATTCATATTTCAAATGAAGTATTGATTTTGTAAAGAGGTTGTGGAACAAATCGTTCAATAATGAATTATGATGCCACCAAAATTAAACACCTAAAGATATGAGGTGTTCCGTGCAATAGCATTTGTTTTTATATAAGAATGCCTACTGGGCTTATTATAGACTTTTTTGATGACATATTGCTATTTTTGAAAATTTTGCCTTTTCAAAGTGTGTTATTAACCATTTCAAAGTACGTGAATCACCTTTTCATCCGCTCACGAGTCCATACGGTGTGTAGGGACTGCAATAAAAAAAATTAGTGACCTTGGACATAAGTATGACATCAGTCTGGACAATCTTATTAAAATAAAATCAATCCATTATTCCCTACTGCCTCTGCATGTTTTATCTGAAGACATATCATTCTACTTTCTGTTCTGATGAACTTTTAAATTGAACAAAAAGAATTTTGGAAGCATCACTTCTGATGATAAATCCAGAGGATTCCGAAAAAAGTCATAAGAATCTAACATGCAGACAGTAGGGAACAATTGATTGATCTGATTTTAATCAGATTGTAAGTCTGGATTCTGAAGTACTGTTTAAGTATTTCATCATTGATGTCACACTATCTGGTTTTGTTGGTTTGTATGTTCTATATAGTAGAATGTATATACTGCTGTTCACGTTGAAGACTGTGTAGATTGTGTCGCAAACACTTATTTCATTTCTTAAAAACCCATTAATATGTCGGCTTGGGCTTTGTCGCATACACTTATCCTAGATCTCTAAGAAAGGGATTGCGGGACAAATGTGGTTACTCACATATTGACTACAACGAACACTTTTCACAATATACACTGACCTCATATTTTACGTGTGGTTAATAAAAGTTATTGATTATGTCATACATAACCATTTACAATCCATCCAAGCTCCAAAACCTGACTATCGCATTGGTTATCGGGTGAAAAAAGTGCTGTTATTTCCGCTTATTGTTGTTAATTTCAAATGGTTACTTAAATTTTGGAGATTTTATCAGTTGCATAATGTTAGTACTAGGAACATGTTTATTGAATCATACATTCCGTTAAAATCATTGAGAAGTTATGACGCACGCAAAATCAAGGACATGATTGGTCGCTTTGAAATTGAGCAGTTGGAACAACTACCCCGGGGTGTCGAATCATCCACCTTACTACAATCTATCACTGTTTTTACACAAGATAGCTTCCTGTTGTGGTAAACAACCTTAAATACGTAGGTTTTCATGCGTAATTCAGACATATAAGATTTACCATTTACCAGAGATAACACTAAAAAGTTCCAATTTACACAGAGGAGTACGACAAGGGTGTCCAATAACATATCATCTTTACATTTAATAATTCAAGCGATCAAGTATATAATTGGAGATTATGATGTACATTTCTGTGATTTTATGCATTTTTGTTGTAAAAATAGCTGATGTGTTTGGACAATTTCCTAATGTACAGGGTCCTAATGCTGGACAAGGACTGCCAAATTTTGGGGGTGGTCCTCCTGTAGGACCTAACTTTGGAGGATTAGGTCCTAATAATTTTGGACCAGGACCACAAGGACAGGGATTTGGTCCAGGTGCTCAGGGTCCGGGTGGTGTTGGGCAAAATGGATTTGGACAAGGTGGATTTGGACCGCAAGGAGGACAAGGGGGACAAGCACGTAAGCCTTACTTCATTAAAATAATGGTTACATTTAAACGACTTTCACGATTAGAAAATGAATGATACAAGCAATTTAAATAATTTTCAATTAAAACAAGTTTAACTCCTTATCAAAGGGATCAACAGAGGACAGATATATCATACACAAACATAGACATATCAAACACCGGCTATATTTTTTAAAGAATATAGAAAATAATGAGATGCATAATAAGTGTACGCCATGCACATAGCTCACAAAACAAGCCGTATTGTAGGGGAAAAACACAATGAAAAACCGCCAACAGCCTTCAAGTATTTATATTTCAGTTCCAATCTTATGAGTGTTTGTGTTTTTATTTTAGAACAAGGCTTGCCACCTCCACCACAATCGAACAATCCATGGACGTACGCAACGTGCTACTTAAATGAAACTGGATCCAATGTGAGGGGGCGTGTTGATATGAGACAATCGGTAAGATATGTGTACAAATACTTTTAGAAACTGGAGAATATTTTATTTAGTTTCAGCTATGTGTATTTTATAACTGTTTCATTTTACGCAGCGATGAAAGGTTTTAAAATAACTCCTTGTATATCATTTTAAAAATAAATAAAAAAAAAAGAAAATATTACTTTTCGATGTGGATATGTTGCCAAAATCTTTTGGCAAGTAACAACAACAACAACTGCAAATTGCAAGTCTGTTTTATTTTCTACAGACATTTGGTGGTCCCACTCAGGTTCGAGTGCAGGTCATAGGGCTACCCCCTAGTCTAATGAGCGACACGGAGCATGGCATGCACGTTCACGAGTACGGAGACGTCGGCAGAGGCTGTTATGCCGCAGGACCACATTTTGATGTGAATGCATTCTCCTTTCATGGATCACCAAACAATGTTGGGCCGTAAGTACCTTTATGTAGATTTTTTCCTAATTGAATGATTTCTGAAATTTCTTGTAAGGGTCAAATTATTTAGACAAATAGAACTTAACACGACCAACATAAGTAGTTTTCTTTATCATTCAGAAAAAAAGTAAAAGTAGACTGAAACTTTATCCCAAATAAAAATTTCCCATGAAGTAATTTTTCAAGCAATTTATTTATTTACAGAAATAACTTTCACGAGGGTGACATGGGTAATCTGAGACAATCTAACGCTGGAGTTATAGATGCTGAATTATCGCTCCCTGCCATGACCATAGATGGTGATAATGGAGTTATTGGGCGGGCTGTAGTGGTGAGTAAAATAATCTTAACTTCGTTATTTTATCATATTAACAAATTACTTAGATAATTTAAAAAAATATAAAAACACTTTTTATGTTTTCTTACTTATAAATTCAATTTTATTCTATTGCTTGAACTCAATTACAATAATTTATCATCTATAAATATATTATGGATAATATCCCTGAGCTAGAATTTATAAAAGCGACCGAGTAAAACAAAGCACGTCTGTCTTCTGTGCGTTTCAAATGTACATTTTTACTTTTAAGTTGCACGAAGGAAGAGACGATCTTGGTCGTGGAGGTACTTCTATGAGTCTACAGACCGGAAATGCTGGAGCACCTATTGCTTGTTGTATCTTAGCTCATTCAGACAATACCAATTGGGACAACCGTTTCATCAACACCGGACGCCCAAGTCAATTCTCTGATAACGTTCCTTCCAATCCTAATCAGTTTGGAGGTATTCAAGGACCAGGTGGTTTTAACCCAGGATTTAACGGGCCTAATGGACCATTTGGACCCAATGGACCTAATGGTTTTAACGGACCACCACCAGGAGGATTTGGTGGGCCACAACAGCCTGGACCCGGCGGATTTGGGTTTAATTAGTTGCAGTAGGAGGACTGATTTTTTTTATTTAATAGCCATAATTTATTTTCCAACAATATTTGCCACCTTTCATGTTCTCATATGCGTGAGTGTGACTTATTATCTGTTTGTGATCATTGTCATTTCATTAAGAATCACCAATACGGCATTTGTTGTAACTGTTATCGGGTCCCACGCAGGCGTAGACCCTGAGCAGTGGAGGAAGATACACGTTTATTATTTATATGTAAAACAAGTCCCCGAGGTCTCGTTCGACGTGTTGAACAGTGAGACACTAATCTGTTCCTTCTGGGCTACAGGAACTTCCGTGTTTTAACAGAAGAGTTTTGTATTTATGTAATAAATGATTAAAATATTATGTATATGATTTTTATTAACCAGGAAATCAAGAATGTAGCCATATTAATTGGAATACAATAAAAAGCTAATGAAATGTGAAATAAATGTACAATACATTTAATCAATGAAAACAATGAATAATATTAAAAGTCTGAAACAGACACCAATCATGCAACACCATCGGTCCCGAACGGAAACAAATGGTCACTATACTTGCCATCTTGCACCAACCCAACAAAAGTTACATTTACGTCGTCATTTCTAAATCAAGCCCAGAAAGAATTTATTACAAAAAAGAGAGAAAACCAGTAACAACAAATCATGTACACATAACTTAACAACAGTACAACTTTAAGGAAATACAGGATCAAATACAAGCAAAATAAGAGAACAATTTAGTAAAGCAACAAAACAAAAATATAATTCATGCCTTTATCTTCAGTGTTGCTATATTTGTTGAGTCGTCGAAAAGCAACAGTCTTTTTATTGCCAAGGATTTGTGTACGATGTAATACCCGGTACTTTTACTACAGCTTTTGGTCTTTCATTAGATGGGAGATTTTCGTCAGTCCCTCTGAAATTATAAAACTTTCACACAGTGCATTTATAAACAAGAAAACTAAATAAGGTTATTTTTCAATGAGTAATGAGACTTCCTAAAGGAAAAAAATATATTTTCAGTATCTTTTACTTAAAAATAATGTCTAAATATGATTGTTTAAATTGAATTTGGTTAAACCACTACTTAGTGTATAGGTTTCTTTCCTTGTAATGCCATAAAGTCGATATCATTGGTTCTGGTTTGGCCTCCTTTATTGTTCAAACTGTTGGAGTATGAATACGACTCTTTCTCTTGTTTCAGCACGTTTGGATTTTTACCTTCAAACTACAGATGCAAAATGTACTTTGATTCCAATTCTGCTGACGAGAGGTTTCTTCCAAATTAGATGCGTTTTAAGTGATTGTCGAATTTCTAAAATTGTCCCGTCTTGTCGAAATACGTAAGGTTCAATGGTTTTGAGCTCCAGCATATGAGAATGAAAACGACTAATCTCCAGACAATTTTTTATAATATATTACACCCAAAGTACAACTGTCACAAGCAGGTGAAATTTATAAAGACGGCACTAAAGGAACCGAATCCATCTTGATTGTTTTTAACAATTGTATAATTTTCGGAGAAAATATTTTTTTGTAAATCATTTCTTTAAAGAAAAGACTGCACATTACTATAAAAGGGTTCAATTTAATCAAATAACTTCTTTGTTCCTTTTGAAATATGTCAATTCCGATTTTTTTTAAATGTCAGATATATTTCAATCTTGTTTTGTTCCACTCTTCTATTCCTGAGAGCACCGAATGTGGATGAAATTAATAAATAACAGACGAAAAACAATAGCAAAGAATACATATTACAGAAGTAGAGAGCAAATATTAAAAAGAAAACGTTCGCGAATCCAGATATTTTTTTCAGAATTTTCACCAAGTGGAAGACGAAAATATCATAAAGTTCAAGATTTAGATGAACCCTATAAAGAATCACCCCCCAAAAATGAATAGAACAAATATATGGCTATAAACCATACCATTTTCTCTTCTTTGTTAATACGTCCACAACTTCATGCCATGTCACATCGCATAAAGATAATAATGTTTTTGTTAAGGATGTATTCTGGTCATGTTTCGGTCTCGTTGATATTGGAAATAACTTCAAAATTACTTAAAATTTATGTACAGTGGCAATAGACTTATAAAATATATGTATATCATAAAATTGTGAAAAAAACATGAATTTTTAAAAAGAAGTTATGAAATAATTGCCTTGTAAAGATTTAGGCCCTTATTTGCTTGTGGATTCAGGTTAGATTTTCTGAAAATAGGGGATGGGTAAAAAAAGTCATATAATGAAAAAAAAAATCACTGGTCATTTATTTTAGATTCCTCGAACTTTTAATTAGATATCTTGATAATAAGAAACCAAACAAAAGTTTTAACCATTCAACCTTTTAATATTTATCAGATATATATATACTGGAACAAGTAACTGAAAATCCATACCAGGGTGTTATGATGAGTGACAGTCTCAACCCTCAAGTGGTCTACTCACATCTCAAAGATATCAAATAGAGCCAACAGTATACTTGGCTTCATTAAAAGGAATCTGAAAGATAGTTTACCGAACTTCAAAGAAACATCATACATATCCCTCGTTCGCTCATTTTCAATTATTCTAGCACCGTCTGGGACCCATGCCACCAAAAAGATATAAACAAACTTGAAAGTGTCCAGCGACGTGCCGCCAGATTTGTTAAAAACGATAATAGCCGTACAAGTAATGTCAGACGCGAAATGATGACCAGCTTAAAACGAACGGAAGCCTTTAGAACGCAACAGAAAAGAGCAACGACTGGTGCACCTGTATAAGATTTTACATGAACGACCTGATGGCGCTACACACTGAAGACCCGAACCAGTGCTATAACCTTCGTTCAGAACGTGCATCAAATTCTGAATCATTAAGACTCATCACCTGCAAGACTGATATTTTCAAATACTCTTTTGTTCCAAGAACTGTAAAAGATTGGAATTCATCGCCAGATTGTTGTTTGTGCCAGAGATATCACTGACTTCAAAAGTGAACTAACTGCTCTGTGCGACTAACTACCGATCTGCTCTCCCCTCCTATGGAAAATTAAATAATGATTAGTGAGATACCATTTCCAGTACTTGACAGAAACAGAAATCATCAGCTGCAATAAAATTAAAAAAATCTGCATTTTTAAGGAAATTTTGAAGGGCAAAAAATGACCCTTAATCCATGAAAATGGAACATGACTTTCTTATATAAAAAACGTACATATGAATTTTTCTCCAGTTTAGTATATTCAGTTTTAAAAAATCAAAAAAATTAGACAAAAAATGGCTGATAATGTGCAAATTCATCTATATTTATCATTTTCAAACGTCTGCAGCGAAAAAAAAAATGCACAGCAATCTACGGATTTTTCAACAAATATTGCTTTTGTTGGGTCACGGAACACTGCAAAAATTAAGGTTAGATAAAAAGTTTTATACTTTAAAATTTTGGCTCCTGGCTAGAGTATATCTTTAAACAAACTGTTTGTTCAAGACTTGCACAATTATGTACAAATCTGAAACTCGGTTTCGACGTCGTAATTACTTAAAATTTACCTGCTCAATAATGCAATATAATTTTCCCGCCAATATTTGATTCCTTAAAATCTTTCCTTTAGTGATAGACTGTTATCTTGCTTTAAACCAAGAGCTAAGGTATACGTTTTAACAATAGCACTTGGAAACCAGTAGAAGATTTGTAAATAAAGAAGTTTTCAAGGCCACAACTATCTGGCTCACACCGCTTTTGACCGTTCGTTAATCTAAGGGCCTAGTTTATTGACATACTTTCTTCATCCATAGAAATTATTTTCAGGATGCAGAGGGCTTATAATCCTGTCTATATTAATAGGATAGGAATATTGCGCAAAAATGGTTTGACTATCTTAAAATCTGTGCGCAGTATCTCAACGCTCGACAAGCTGTATCCTCCTCATGACACTTTCAGTGAACGACATATTGGGCCTAATGAGGATGAAAAAAGAGTTATGCTGGATTTTCTTGGTTATAAAGTAAGTTATACATGCATTTTCTGTAAAATATATGCAGGAGACGACTTAATTTTTAATTTTGAAAAGTGGGGGGAGGGGTGCAGATTTTGTAAATAACATGATAAATATTACAGACTGGCTATGATTACTCACTACAAGTAACAATAAGATTTTTTTATTGTTACTCGCGTGACTAAAACGCGAACGGTTTGCGGATACAGCACCTTTTCAGTCTGGAATCTCACGAGTGACAATAAAAAAATAAAATTAGGATTACTGGCCTTATTGTTACTTCAAAAGGAAAGAAATGATAATGTCGCAAAACAAAAGCATTATAAATTGTTAATATTGTACATTTTATGAACAGACAATATACAAACAGGTTGGGGGAAACCCCAATTGGGATATTTTAATGTACAGTACACTCAGAGAGGATTGATTCTCATACTCTGATTTCGGAGGGAAATTTTCTAATGACTCCAGGAAACTCCAAGAAAAGCCATAAAAATCTAGGAGGGTTTTAGGAGTACTCCCTCCAAAGGGTCATAAATTACTCCGAGCTTGGAGTTTTTTATTGCCTTGAAAACCTTTTGAAGTAGCACCTATTTCCTGTCTTTCTTTTCAGGTGAAAATGATTATAATACACAAGGTAATAAACAACTCCAAAATACTCCGAAAAAGGTAATAAATTTCTCCCAGGTGGGAGAAATTACTTGGAGAATTTTAAGAGTTGACTCTGTGAAACTCTGTGGATCACTGGACACTGAAATCAGAGTATGAGAATCAATCCTCTCTGAGTGTACTGTACCCCAATTGGGATATACAATATATTGCAGTTTTTCTATGCTTTAGAGGAGCACAAATTGTCATTAAAAAATCTGAAGAGCATTGTTCCAGGGATCTAAAAGTACATCACAAGGGTCATTGTGTTGCTGCAATTTACCAGAAGAACCACTTTTTTATGTCAAAATCACATCAAGTTCGGTATAAGATTTTGACAAGACTATTAGTTATTGATGTATTTTGAACTTCATGAGGGAGACTTATATATAGGATAATTAATTGGGTCGAGTGAATAACCAAAATATGATCATGAGTCAGTGAACGCACACAGATTTATACGAGTGCGCCGAACTTGTTCCGCACACGAGTCAAATCTCAGTGCGTTCCCGCACGAGATATTATATTTTGGTTATTCATGAGACCTAATTGATTATCGTATTTATTAGATAGATAAAATGCCGCTATTTAATAGTTTTTATAAATTTATTTGAATGGCGTATGAATTTAGACCGCAGGAGTCATGCCGACAACGCAATACAATTCACCACGTCATAATTGATTTTGACCGGAAAGGTCGCAAGAGTGAAAATATTTTTGCTATTTCACACTGTGAATTTACCAGATTTTATTTCACTGTGAAAAATCGGTATTTCATATGCATCTATGTAATAATAAGTCTATAAAAAATATACATTTTTGTTTTTTAGTTAAATCTTTCTTTCATTTTTAAAATATTGGGGTTCAAACATGTAGCTAAATCTTGTCTCACAACACTGAATTTTCTTTTGATCAAAGAAAGATAACTCAAACTTATTTTATGATTCAAAAAGGGAACATTTTTTTTTCAACTTCTTAAATTTTAATAAGATAGTTTTTGATATCAAAGATAACCAAATTTCTAATACTAGAAAGTAAAAACACCTTTCTTTTCATTCTAAAACTCAAAAATAACTGAAACTTTGCCTAAAAGAAATAATTTTACTTTAAGAACAGTACAAGTTTTTAATGTTAAACTTGGTCTTCACAGAAAACGCAGCATCCCACAAATAGCCAACAAATACTAAACAAGACCCTGAATATCATAGAATCATAATGTTGATGCATAATTATGCTCCATTTTGTCATACAAATACAAACTGCAATAAAATGCAATATATCCCAATTGGGATATATGCAAATATCTTCTCAACTTCTCTGAAACTACTCAACTGATTTCTGTGAAACTTGGGCAGTTTACAGTACATACATCATATATTTTTGTGCATCGTCAGTAATTTTATTTTTAACAGGACATTGATGAGATGATAACAAAAACAGTCCCTGCAAATATTATTCTTGACAGGAAACTTCGTTTACATGAACCTCTTGGTAAGTTTTATAGTTTATAATACTTTTTTGATCAGATTTCACGGAGTAAAAAATCTAGGTTATAAAATGGTGAATTTTGAGTAGGGGCCGTAGGTGATTTTTTTTTGTAAAAAAAAGTTGGCTTAGCTATACATGTATCTCACCTTTAACTTGTTTTTACATTGTACATTTATCCCAAGTATAGTAAATGTTTAAGGAACTTTCTATACTAGATTGAAATGATAATGTTACTTAGTTTTCATGTTGTAATGATACTCTTGGTCATGCCTAATCTAGGTCACTTTTGCTATCACCAAAGATGTCATGGATGTAGTTCTAACAGTTTGGTTTAATATAACTATTTCTTTGAGATAAAAAAAAAGTGCTGCAGCCTTTGTCCAGACTTTCATAAATTGATATTACAGGTTGGTTTGTAGCTCACCTGACCACAAAGGGTCATGTGAGCTATTGCCATCACTTGGCATCCGTCATCCGTTAACTTTTTCAAACGTTAACTCCTCTGACACCATAAGTCCAATTGCAACCAAACTTGGTACAGTTGTTTATTGGCATGGGTGCTTCAAACATGTTGTTTGGATTTTTATACGACCGCAAAATTTTTGCGATCGTATAATGTTATGGCGATGTCGTCGTTGTCGGCGTCGTCGTCTGTGGACATTTGGTTTCCGTGCGATAACTTAAGTAAATATTGACCGATTGATATGAAATTTGGAAATGAAGTTTGTAATCACTAAAGGAAGGTTGGTATTGTATTTGGGGTTTGTGGCCCCTACTGTTTTAGCAAAAAGGGCCAAAAGGGGCTAAATCGGATGTATTGACAAAACTGTTGTAGAATGTTTATTATTCATTCAATTTTGAAAATTCTTTTTTTATTGAATTCATCATTAAATTCTGTCAACTTAGTGTGTCAACGGTTTCAATATATATTGCACCGTTATATTGCTATAGGGGGTCAAAAAGGGGCCACACCCAAAAAATTGACTTTTTTATTTGTGGTCCGATTTTCAAAATCTTTTTTTCATTAGAATCCTTATAAAAATCCCTGCCTGCGTTTTTCAATCAGATTTGCAATATCTCTAACCATTTATGAGAAATTAGGGGTCAAAGGGGCAAAAAACACCATTTTTTAAAGTTTGTCAAGGTAAATAGTCTTATACCAAAAAATAAGTTGAAGTGGGCCAGCCAATTGTTATGAAGTTTTAATACACTAAATAAATGTTGGTATTGAATTTGGGGTTTGTGGCCCCTGTTGTTTTATAAAAAAGGGTCAAAAGGGGCTAAAACGGGTGTATTGACAAAACTGATGTAGAATGTTTATTATTCATTAAATTTAAAAAAAGAATTTTGTCCAATTTTCAAAATCTTTTTTCATTGGATTCCTTATGAAAATCTCTGTCTTAATTTGCAATATTTCTTTTACAATTTTTGAGAAATTAGGGGTCAAAGGGCCAAAAATGTCAATTTTAAAATACATGTATATAAATAAGGCTTATTTTTGTATTAGATCATAGATGTTTAAGTAAGTACATATGTGTCAAATATGCATTTTAAAGTCCACCACAGGATGCATGTGTCAAAAAATTTTGTAAGTCCACCATGGGCTTCATGTGACAAAAGCAATAGACTATCCATATTGGGCCTCCAACGAACAGGGTTCAACTTGTTGCGGTCGTATCATGCTGCGCTCGGCGTAGCTTTTTATTGATTCTTAAAAAAAACATGGCCGCTGTAGCTAAAAATAGAACATAGGGGTAAATTGCAGTTTTTATCCGACCGCAAAATTTTTGCGATCGTATAATGTTATGGCGATGTCGTCGTCGTTGTCGTCGTCGTCGTCTGGGGACATTTGGTTTCTGTGCAATAACTTGAGTAAATATTGACCAATTGTTATGAAATTTTGATATGATGTTATGATGTTTGTAACCACTAGAGGAAGGTTCCTATTGTATTTGGGGTTGGTGGCCCTTATCGTTTTGGAAAAAAAGGGCCAAAAGGGGCTAAAACGGGTGTATTGACAAAACTGTTGTAGAATGTTTATTATTCATTTTATTTTGAAAATTCTTTTTTTATTGAATTCCTCATTAAATTCTGTCAACAAAATGTGTCAATGGTTTTGATGTAAATTGAATTGTTACGTTGCTACGGGGGGCCAAAGACGGGCCACACCCAAAAAATCAACTTTCTTATTTGTGGTCCAATTTTCAAAATCTTTTTAGCTCACCTGGACCGAAGGTCCATGTGAGCTATTACCATCACTTGGCGTCCGTCGTCGTCGTCTGTCGTCGTCGTCGTCGTCTGTTAACAATTTTTCAAAAATCTTCTCCTCTGAAACTACCAAACAGAATTTAATGAAACTTGGTATGAGTGATCCTTAGGGTGTCCTGCACCAAACTTGTGTTTTGATTTTTGATCCGTTGAAAAACATGGCCGCCGTTACTAAAAATAGACTAGGGGGGTCAGACTACTGTTTTTGGCTTATAAATCAAAAAGTATAAGAGATAGAGGAAATCTGAGGCCACGCTACTGCTTCAGCATCAAAAGCTCTACAAAAGTCTCCATTTGGTCAAAGTTGTCAGATGACCCCTTATAGGGGTTACGGCCCCTTAAAGGTGATAAATAGCATTTTTTCATGTTTTTTGCCTACAGAATGAAAACTATTGCAGATAGAGATTAGCTGTTGCTTGCTTAAATGTTTAGCTCATTTAGCTCTACAAAAGTCTCCATAGGGTTGAAGTTGTCAGATATCCCCTTATAGGGGTTACAGCCCCTGAAAAATAGCGTTTTTTCATGTTTTTGTCCTACAGAATGAAAACTATTGCAGATAAAGATTAGCTGTTGCTTGCTTAAATGTTCAGCTCATTTAGCTCTACAAAATTCTCCATAGGGTCGAAGTTTTCAGATGACCCCTTATAGGGGTTACGGCCCCTGAAAAATAAAGATTTTTCATGTTTTTGGCCTACAGAATGAAAACTATTGCAGATAGAGATTAGCTGTTGCTTGCTTAAATGTTCAGCTCATTTAGCTTTACAAAATTCTCCATAGGGTCGAAGTTGTCAGATGACCCCTTATAGGGGTTACGGCCCCTGAAAAATAGCATTTTTTCATGTTTTTTGGCCTACAGAATGAAAACTATTGCAGATAGAGATTAGCTGTTGCTTGCTTAAATGTTCAGCTCATTTAGCTTTACAAAATTCTCCATAGGGTCGAAGTTGTCAGATGACCCCTTATAGGGGTTATGGCCCCTGAAAAATAGTGATTTTTCATGTTTTTGGCCTACAGAATGAAAACTATTGCAGATAGAGATTAGCTGTTGCTTGCTTAAATGTTCAGCTCATTTAGCTCTACAAAATTCTCCATAGGGTCGAAGTTGTCAGATGACTCCTTATAGGGGTTATGGCCCCTGAAAAAAGCGATTTTTCATGTTTTTGGCCAACAGAATGAAAACTATTGCAGATAGAGATTAGCTGTTGCTTGCTTTAATGTTCAGCTCATTTAGCTTTACAAAATTCTCCATAGGGTCGAAGTTGTCAGATGACTCCTTATAGGGGTTATGGCCCCTTATAGGTTAAAAATGGTGTTTTTGGCCTATAGAATGAAAACTATTGCAGGTAGAGAAAAGCTGTTGCTTGCTTCAATGTTCAGTTCATTTAGCTCTACAAAAGTATAGGGTCAACATCAAGACCAGGTGAGCGATTCAGGCTCCTGGGAGCCTCTTGTTTTCATTGGAATCCTTGTGAAAATCCCTGCCTGCATTTTTCAATCAGATTTGCAATATCTCTTACTGTTTTTGATATACATGTATAAGGGGTCAAAGGGGCAAAAAACGCCATTTTTAAAAGTTGGTCAAGGCAAATGGTTTTACACAAGAAATTTAGCTGAAGTGGGCCAGCCAATTGTTCTGAAGTTTAAATATGATGATTATATACACTGAAGGAAGCTTTTTATTGCATTTGGGGTTTGTGGTCCAAACCTTTTTTTATAAAAAAAAGGTTAAAAGGGGCTTTATCGTGTCAAAAATGTCAATGAATATACATGTAGAAATAAGATTTTTTCTATTAAATGTTATTGTAAATATATATTTGTCAAATATGCATTTTAAAGTCCACCATAGGATGCATGAGTAAAAAAGCTTTGTAAGTCCACCATGGGCTGCATGTGACCAAAGCAATAGACTATCCATATTGGGCCTCCAATGTACAGGGTTCAACTTGTTGCGGTTCTATCATGCTGCGCTCGGCGTAGCTTTTTATTTGCAAATAACTCAAAAACAGTAACAGATATCAAAATTCTGGCAAGGATAAAATTGTTAAGCACCTGAAGATCTACCTGCCCTGAATATTTCTAGAAGACCCAACAACCAATGTAGGAGTTATTGCCCTTTTTCTGGATTTTTTAAAACATTTTTTTCACTTATTTAACCCTATATCTTGAAAACTATACAAGATATTTCAAAATTCAAATTGCATATGATTAAACACATCAAGATCTACATTTCATGTAATTAGGTCAAAGCTGTAGGACCATTTCTGTTAGGAGTTATGGCCCTTAAAGCATCAAAATTTACCAATGTTCATTACTTTTCCCCTGAATTTCAAAGATTAACTTGTCTGACACCGTAAGACCAACTGCATCTAAACTTGGCACACATTTTTAATAGCATATCTGCTACTACAATTCTATCGTTTGGATTTTTGATTTGTCAAAAAATATGGCCGCCATGGCTAAAAATAGAACATAAATTGCAGTTTTTTGCAAATAACTCAAAACGGTAACAGATATCAAAATTGTGCAAGAATCAAAAGTGATCAGCGTATTAGGATCTATCTACCTGTCCTCAAATTAAAAAAAATATCCTACTGCTAATGTGGGAGTTATGCCTTTTTTTTCGTAATTTTTGCCATATTTTGCACTTATCACATGCTTTATAATTAAGCCCTATATCTTGAAAACTAAATAAGATATTTCAGAAATTTAAATCGCATACATGTATGGTTAAGCACAGTAATATCTACAAAATATGTGTATCTGTGTAGTTCAGGTGAGCGATTCAGGCTCCTGGGAGCCTCTTGTTTCAGTGAGCATGAGTAATACGTCAATATGGAGTAGGCTTTAGCCTAAGATCGGACAAAGTCAATTGCTCATTGATCTTTCTAATGAAATAAAATTTGAATAATGTCAATGATGAAAGCCATGCCTTCCTGCCCAACCTAAGCATTGAAAGTTTCAAAGAATTTTTTGTCTCATCTGCGAAGCAGAGCGGGACATAGGTGTTCCTTTACCTGCGGCAGCGTTACATGTTTCAATGGAAAAGTTTTATGAGCACCTCCATATCTCAAGAACTATAGGTACTAGGACCTAGGTTGATGAAACTTATGTATATGCCCCAGTAGTAGCTTAGCACAGTTGCATCTTGACCTTGATTTTCTGGTTGAGTGACTTTGACAATTTTCAATACATACATGTATTATAGCAATGGAAAAGTTTTGCAAGCACCTCCATATCTCAAGTATTATTGGTCTTAGGTTGATGAAACTTGGTATGTGTATGCCCTAGTAATAGCTTACCACAGTTGCATCCCCATCTTTTGACCTTGACCTTGATTTTCTGGTTGAGGGACTTTGGGGGATTATTTTTATACGACCGCAAAAAAATGGCGGACATAATGGTATGATGCTGTCGTCGTTGTCTGTTAACTTTAGTGTATACATGATAACTTTAGTTCTAGTTATCCAAATGCAATGAAATTTGACAATGATATTTCTTACCATTAAAGGATGGATGGGATTGATATTGGGAGTCCCCCCTTTTTACGGCCAGACCACGTATGTGGATCGGACATATAGTTTTACCCTTGTCCGTCCGTCCGTACGTACGTCCGTCCGTAACACTTTGGTTAAGTTCTTGGTTAAGGTCCATTACTCGGATACTAGATGTTGGGGGTCAATGATATTTCTCCACCAGATGAGTCTTGGGTAGGGCTACACCACCCACTAGATATAAGGTCACTGTGACCTATATTTTATGCATGAACGACTTCGGTTAAGTTCTTGGTTAAGGTCCATAACTTGGATACTAGATGTTGGAGGTCAATGATATTTCACTACTAGATGTGTTTTAGGTAAGGTGACACCACCCACTAGAAATTAGGTCACTATGACCTATATTTTACGCATGAATGACTTTGGTTAAGTTCTTGGTTAAGGTCCATATCTCAGATACTATGTGTTGATGGTCAATGGTATTTCACCACAAGATGTGTCTTGGGTAACATGACACCACCCAATGAAAATTAGGTCACTGTGATCTATATTTTACGCATGAATGACTTCGGTTAAGTTCTTGCTTGGATACTAGATGTTGGGGGTCAATGATATTTCATCACTAGATGTGTCTTGGGTAAGGTGACACCATCCACTAGAAATGAGGTCACTGTGACCTGTATTTTACGCATGAATGACTTTGGTTTAGTTCTTGGTTAAGGTCCATATCTCAGATACTATGTGTTGATGGTCAATGGTATTTCACCACAAGATGTGTCTTGGGTAACATGACACCACCCAATGAAAATTAGGTCACTGTGATCTATATTTTACGCATGAATGACTTCGGTTAAGTTCTTGCTTGGATACTAGATGTTGGGGGTCAATGATATTTCATCACTAGATGTGTCTTGGGTAAGGTGACACCATCCACTAGAAATGAGGTCACTGTGACCTGTATTTTACGCATGAATGACTTTGGTTAAGTTCTTGGTTAAGGTCCATATCTTGAATACTACATGTTAGGGGTCAATGATATTTCACTACTCGATGAGTCTTGGTAACATGGCACCACCCACCAGAATTAAGGTCACAGCGACCTATAGTTTACACATGAACACTTTTGATCAATTACTTGGTAAAGGTCCATTTCCAAGGTAATACACATTGAGGGTCAATGATATTTCAAGAACGGGAGGGCCATCCTGTGGCTCATAGACACATTATCTTGTTGGTTTAGAAATAAGGACCAAAAGGGGCCAAAATTGCAACTTTTTGTTTGTTCTTACAATAACTTTTTCAAAAATCTTCTCCTCTGATACTAAAGCACAGAATTGAATGAAACTAGGTATGATTGATCATTAGGGTGTCTTGCACTAAAGTTTTGTTTCAATTTATGATTCCTAAAAAAAAAATGGTTGCCGTGGCTAAAAATAAACCAGGGGGGTCAGACTACTATTTTTGGCTTGTCATTCGAAAAGTATAAGAGATAGATGAAATCTGACGCCACCCTACTGCTTCAGGATCAAAAGTTCTACCACTGTCTCCAAGTCAAAGTTGTCAGATGACCCCTTATAGGGGTTACGGCCCCTTAAAGGTGAAAAATAGTGTTTTTTCATGTTTTTGCCCTATAGTATGAAAACTAGTGCAGGTAGAGAAAAGCTGTTGCTTGCTTATAAGTTCAGTATATTTAGCTCTACAAAAGTCTCCATAGGGTCGAAGTTGTCAGATGACCCCTTATAGGGGTTACAGCCCCTTAAAGGTGAAAAATAGTGTTTTTGGCCTATAGAATGAAAACTATTGCAGATATTGAAAAGCTGTTGCTTGCTTAAATGTTCAGCTCATTAAGCTCTACTAAAGTGTTCATAGGGTCGAAGTTGTCAGATGACCCCTTATAGGGATCACAGCCCCTTAAAGGCAAAAAATAGTGTTTTTGGCCTATAGAATGAAAATTATTGCAGATATTGAAAAGCTGTTGCTTGCTTAAATGTTCAGCTAATTAAGCTCTTCAAAAGTCTTCATAGGGTTGAAGTTGTCAGATGACCCTTTATAGAGGTTACGGCCCCTTAAAGACGAAAAACTATGTTTTTGGCCTATAGAATGAAAATTATTGCAGATATTGAAAAGCTGTTGCTTGCTTAAATGTTCAGCTCATTAAGCTCTACAAAAGTCTTCATAGGGTCGAAGTTGTCTGATGACCCCTTTTAGGGGTTACAGCCCCTTAAAGATGAAAAACTATGTTTTTGGCCTATAGAATGAAAACTATTGCAGATAGAGAAAAGCTGTTGCTTGCTTAAATGTTTAGCTCATTTAACTCTACTAAAGCATTAAAACAGTTGAAGTTGTCAGATGACCCCTTATAGGAATTACAGCCCCTGAATTAACATGTTTTTATACGACCGCAAAATTTTTGCGATCGTATAATGTTATGGGTATGTCGTCGTCGTTGGCGATGTAGTTGTCGTTGTCGTCTGTGGACACTTTGGTTTCCGTGCGATAACTTGAGTAAATGTTGACCGAATGTTATGAAATATTGATATGATGTTCAGGGATTGGGAAGCATTTTATACAAAGGGGCCATTTACCACTTTTTTAATTAAAATTCAATATTTGAAGGGGCCATTCTTTAACAATCATAAAATTTTAAATTTGGAAGGGGCCATTTTTATCGTTAAGGGGCATATGGCCCATGGCCCCCTACCTTCCCAACCCCTGGATGTTTGTTACCACTTAAGGAAGGTTGGTAATGTATTTGGGGGTTGTGGCCCCAATTGTTTTAGAAAAAAAGGCCAAAAAGGGCTAAAATGGGTGTTTTGACAAAACTGTTGTAGAATGTTTATTATTCATTCGATTTTGAAAATTCTTATTTTATTGAATTCATCATTAAATTCTGTCAACAAAATGTGTCAATGGTTTTGATATATATTGCATGCGCACTGTTACATTGATACTGGGGGTCAAAAAGGGGCCACACCCAAAAAACTGACTTTTTTATTTGTGGTCCGATTTTCAAAATCTTTTTTTTCATTGGATTCCTTGTGAAAATCCCTGCCTGCATTTTTAATCAGATTTGCAATATCTCTTACCGTTTTTGAGAAATTAGGGGTCAAAGGGGCCAAAAACGCCACTTTAAAATGTTTGTGAAGGCAAAAAGTTTTATACCAAAAATTAAGTTGTAGTGGGCCAGCCAATTGTTATGAAGTTTTAATGTGATGATTATATCCACTAAAGGAATGTTGGTTTTGTATTTGGGGTTTGTGGCTCCTACTGTTTTAAAAAAAAGGGCCAAAAAGGCCTAAAACGGGTGTATTGACAAAACTTTTGTAGAATGTTTATTATTTATTCGATTTTGAAAATTCTTTTTTATTGAATTCATCATCAAATTCTGTGTACTAAATGTGTCAATGATTTTGATATGTTTTTCACCATTACATTGTTACAGGGGGCGAAAGACGGGCCACGCCTAAAAAATCAACTTTTTTATTTGTGGTCCGATTTTCATTGGATTCCATGCAAAAATTTCCTCATTATTTGTTATCGGATTAGCAATATCGTTTACTGTTTTTGTAGAAGTTAGGAGTCAAAGGGCCAAATTGTAAATTAATACATATATATAAATAAGGCTTTTTGTATTAGATGTTGATGTAAATATATTTGTCAAAAATGCATTTCTAAATCCACCACAGGATGCATGTGTCAAAAAGCTTTGTTAGTCCACCATGGGCGTCATGTGGCCAAAGCAATGGGCCTCCAACGTACAGGGTTCAACTTGTTGCGGTCCTATCATGCTGCGCTCTGCGTAGCTTTTTATTATTGCATGTATTAGCAATGTTTATGTTCTATAAACATCTTTTGATCAATTCATGTAAATTCACAATATAGTGGAAGTAATAAAGATTAATTGTTTCTGATGGTGCCGGCAGGCGAGACATACTTTAGTATTAACTCTTGTTAATGCAAGCCCCCCTCCAAATCATGACATTTGCATTCTTGTTAAAAATACATTGGCCTGATTGGATCAATGTTTATTGAAACTTGATTGGTTTGTGCAAATATAAATATTTGGTGGGGACGAAATAACTCCCCTTTAATACAGATTCCGTGACGTCATTTCCCTGTCAGAGAATTTCAAGTTTCCTGAAAACAAACAAATTTTATGCAACATTTATTCTGCCAGGTTTTGAAGGCTTTCTGTGTCAGTATTTATCATTCTCTGTATTGGCATCAAAAGATTGATTTAGAAACCTGGCAGAAAATAACGGCAGGTTTGAAGAATATTCCCGCAGGATTGAATGATTTAGCTCAAACACTGAGGTAGGACCCTTTATTCCTTTTTATACCCTGCCACACGAAGTGGCGAGGTATTATGTTATACCCTCAGTTTCTTTCAGTGTCTGTCAGTTTGTCCTCTGAAGGTTTCCGACCAATAACTTGAAAATGTGTCAAAGGATTTGAACTATATTTTACACAGCTGTTTAGTACAATAAAATACAGGTTTATTTCCAGCATGATCAGAAAAAAAAACAGTTTTTGAGATAGGCCACTTTAAAAAATCAAATTTCATGAATTTTTGAGTTTGCAACTGATAACTTGAAAATGCGACAAGGAAGTCCAATGATATTTTGCACAGCTGTTAAATACAATAAAAAACAGGTCAAGTTTAATTTCCAGCATAATCTAAACAATAGTTTTTGAGATTGGCGACTTTGAAAAATCAAATTTTTCTCTTTAGGTTTAAATTGGTGTAAATGCGAAACACAGCTGAAGCTAGTATTTGTATTTTGGGGATTCTGGGATTGATTTGCAAAATGCTACTTCCGGTGCGAAACAACAATACACTTAATTGGACTTTGTCCGATATTATTTGATTGATGTGATTGAATTTCTCCACCCCTTTTTAGTTCCTTGTGAACCTGGGTCATGTGAGCCGTTGTCATCACTTGCTTTCAAACTTTGCACACTTCATGTTCGAAATGTTTTCTACCAAGATTGTTCAAATGGTAACTGCCTATTTTTACAAGCAGCAGAGTTTGTTTTAAAAACACCCAAGATCAGTCCAACGGATTTAACTGCGTTATCAAATAGATGAAGATTTGTCATGTATTTGTTTATACTTGCTGGAGATCCAAATACATGCTTTTAGAAATTTATTATGCAGTTCTTCCTTTGCATGGTTGACTGATCCTGGATGGTTTATATTGCTACATGCTCTATTTGTTCAACATTTACATAATGTAAATAGTTTTCTTAGTAATGACCTTAATTAAATAATAAAACTATGTAACATGTATAAAATTACCCTTGTATAATTTATATAGTGCTGCTGGGGCCTACACCAACTAACACACTCTGACTAAAATGTTCCCACACATCCTCAAAACCTGAAAGTTTGTTGTCCTGGAAAAGAAAGTTTTGAAAAATTAGGTTATGCATGTATTCTTGAAAACCACTGATCTAACCTTGATAAAGTGGTTATCAAAACATGTACTAATAAAGGTCATTTGTAAACTTTATGCTGAATTTTTTTTCGGAAATAAAGAGTTTTGTCCACTTTTTCTAAGTCTTAGAGACGTCCTTGAATTTTATGACCCCTAAGTTGTAGGAGCACTGATTTTACACTCAAAGTATAATATATACAGTATGACCCCTAAGTTATAGGAGCCCTGCTTTTACACTCGAAAAACAATATATACAGTATGACCCCTAAGTTGTAGGAGTCCTGCTTTTACACTCCAAGTTCAATATATACAGTATGACCCCTAAGTTGTAGGAGCCCTGCTTTTACACTCCAAATACAATATATACAGTATGACCCCTAAGTTGTAGGAGCACTGCTTTTACACTCCAAGTACAATATATACAGTATGACCCCTAAGTTGTGGGAGCCCTTCTTTTACACTTCAAGCACAATATATACAGTGTGACCCCTAAGTTGTAGGAGCCCTTCTTTTACACTTCAAGTACAATATATACAGTATGACCCCTAAGTTATAGGAGCCCTGCTTTTACACTCCAAGTACAATATATACAGTATGACCCCTAAGTTATAGGAGCCCTGCTTTTACACTCCAAGTACAATATATACAGTATGACCCCTAAGTTGTAGAAGCCCTTCTTTTACACTTCAAGTACAACATATACAGTATGACCCCTAATTTGTAGGAGCCCAGATTTTAGACTCCAAGTACAATATATACAGTATGACTCCTGAGTTGTAGGAGCCCAGTACACTCTAAGTACAATATATACAGTATGACCACTGAGTTATAGGAGCCCAGTGCACTCCAAGTACAATATATACAGTATGACCCCTGAGTTGTAGGAGCCCAGTACACTCCAAGTACAATATATACAGTATGACCCCTGAGTTGTAGGAGCCAAGTACACTCCAAGTACAATATATACAGTATTACCCCTGAGTTGTAGGAGCCCAGATTTTAGACTACAAGTACAATATATACAGTATGATTTCAGAAAGCCTTCAGGAGAGTTGTCAAGTTAGACAACATCAGCAGCCTATTTACAGCAATACCTTCTGTTTGATTGGTGTCTGTCTGTCTTTTTCCATCTTCGCTCGCCAAGGGTTACGATCCGCTATCTCTCATCGTAACCCTTGGCTAGCGAAGATGGTCTTTTTCCTGATATTTTTGAATGAAAACGCATCATCTGATTGTAATGAAATTTTACATTGCTGTTTATTTGTACAAATACATGTATATCAAACAAGGTGAAGTTTGATTTTCAAATCCAAGAATATTGTTCAGGACCAGGCTTATTGTAGACTTAACAATAGATATAACTTAATGAAGCTATTATATTTTACCATAACAGGAGAAACAGACCTGATTGAAAGACTATATTCTATGGCTTCTAAAAACCAAGTATGGAGAAGTTATATAGGAATTGGTTACTATAACACATATACACCAACAACTATACTGAGAAATATATTTGAAAATCCAGGATGGTATGTAACAACATTCTATAAACATGTCTCATTGAATATATAGAGGTAGTGCAGTGGTCTTAACAGCACTGTTGGATCACTGCATGTGACTTTTATTTAAAATGGATAAGAATATCACTGAGCCGTTTGGCCTGGAGAGAACACAGCATGGATCAACTAATATAAAGGTACATGGATGTTCTTTATGTGCACAAAAATCTTTTAGACCATAATATTTTTTTGTGTCCTTGACTTGTTGACATTTCTAAGTCATTGATATTAAATATTTGTATATATTTTTTGTGCTAAGATAAACAAACAATAATTTTTTTATATTATGTAACATTCTTGATTTATGAACATCATGTTTACAATATATACATTATAGCCTGTACAAGCCTGAACTTTGCTGTCATCTCTTTTACATTTGTTAATTTCACAACCATGTATAAGTGATAAAAATGCATTATGAGACCTACTTTTACTATTTTATCAAAGCTGAAATCTTTATTCAACTTAAGAAAATTCAGTTTTCTTACAAACCAAATTTTCATTGAATCAGAAAACATTAAAGAATGAACAACAACATGACACTTACATTTTTATATCAATTTGACGTTTTAATGTTCTTGGAATCTGCCATACATGCATACATTGTCTAAGTTTTAAATGTATCCTTCAACCAAGAAAGTGTTACTGTGGTTTAATTATTATTATTTGTGGTTTTAATATCCATTGCTTGAAAAGTGGGGGTATTATAGTAATATGGGTGTCCGTCTGTGTGTCGTCCGTCCTTCTGTCTGTCCTTCCGTTACACCACTGGTTAGCCATCTCTTATCTGCAACTGTTCCTAAATCCCTTGAAATAATGTAGATGTGCACCAGTCCAGGGCCTTGGACTGCACCTCCTATTTTAGAATTTGCTCAAAAAGAATTTTGGGGTTTCCCGTAGCAAAACATGGACTTAGCTGTTTGACTATAAGGGGGTACCCATCTCTTATCCGCAACTCCTCCTAAAACCTTTAATGGATTTTCATGAAACTTTCACACAATCTTTTTGTCTCAATGATGAAATTGATCTTCAAATTCATGAATATGAATCTTCAGTACATGTATACGCTGACCTGAAAATGATGAATAGAAAAAAAGGATCTAGGTACCATTGGACTATTCAAACGTCTAACGTCTGGAAGGTCAAAGACAAAAAGAGCAGACAGCAAGTTGAACTCAAGTTGTAACAAGAATATTTCTTTATAGGACAACACAGTACACACCATATCAAGCAGAGCTAGCTCAGGGTAGACTAGAAAGCCTTCTGAATTACCAGACCATGGTATGTGATCTGACCGGCCTTCCTGTAGCCAATGCTTCACTGCTAGACGAGGCAACAGCTGGGGCTGAAGCTATGCTTTTGTGTTACAGGTACTTACATATGTCTTCATTGGTAAATAAAAAAAAACGGTACATCATAGACTTTTGTTATGGCTAGATCAGGAGGATTTCTTTCTGTCTGAGACAGAATACAGTATTGTAAGTTCATATAAGTTTTGTTTCCCAGCTTTAGTCAATTTTATATTTATATGACTTTGAGTAAAACCTGAGAAATAACCTCTCGTTTAACCCTTATCCTTTTGGACAAGATTAAGAATAACACCAGGATTCAACAAGTGTTCCGCGCACAAGTTTAATCCCCTAGTGTTTTTTGGCACAAGTGACATTGAAATTGATATTCCTCACCAGGAATTAGTTATACTACATGTATGTACCAGTATTACAATACATAGATAATTTGGATAAACATGACAAATAGAAATGAATGAAATTATTGGTGGATGAGGTGTGTAATTTGTTATAATCTATGTTACGTTTTTTTCAAAGAAAACTTGCACTTTTAAGATCACAACAGTTAACATTTGCATCAAAAGTGTCAATGTTTTTTCGGGAATGGGGTCCTTTAGATCTTATATTCTGAATTTTAAACAATTTTATTCCTCAATTGAGACATGGAACTTTGTCGTATGAGGGCAAAAAAGAGGATTCATCTGTGCTGTTTCATGTTGTATGGTTGTATGTTAAACTATTACTATTTCATCCTCATCTTTTTACCTTGGCTTTAAATGTTTGGTAATGGGACTTATAACAACTTTCTGGTTACAATTGTAAAGTGGAAATTAAAAAAAATATATTCAACTTGATGCTACTATCAGACATGACATACTTTATTGTTAACTTTTGTTCTTAAGAATCTAGTGTTTATAAAGAGACTCAAAAGAGGGCAATATAAAAGTATGAACTGAATATTTAGAAAACAGTTGGTTGGCCAACCTGAAACACAACAATATCTTTTACAGCTGACAGGTTCATTGATATATTTCTATTTATTTGCTAAAATCTGATAGTGCTGCTTATACCAAGTAGTACACTGTGTTGATGTGGTAATAAATATATTCATCATGAAAATTTAAAGAGGAAGGGATTTTTTATCATCATTTTACAAGAGATGGTAATGAAAATCAAGTAATGCATTGAGTTAATGTGGTACTATAGATATACAAGTCATGAAAATTTAAGTGAAAAGAAAATTTTAATTGTCACGGTGGATGACATTAGAGGGCTCATAATAATTTCCTTTAAGTATTCACTGTTGAATTAACAAAGCTCAGCCTCATATTTATTTAATGGAACTTGTTTGTAAATTTGCTTATCACAATTCAGTAAATATTTCCAGCCATATAAAACTCATACCTAAGAGCCTTAATTTTATTTTGAAAAAAAATCTTCCCATTTTAATACCCCATTGATAGTAGTTGCAAACTGAAAATGTATTATACCCCTTTTTGTTTCAATGTTCTTCATATCTTTGATTGTTTTTGGATGCTTTCTAAACAGGTTTATCTAGAATTTAGCACAATTTTAAGTACAATAAAATTAAGTTTAATTTAAATGTTGATAACTCTGGATTCAATACAACATAGTTGCAAAGTTGACAGAACATCTTATTTGTACAGCCCAACCAAAAAATGAAAAACCAACCTGTGTTTTAAGATAGGTCCTAAAATGAGTTATAACCACTGTAAACAAGTTAGGTGTAGGAACCACCCTGCGTGTTCGTCTTTCTGTCTGTCCATATATCTTTTAATCCCAACTACTCCTAAATCATTGAATGGATTTTGATGAAACCTTATATGAAGGAAGAACATACTAGTATGCATGATATGGAAATTTGCATGAAGAAATTATATCATTCAAGGCAAATAAATGGGCTTTGGTATATTTAGACTAAAGTAACAGATAGTTGAAGCTTTTTTAAAGTTTCTGTAATCTTCATGATAAACAACAGATACATGTATATTTTTGTTAGGACTCTTTCTAACATTAAAACTTTACTGACAGACCATCAAGTCTGACTTAAAAATTATTTATGGACTAAACTGATACTATATGCCCTGCAAACAAAGAAGGAATCAACCTGTTAGTCTGTCTGATTATACAAATCTTGTAAAGCCCAGCTCTTCTTGTACTGCTTGATGACTTTTTATGAAACTTATAATGAAGGAAGAAAATCATATAATTGAGATTTGCATAAAGAAATTTCATTGCTCTGAAATATCATTTAGGAGAGGTAATTGAAATTACAGTGTTTCCCAATTGAGATCTTGTAAGCACAACCCCTCCAAAATCTCTGGATGGGTTTTAATGAAACTTTACATGTAGGAAGGGCATTATATGGCGATGTATATGAGCAATTTTATTGCTCTCGAATATCTCTCACTTTAGTAAAGTATTATACAAACTGACTAAACAAAGTTTAATTTAATGTTTAAACAAATAATAGATCTAATCTGATTTTAGCATTTGATCAAACTTAATGACTAAGTGGCTTTTTCTCAAAATTACTCAAAATTTGGTATATTTTTGAATGTTTTTTGGCTAAAATAACTATGAGGCGACAAGCGGCCCACAAAAATATTTTATCTGTGGATTTGGCATACGAGAACAAATGTTTTCAGAAAATATCTTTGTGGGCCGCAGGCCTGCTCATATTTAAATCTCACAAAAACTGTTGTCATTTTAACAATTTTAAGCCAATTTTGTTACATTTCATAGTTTTATCATTTTGTGCACATGCATAATTAATCATACAAATGTATGTCAAGTTTTCAATAAAATTTTGCCTGTTCCAAAATATATAACTTCTGAATCACAAAATCATAATTATAATTCAATATTCCAATTTTGGCAAATTTGTCCAATTAAGGGGGCCAATTTGTGCTCTTATCCTATCTTGTCCTTTGTTTTCTAAAAAATAATTCAGTAAAAAAAATTGTAATGAAATGTATTGAACTTTAAAGTGCAACTAAAACGGTCAGAACAACTTAATCTTATTTAAAAGTGTTTATTTTTCTAAGATCAATGCAAAAAATCCGATCAAAATCCGTTGACAAATAACGGAGATATGAGTGTTTGAAGTGCAAAATTTCGCACCTTTCAAAATCTAATCAACGATATTTCCGGAAAAGAATTACATGCGAGCTAAACCGGAAGTGACGCACAAGGGGGAACCGAAATCGTTCGCTAGTATAGTAGGAATGTGTTTTTTGAAAGGGGATATTAAAGATATCCGCAATAAAATATAAATAATTTCGGTGGCAATTTTTTACATTAATATTTAAGAAATACCCAACGAACACATATATACATTTTCCAGTTTTTAACAATACATTTTACACCAAATAATATATAAAAAGGTAGGCCGTCACAAGAATGAAGTTTAGACCTTTTAAAATTTGTATAAAATGTTAAATCAAGGAATTAAAGTACTCCAATTCCTTGGTTAAATCCTATGATTTAAGCAAATATGATTGTCAGATTTTCACAAAATTGAAAGTTTTTACTATTAAAAACGAAAGAATATGGAATATGTGCCATAAAGACATATTGAAATGATTTTAATAAATGTACAAAAGCAAAATTTCACTGCGTGTGAAGCGCTTTTCTGGATTAACCTTCATCAGACACGCTAGGAGTAGAAAACTTGGAAAACCGGTAGAATATTAAATTTGATAAAAAAAAAAAAATGCCAAAAAAATATTACAACAATGACCAAACAGATAAATTTATCAATTTTTAACGAAACAGCCAAACGTTGTCAAATTTTGAAAATATGTAAACTGTGTCTTTCCAACACATATTCCAGTACTCGAAAATATATAAGAGCATACAACTGAAGCACGGGGAAGCTTTCTACGACCTCCACACGGCACTAAAGCCAAATCTGAAATAATATTAAAAACGAAAGAATATGGAATATGTGCCATAAAGACACGATCCACATATTGAATTGATTTTAATAAATGTACAAAAGCAAAATTTCACTGCGTGTGAAGCGCTTTTCTGGATTAACCTTCATCAGACACGCTAGGAGTAGAAAACTTGGAAAACCGGTAGAATATTAAATTTGATGAAAAAAAAAAAATGCCAAAAAAATATTACAACAATGACCAAACAGATAAATTTATCAATTTTTAAAGAAACAGCCAAACGTTGTCAAATTTTGAAAATATGTAAACTGTGTCTTTCCAACACATATTCCAGTACTCAAAAATATATATACTGCAGCAATCAGTACACATACATGATGCAATCAAAGGAACATATCTATTTTAAACAGTTGTGTTGTCTTTATGGTCCAAAGTGTTAATTTAAATCATATATGTCTAATATGCAGGCCTATGTCGGAATTGGACGGTTTCAGGATTCCAGTCCTTATGATAATTACCTTAATTATTAACCCATGCTGAGTATGGACTACCTTTTGCGACGAACAAACAAAAACAGGTGTGAAATTAAACGAAATTAGACAAGCAATATGTCACCATAGGGGGGCAATTAACAATTTGGGGACAAGTAATTTCAAACTCGAGCATCTTCTCAAATTCAGTGTTGTATTATAGTATTGAAATAGAAACATAATAAAATAAAATATAGAATTAAATAAAATATGATAAATAAATTCCTTGAGTCCACAGTATTGGCAATAAATGGCTTCATACTGTTGGTGGGCATATAATGTTCATAGTTAGCGTCTAAAATTTTATTACGTTTACAGTAAAATAAAACATGTTAAGTCCCTTGGTGCCCTCTGCAAACAGACAAAGTAAAATTTAGAAGTTCTTCAATAAATTTAATTAGTAAAAAGTATCCATTTCTTTTGTTATTAAAATAACATCAGATCATCATAATAGATTTTCTCTTCTAAAACTTTTCTGGGCTGTGGTTTTGCCATATACAAAGTAAACACAAATATGTACTGTGCTTATTTATTATCTTTAATTATTTTACTTGTAAACAATAATACAAACACATCACATTGTGTATTCAAATTTTTTAAATTAATTATCTTGTTATTCTAATGTTACTGTATAGTTCTGGTCTGTCTTTGTCAATTTTTTTTATATGTTATATGCCACCAGTGGGACCAAATTAGACAAATAAAGAATTGAATTGAATCATAATGCTTCACCTCGTAACATTTGGTACGGACGAACGAACAGGTGGATGCGCCCAAACACTAATATGCAATACGTTCGTAGATGGGCATACACATTTCGCCCACTTGCAGCTTATTTTTTCAGGAATTGTCCGACGAACTATGAATTATTTGGCGTGGCCTCATCTGTCAAACTTTCCTAAAAATCCACCATTAAACTAAAAATGTGTGTATGAGTCACAGATGGCCATCCCGTGCTGAAAATGTATCAGAGTTATGGACCTTAGCTAGAACTTAACCAAAGTCGTTCATGCTTAAAATATAGGTCACTGCGACTTACTAGAGGATGGTGTAGTGCTACCCAAGTCACATCTAGTGGTGGAATATCATTGACCCTCAACATCTAGTATCCGAGTTATTGACCTCAATCAAGAACTTAAGCAAAGTGTTACGGACGTATGTACGGACGGACAGGGGTAAAACTATATGGCCGATCCACATACGGTCGGGTCATAGAAATAGCGAGAACAGACAAACGGGTACACGTCTATGGTAGAGTATAGGAAACCATGAAATAATGTTGAATTAGTCAGGGATTAAATAAAACTGAATTAGTGAATGCCAAAATGCTAATCTAATTATAACTTGTGATGTTTTAAGCTTCCTGTAAATTAATATGTAATACTTTTAGTGTCGGTTACACCGAAAATATCTGAAAGCCAAGGAAATTTAGAATGGACACACACGTGTCTGTGCTTCTTCCTCAAAACGTCATTTCATGCAACAGATAATCAGTATCATTAAAAAAGAATAAGCCTCGAGGAATAAGCTTCTTTTATTAAATTACGATTTTCTTTTATTACTTTTTCATCTACAATTCAACAATTATCACGATTATACTGAATAAAGTTTTGGTGATTTAACATATATTTTACATGTTTTATATAACCTATTTCATTTCTGGATGCATTAATTATCATTTCATTACTAATAAATTGTAAAGATTAACTACCGTTTGCTATTGTAACTAGTGTAAACAAATTTATCGGTTCCCCCTCTTACGTTGCACAATCAGTGGAATTAGTTACGCGAAAGCGGAAGTTATAAAGGTGAGATTTTAAGAAATTAACACTAAATTGTCAATATCTTTGTTATTTGTCATCGGAATCAAGTCGGGTTTTTTGCTTTGATCTTAGAAAATTAAGATCTATAAAATGAAATAAAGTTGTTATAGGCGTTTTAGTTGCACTTTAAGGTTTATATAGAGTAGGGTTTTGGTGACCAAAATAGACTTTTCTTTAGGAATAATCTTAATGGGTTATGTTATGGTCTCTTCTGATTATTATAAATAGTAAATATATATAATATACATTGAAGTTTAAAGCTTTTGTGTTGTTTCTAAGTTTTTCTTAAACTTCTTCTTCAAAAATGGCCTTGAAATGTTTAAAAACAAAGCAGATAGTTAAAACAATCATTTCTTTGATGTTTCTTGTTCACGGAGTGGAAAATCGAAGTACTAAAATGGTGAATGTAGGGCACTGAGCGTAGGACAGGCAGATGGTTTAAGTAGGTTCCTCAAAGTTCTTAAACACATCATATGGAGATGTGAAAGTACAGATTATATTACTCTGAGATGTTCAGAATAGATGACTGGACTTTTTGAAACCTTGAGTTCAATATGAACAAAGGTGTATCTTTTTTATGAACACAGCATTGTATTCTTCTCTGGTTTTAGAATATTCTAAATAATGAATATGTGTAAGTAAAGTACCCTGGTATGAAAAAAAATTGTAAGTAAAGTACCCTGGTATGAAAAAAAATTGTAAGTAAAGTACCCTGGTATGAAAAAAAAATTGTAAGTAAAGTACCCTGGTACAATGTATGAAAAAAAAATTGACTTCAATCAAAGGGACTTTTTCGTACATTATATTGATAGAACGGTCGAAATTCATGTGCTTGATTGAATGATTGTTAACTTTAAACAAATTTGTAATCTGAAAAGTATTTCTTTTAATATAACATGACTGTATTAAAAATGTGAGTTAGTTTAGTTAAGTGGGATATTGATGACCTGGTTAAAGTAATGTGGGATATTGGTGACCAAAATAGAACCTTTTTAGTATCAGGTTTATTAGTAATGTTATTATACTTCAGTAGATTTTTTCTATATAAAATACAGGTAAACATTTTAACTATTTCATCTTGAATTTGGTAAAAGTACTATTTCCCTAGGGATATAGTAAAAACTATTTCCCTAGGGCAATAGTACCGTAATACCATTTCGCGGGGTTTTTGTATGATTGGCAGTAGGCGTGGCCTGAGTAACTGTATACAAAGTAAAGAGTCCGAGCAGTAGGCGTGGCTTTAGTTAAGTTGTTTACCGATTCAGTATAATAAAACAATTGTTTACTGGTCATTCGGAAAACAGTACATTTGTTTCCCCTCGGTACTTTACTGTTCCCCTTATGACCAGTAAACAATTGTATACTGTTAATTGTTGCATGCTGAAATGTATTATGGTATGGTCCAATAAATATAGTAAATGATTTCAAGGTCAATTGTAGGTAGTCTAAAGTTTTTTCCTAGTTTTTCTTGAACTTGTCCTTTAAAAACAAAATATATAGATCAAAGTTGAAGATTTTAAATGATTTATTATTTTTTTATGTTTCTCTATTGGTAATGAAAAAAAAAACCATATAGTTGTTGCTAGGAATGTTTCAAATATTATGCTTTAAGCCTATTATATTAATTGAAACTGTTGTTTGTGAATGGTCAATATTCAACCTTGATTATGTTGAAAAATGTGTACCTGTTTATTGTGGCACTAGTAGTGGCAATGTATTATGTTACATATTCCTTTTGTTCAATGTTCTTCTCTTGGGTTCTTCTTTCCCTGATTGTTCCTGGATGCTAGCTTAAATAAGTTTTGACAGATTTTTATATAACTTTGCACACCATTTAGTTCAATAGAATTAAGGTCTAGTTTGATAACTACAAAATCAAAATATTTTTTGAATTAGGAAACTTGGTAAATATTGAATTTACAGAATAAAAAATATTTCCTAAATTCTCAGCCAAATTTCTTAGAAATATGGGGTGGGTGGGCAAATTTTATTTTTTATATTTTTTACCCCATTTGAAAAAAAACCTGCCATTTTAAAGTATACAGTAGTCCCCCCTTTATAAGGTCATAGATTTAATAAATAATATTGAGATGGTACAATGTTGACAATTTTGTGCAAATATGGGGCCAACTTCATCTCTTCCTGAACATACTTGTTATGACATATACCGTATAGCGGGTAATTTTCGCGGCGTGAAAATTTCACGAATTTATACCAAATGTCCAAGTTGTTATATACGCAGACGTTTATTTTCGCGATTTAATAGTATTCCCAATTGAAATTTATGTTTATTCTATTTTACGCGGGTTCTAAATTTCGCGATAGAGTAATGGTCGCCAATATAGCGAAAATTAGAACCTCACGAAAATTTCCCGCTATACGGTATTTAATGTCATTGGGTTAAAGTAAATAAAGTGGGATATTAGTGACTATTATCATATAATCTTTTCCATGAATGGGGATAGCAGTACCCCATGCACATTGAAGAACCCTTTAGAGGCCGCTTCACAGGCCAAACTTGCAAACTGGGGAGGGATTTACAAAAATAAACTTTATATATACTGACATTATATTTCCTGCAAACAAAGTTTGAAGGTATATATGAATTTCTCTGTCTGTACATCCTCCTGTCAGTCAGTCTGTCCCCTCTTTCCATAATTTTTAAAGCTCTCCTTCTTAACATCATAATGAGATGTTAAGAAAAATTTGATATCTCTGGGATGTTATTATTGATAGATAATTGATTGTATTTTCCAACATAGAGTTAATATGAAGCAGGAAGAATCTTTTAATGAGCTACCAATATCACACATTGCTGATTTTAAAATGATATAATTAATGAATTTGTGTTGTTAAAGAAGTCCAGTACAAAATTGAATTTAATGTATTTTCTTTTTTTAAATTTGTTATCTAAAATTTTGTTTTCTCAATTACCGGTATATAAAAAGATTGTAATGACACATAAATGAGATTAGGTCAAGTAAAGTAGGATATTGGTGACCAGGTTTAACTATTTTTAGAAATAAGGTTATAAAAGGCAATGTCATTTGCTATTATAACATGCATTGTGTTATAGGTCATGTGTTGTGTTATAGGTCATGGTTATTTTGATAGTATAAGGATATTTTTTGAATAAATTTTTCTCTTATGTTATGAAAAAATGCCATATATTTGATGTTAGAACTGAAATATTAAAGCCACGTACGTACTCTAGCAGATCATGAAATCTGACTTCAAATTAATTCATTGACCAAACTGAAATGTAAATTAAAGTACAAGTAATTACACAGAAAAAATATCACCCTGTAATTCTACAAAAAAAAAATTGAAGTAGATTTTTTTGTGGGTTTTGGTTGTCCTTTGTGGTTTTTCTATATTACTACTTGTTATGTGAGCTGTGTCGCTTGCATACTTTTTCTACATCTCATTATTTTCTATTAAAAAAATTGGAGATATTTAAAAACATTATCACATCCAATTTCTAGTTAACAACTATCTCTGATGTGCATTTCCCCTCTACAAGACTCTCAAGAGTCACATGCACTGTACCCTAAAGTCAAAATGTCATATATAAAGTAGAATATAAAGAGTACAAAGCAATCTACCAGAGGGAGCGTCTATCAACACTGACCTCTATACTATCGCCCTAAGGATCATGGGAAATATTTTAATGATATTCATTCCCCAAATTTGGGGATATTACCCACAATCCTTAGCGCGATAGATAGAGGTCAATGTTGATAGACGCCCCCTCTGGTGATAGATTGGAGTACAAAGCAAGGTTCAAAATATAAACTTTGACAACCTCTTAGAATAATCCCTACAAGCAGAGGCAACCATCTAGGTGATCTCAAACCAATGTTTCAGACCAAAAAAATATTTCTGTGTTGATGTGTGGTCATCTTAAAAAGACTGAAAAGAATATATTGAGCTGGGCCTATTTATAGACTTATGGAATTTTAATTTTCCTTCAGAAGATGGTAAATTATAATCTTTATACTTCCAGATACAATAAGAGAAGAAAGTTTTATATAGATCACAAATGCCACCCTCAGACTATTGGGGTAATTGAAACAAGAGCCAGGTAATTATTGATACTATCTAGTTACTTTAGTACTTTGCTATGTTCATGCCCTTCCTACAAACAAAGAGGCAAATCTGTACATTAGTTTTATTAGCTGCTCCAAATCAGGTTATCATTTACTTTTTAGCTCACCTGACCCGAAGGGTCATGTGAGCTATTGTCATCGTTAAGCGTCCGTCGTCCGTCCGTCCGTTAACTTTTCTTCAAACATCTTCTTCTCTGAAACCACTGATGGGATTGCTTTGAAACTTTGTACACTTGATCTTTAGGATGTCCTCTACCAAGTTTGTGATTTCAGGGTCAAAATTGTCAGATCAATCGTTTAAGAGTTATGCCCCCTTTAACTGATTTTTCTATCAATTTTAACTGACTTTTAAAAATCTTCTTCTCTGAAACCACTGGTGGGATTGCTTTGAAACTTTATACATTTGATCTTTAGGATGTGCTCTACCAAGTTTGTGAAATTTGTGAACGTCGACCAACCAACATGGCCGCCGTTACTAAAAATAGAACAGGGGAGTCAGACCATAGTTTTTAGCTTATAGCTCAAAAAGTATAAGAGATAGAGAAAATCTGAAGCAACCCTCCTTCTTCAGCATCAAAAGCTCTACAAAACTCTCTATTGAGTCAAAGTTGTCGGACGACTCCTTATAGGAGTTATTTCCCCTTAATCGTCAAAATTTACCATTTTCACAGTTTTTGGACTTTATCTTGAAAACTGTAAGTGCTAGAGAAAAAGTAAGCATTGCAAAATTGTCAGATCAACCGTTTAAGAGTTATTCCCCTTTAACTGATTTTTCTATCAATTTTAAGTGATTTTTAAAAATCTTCTTCTCTGAAACCACTGGTGGGATTGCTTTGAAACTTTGTACACTTTATCTTTAGGATGTCCTCTACCAAGTTTGTGAAATTTGTGAACGTTGACCAACCAACATGGCCGCCGTTACTAAAAATAGAACAGGGGAGTCAGACCATAGTTTTAAGCTTATAGCTCAAAAAGTATAAGAGATAGAGAAAATCCGAAGCAACCTTCCTTCTTCAGCATTAAAAGCTCTACAAAACTTTCCATTGAGTGAAAGTTGTGGGACGACTCCTTATAGGAGTTATTTCCCCTTAATCGTCAAAATTGACCATTTTCACAGTTTTTGGACTTTATCTTGAAAACTGTAAGTGCTAGAGGGAAAGTTAGCATTGCAAAATTGTTCAGCTTATTGACATCTACAAAAATTATTTCAGGGTCAAAATTGTCAGATCATCCTTTTAAGTGTTTTCAATCAATTTTAACTTAATATGTTTGTTTTTTTGTTTTCTTTTCAAATGGAAAGCTTTGTAACTTTGTATTCTTGGTCTTAAAAGTGTTTTCTATCCTAACTAGTCTCTTTAACGTTACTTACCAAGTACATGTAGACCATGTTGCACACTAGGTAAGAGGCTTTAGCATAAGAGATCAGGTGAGCGATTCAGGCTCCTGGGGGCCTCTAGTTATACCTAATGAAGTATAATGTTATACCCTTCATTTTGTTAGATGTCTTCCATGCACGATTTGAAGGCAATAAAAGCTTGAAGGGATTTGAATAAAGTTTGGCACAGAAATTGAGTACAATGTGCTATTAAATGATTCAAGGTTGATTTCAAGCAAAATCTGAAAAATATGTTTTTATTATTGATACTTAAAGCATTTTTCTAACTTGTATTTAGATTTTCTTATAACATTGTATGACCTAACCACCATAGTATTGTGTGCCATATGGAAATTTTTGAAACTATTGAATTTCATAACACTGTGTCTAAACCAAAAAAAGACACTACAAACCTAATGTGAACTTAATTTGAGATTTCTTTTGAATGTGTTTCAGTGCCCTTGGTATTGAGGTTGAGAGAGTTGATTGGCAGCAGATGGATTTGAGTAATAGGGATATATCTGGTATACTGATTCAATACCCTGACACTGAGGGAAATGTGGTTGATTATGGTGAACTCATCGCTAATGCACATGCTAATGGGGTTAGTCAGTCCTTATTCAACAGCCAGCAGCCTTCAACAAGGCCAGTAGGCACAGCACACTGTTTTGCAAATGACCCAAGGTCAAAATAATATGTTTTGTTTTTAGTGTGTAGAAGACTTAAGTAGCTTTTCCAGAGCATTTTAAGGTTTATGTGTAAAATGATGTGATAAAGAGATGACATTTCATTCCTTGACCCATATTATGGTCTTGACTGAGTCCTCGACAAAATATGGGACTCTCAGAATGATTTTGGACCTGATATGGAAAACTTGAATTTATCACACTGTAAGTGGATATCTTCCTACATCGTACTAGCATTGATTTCAATTGTTACATTGATTGGTCAATATGTGGAAAATGATGATTATTTTACCACTTCCTTTTCATCTTTTTTATTCTGATGAATAGTTAATAAAGGTCAAGTCAACAGATCATTTGAAGGTCATATGTTCTCAATAGTAGAAATATATTTGAAAAAATATATGTTATAAGGCAATATCAAAATAGAATTAATTTGTAAGAAAAGGCGAAATGATATATCATAGGTTATTGCATGAAATTAGTGAATATTGTCCCAAGTGGAATTTAATATTGCACGAGTTTACAAGTGAAATATTAATTCTATGAGGGACAAAATTCCATAATATTCAGGAAATAAGCCTTTTATTGTATAGCAGACACCAACTCCTTGCTTAAAAGTGGGATTTATCGTTGATGACTTCAAAAATTTTAAAGTCATATTTGCACTAGTGAAATATGAAAATATATTTAATGTTGACGTCCCATTGCTTTAATATTGCTATACAATAAAGATGTTTATTGGAATAGATTGGTCTTCATGATCTATTTTATAACTGCTTCATTTTCTTATGGAATTTGGTTTCTTTCTTTTTGAAATATCCCTTTTCCTTTTCCATACAAATGTCATTTTATATATTACAAGTAATATTCTTTACTTCAGTTGTTTTTTTCTAATGAACTCTGTTTTCTTGAGAATTTTATGAACCAATTTGACTGTTTTTTTTTATCCTTTATGTTAACAAACCAATTGGACTGTATATTTTATCCTATGTCTTAACAAGCTGCTTTACTTTACAGACATTGGTTGTATGTGCCACAGATCTATTAGCTCTAACAGTATTACGACCACCAGGAGATTTTGAGGCTGATATGGCTGTAGGCTCAAGTCAGAGATTTGGTATACCAATGGGCTATGGTGGGCCCCATGCTGGATTCTTCTCATGTAAACACCAGTTTATGAGACTTATGCCTGGCAGAATGATAGGTGTCACAAGGTAATATCATTATCTTTCAAGTCATCACCATTTGTTTAACCAAAATTAATGTCATAGAAATTTGGGTGGATTCAACATAATGTCTGAAAATTTTAATTTTGACATTAAAATTTGACATTTTAAAAAGCACACACAAACCATTGATGAGATGGACAACGATTATACAAGTCCAAAGTTTTTTGTTTAATAAATTATTTATTCTAAACTTGAACTTGAAAATGTCAATTATATTTTTGCTAATTCAGCAATATTTCTAATTCATACATCTTTTCCTAAACTCTCATCAGCCACAAGACAAAGTGATTAGAATGTTGGTATTTTAGATTGTATTATGTAAGGTTATAAAGACACTGTTTTTATGTCACCTGCAACGTGTTACAGAAGCAACATATAGGGGTTACTTTGGCTCAATCCGTCGTCTTGCGTCATCGTCCTGCGGCATCACTAAAAATTCTGTCACAGTTTTCCAGGCAACCACATGTCACAACCTCTTGATATTTGGTATATAGCTTCTTCCTATGGTACTATATGGTGTAAAGCGGTTTTATGCCCATAACTCATCTACTTCCTATTTACTGAATATCTTAAGAAGCAGGCAACATACATCTTCCATGGAAGACTGCCATTCTAGTTGTAAGTAAATTGTGCTGAATCTGCTTTGGTCACTTCCTTGATTTTCTAATGGGTAGATAGACATAATGTTTATTTTCAAGGTCTTGTTTTAGAATATTTGCATAATTTATGTATGATCTATCTAGGGATGCTAGTGGTAATTTATGTATGATCTATCTAGGGATGCTAGTGGTAATTTATGTATGATCTATCTAGGGATGCTAGTGGTAATTTATGTATGATCTATCTAGGGATGCTAGTGGTAATTTATGTATGATCTATCTAGGGATGCTAGTGGTAATTTATGTATGATCTATCTAGGGATGCTAGTGGTAATTTATGTATGATCTATCTAGGGATGCTAGTGGTAATTTATGTATGATCTATCTAGGGATGCTAGTGGTAATTTATGTATGATCTATCTAGGGATGCTAGTGGTAATTTATGTATGATCTATCTAGGGATGCTAGTGGTAATTTATGTATGATCTATCTAGGGATGCTAGTGGTAATTTATGTATGATCTATCTAGGGATGCTAGTGGTAATTTATGTATGATCTATCTAGGGATGCTAGTGGTAATTTATGTATGATCTATCTAGGGATGCTAGTGGTAATTTATGTATGATCTATCTAGGGATGCTAGTGGTAATTTATGTATGATCTATCTAGGGATGCTAGTGGTAATTTATGTATGATCTATCTAGGGATGCTAGTGGTAATTTATGTATGATCTATCTAGGGATGCTAGTGGTAATTTATGTATGATCTATCTAGGGATGCTAGTGGTAATGATGCCTACAGACTGGCTCTACAGACAAGAGAACAACATATAAGGAGAGATAAAGCTACAAGTAACATCTGTACTGCCCAGGTAACTAATGCTGGTGTAACCATGTCAGAATTCTTGGAATTATAGTTCTATTTTATAGAAAACAACATTGTAAGATAACTGGTGATACATGTAAAGGTAGTCATAAGGTGTGACAAACAACATTACATAATGGTTTAAAAAAAGTATCTTACAGTTTTAAAGAAATGTTTTTTATGAATAATTATTTACATGTATGAATCCATGAAACTTTTGGTTGATTGATTCTTTTAGTTTCAAAGATTTCAACTTCTTCAACTAGTCATTCATATTAATGTTAGGTTTTTAATACACCCATAAATATTAGATAAATTAGTACCTGATGATACACCACATTTTCACAGAATTCAGAACTACATGAGATGAGAAAGTGTCTTAAAGTATAATTATAAGTATAAGTTTAAATTTCAAAATGGTCAAAACCCTAGGGTTCTTCCTACCCCAGATAGTGTTTGGCATTTTCAATATTTTGGGTAGAGCACCTTGGCATTTTCAATATTTTGGGTAGAGGTGCTTTGATGAGTCTTGAACAGATGAAATTGGCATCTTGTGAAGCAAAGTTCATGTCTGGAACTTTGTTGTAATTGTCTCGCCTGCGACGAATAGTCGCGGAAGGCGAGACATAGGTATTACTTTCCGACGGCGGCGGCGTAAACTTTTTTGTAAGACTTTTGTGGACAATGAATTGCTTGAAAAGTATAATAGCTAGGCATCTGATATTTGGTATACAGATAGTTCAGGTTATGGTCTACGCAACTGTCACCATGCCGTTTGACCCTGACCCCATTTTCACGCTCCAGTGACACTGTGAACTTAGGTCTTTTTTCAGGCCGTAAACTTTTTTGTAAGACTTTTGTGGACGATGAATTGCTTGAAAAGTATAATAGCTAGGCATCTGATATTTGGTATACAGACAGTTCAGGTTATGGTCTACGCAACTGTCACCATGCCATGTGACCCTGACCTCATTTCACGCTCCAGTGACTCTGTGAACTTAGGTCTTTTTTCAGGCTGTAAACTTTTTTGTAAGACTTTTGTGGACGATGAATTGCTTGAAAAGTATAATAGCTAGGCATCTGATATTTGGTATACAGACAGTTCAGGTTATGGTCTATGCAACTGTCACCATGCCGTGTGACCCTGACCTCATTTTCACGCTCCAGTGAATCTGTGAACTTAGGTATTTTTCAGGCCGAAAAACTTTTTTGTAAGACTTTTATGGACGATGAATTGCTGGAAAGTTATGATAGCTAGGCATCTGATATTGGGTAAACAGACAGTTGCGGTTATGAACAACGCAACTGTCACCATGCCGTGTGACCATGACCCCACTTTTACGCTCCAGTGACTCTGTGAACTTGGGTCTTTTTTTCAGACAGAAAACTTTTTGTAATACTTGTGTGGACAATGGATTGCTTGAATAGTATAATTTAATTAGGCATCTGTTATAAGGTATACTGACACTTTTTGTGTTTATATCAAGAAATGAAAGCTTAGGTAGTTGATTTTAGCGATGGTGCCGGCAGGCGAGACATACTTTTAGTGGCCACACTTGTTTTGATATCTATACTGTGTACTTCAGTGCTGATACTTCATAGGTAATTATGTATGAAGTCCTGTTATCTTGCTACCTAATCTGAACAGATGTCTAAGCTTTCCTTGGATTAGTACAGCATCATACCTTATACACACCTATACATTTATCATTTATACACACAATAATAGAACATTGACTCTACATAGAATTTTATACAGATGAGGCTTAGAAACGGGAAAATGTGAGTGCCCCCTGAGCGTTTTCCTGTTTCAAGCCAAATACTTTGTTGTAAAACAATAGAGTCATTGTTGTGACATGCGTCAGTCCTGAAAGAGCTTTGCTTTTGCCAGAAAGTATTTCACATGCAATCCTTTAAATTTCACATGTGCACAAAAAAGAACTATCTTTCTATTATATAATCATAAATTTCATCATAAATTGTCATGTTAAGTTAGTTAAGGACTTTGCTATATGCTGGCTTTATAATTCTAAATAAATGTTTTCTTTGCAATCTCAGTCACCCTGATATGTGCCACTCAGCCATTCCTTTATGGTAAATTATATTTCAGTCAGACTAAATCTTTCAAGATGCTGGTGTGAATGTCCTGTAGTAGTTCAACCTGTTTAAAGATGTTTGCTCTCTGTATTTAGTATATAAAAATATTTTCTCTTTAATTTTCCTACAGGCTCTTCTGGCTAACATGTCGGCTATGTTTGCTGTTTATCATGGACCAGATGGACTCAGACATATTGGTAACAGAGTACATAATGCTACAGTTATATTAGCAGAGGGTAAGATAATGCTTACTGTAAGGAAATCTTAACATCAAATTATTTAGTTTGTCTTGTTAAAAGACGATGGACAATTGCATCTTTAATCTTTTTGTTCTATAGTCAGTCTGATAAAAATAAAACTTCAAAAGCAATCTGTAGAACGTTACTAGAAAGTAAGAAGTTATTGTCACTAAGGTACTAAGTTTTAGTTTTAATTAGAAACCTAGGTAATAAAAACTGAAGACAGGGGTTTTCCTTGAATAACAAATAGTGAATATCAATAGCTTTATGTTTTTTTTATTAATGATTTGGATTATTATTATAAGTTCTTCATTTTCTATATTTTTAGTTTCTGACTTCTAATAATGTTTAAATGATCACCAAAGAAAATGTATAAATTGAAGTATGCACATCTTGCATTTTAAATTTACATCCATACCCTGTATATGGAAAAAAAATCCCAAATATATATAATTTGTTTGTTTCTTTTTCCAGCTTTAAAAAGAGCAGGCCACAGAATGGATATGAAACACTTCTATGATACCTTGTATTTTTGGCCCAAGAATGGTCAGGCCCAGATCCTGCATCAAGCCATGCAAAAGAAAATCAACTTCAGATATTATTCAGATGGTCATGTGAGTTAAAATCAACTTCAGATATTATTCAGTTGGTCATGTGTGTTAAAAATCAACTTCAGATATTATTCAGTTGGTCATGTGAGTTAAAAATCAACTTCAGATATTATTCAGTTGGTCATGTGTGTTAAAAATCAACTTCAGATATTATTCAGTTGGTCATGTGAGTTAAAAATCAACTTCAGATATTATTCAGTTGGTCATGTGAGTTAAAAATCAACTTCAGATCATGTGAGTAAAACAACTTATAAAACCACCAGTTCATGTTGTAGAATCTATGATTGATTGACAGATCATCTAAACCACAATATTTATAAATTATATGCCAGTGAAGCAAGGCTCATTAATTCACAGAGTCTGCCAAATAGCACCTTGCCAAAAATATGGTGAAAGAAAAATTGTTTATTTTGATTTTTGGAGGTTTTTCAAAAAGTCTGCACATACGGAGACAGAAATGGCTGTAAAATCTTATCGCATCGTCCCTTATTATCTTGTCCTATCTATCCAAATTATCCTTCCCATGGAATGGGTTTTATTTTGGCTTTAAGGCCAATGCCATTCAGGCATTCTCATATTCAACTATATGTATATAGTTGAACACCATGTTGAAGAACAGAAGTTTCATTACTACTTATCACCGCCTCTTGATATTTGATATGCAGCATCAGCATTTGTTGGGATTCAATTTCAGGTTTGTCACTCACCTTCTTCCTGTTGAAAAAAACCTGGCCATTTTTTACTTTGAAAGATTTTAAAACATTGTTTTTTGTGCTGCTTATTGCCAATTCAAACTTGATGGTTGTTTGATAATTTATTGATTTGTACTTTTAGATAGGAATCTCTTTGGATGAAACTGTAGAAAGAGAAGACATGAAAGATTTATTAAAAGTAATAGGATGTCCAGTTTCTTTGGTAGGTCTTATCTTATGTGTTTCTGGTTGCTTTCTTAATCACCATTAGTTACGATAACATAACCCTTCCTCTGTTATTCTCTGTGAGGGTTACGATTCCTGCCCATTGACTTCAATGGAGCAAAACAATTTTCTTTTATACACACACTTTATCAATCTGTTTGAATATTTGCATGTGGAACACTGTGTTTGAGGATAAGTTTCAGGCAAAGGTGTTGATAAATTTAAGATATATCCTAAAAATTTAGGTTAAAGTATGATATTTTCACTTTTACACTGGTCTTGAACTTTATGAAGTTCAGGATCAGAAATGTATTACATTAATTTTTTACTTATTTTTGTATATTAAATGAGAGACCGGAATAAGGTTATTTTTATTCTGGATGTATTTTTAATTATTAACCTGATACCTCAACCACTTCAAAGAAAACCTGGATGCCTTGTTCATGCTATTCCTGGCATGGCTGCTGTAAATTGATATTTTACACATTTATGATTACCATTATAGGAAAGTATATGTGAGGATATTGGACCACACCCTGCTATGAGTATAGAAAACACACCATTCAGAAGAACCAGTGATTTTCTTTCACATCCTGTATTTAACAGGTATTTAAATGATTTACTGATAGAAAATGATCTGTTTGATGTTTTCAAATTACAAAATCATGCACATGTTTTTAGCTCAATTGACCCAAAGGGTCAAAGTCATATGAGATATTGTCATCACATGGAGTCAGTCATCCATTAACTTTTCTTCAAAAACCTTCTCTGAAACCACTGAATGAATTGCTTTCAAAGTATGTGCAATTGGTCTTTAGGGTGTCCTCTACAGGTACCAAGTATGTGAAACTTTTGTAGGCCACCAACCAACATGGCAGTCATTGCTAAAAGAAAAACAGGAGGCGTCAGACCATAGTTATTTCCTGATATCTCAAAATGTTAAAGGGATAATGAAAATCTGAAGCCACTTTCCTTCTTCAGCATCAAAAGGTTTACCAAACTCTCAGTGGATTCGAAGCTGTGGAACAACTTATTACAGGAGTTATTTCCCCCTAGTGGTTAAAATTTACCATTTTCACGTGTAAAACAATTTTTGTCTGTAATTCATTTTTTTCCCGTTTAACATGCAAGACTGCCATTCTGGTTTTCATAGTTATACCTCAAAATATTTTTTTTATGAGGCTTTACCAAATGTTGGGGGGGGGATTAAGTTTTACTCATGTTTTATTTACTCAGATCAAATATTTTTTTAAGAAATAAACATTGAAATAATTGTGACATTTAGCATTGTGTTTTCTTTCTTTTAATTCCAGATTTCATTCGGAGACAAACATTGTCAGATACATGAAACATTTAGAGAACAAAGATTTATCATTAGTACATTCAATGATCCCACTAGGATCCTGCACCATGAAACTGAACAGCACTACCGAAATGATGGTATGTTTGAGAAATAGGTCTTTGGTGTCATCATCAAGGTAATTACTCCTTCAAATTGTTAAGTAAGCTCATAATTCTTCTATGGGTTGTTTCTATATATCTATCCATGAGCTCAACTAAGAATGGGATATGTTTTGTCTGGTTGATCCTTAGTTTGTGTGAAATGCTTTTCATTCAAGTGTAAGTAAGTTTGTATCTCAGCAACTAGACATTGAAGGATCATTTGACAGATATTTTGATGAAATAGAGTAGGTCAGCAGTCATTGCAACCTATATTTTCTACTTGAGTACTGCAATAAATAATGCTAAAAGAAAGGATGATAGTATTAACTGTCCTTGGTTACTTCTTCATTCGTTTCTTTTATGTAAACTGGTAACTAAGACATTTCTTTGGATTCACAGTATCAAGATCAAAGTGTGTGTTCAGTATTCTTTTTACTCTACCATAAGTCAGTTTTCTGTTGAATGGAGTTGAAGTTTCTTTTTGTCATTTAAAATTTGTCAGAAAAAATGACTTAGATCTAACAAATAAAACCTTATACTTTATTTCGAGTTCAGACAATCATACATTATTAAGCTGTGCAAGGGAAGCTCATTTAGTCATGTATATATTTTAGCCCTGTTCATGGAAAGAGTTTGCCAACATTCACCCATTTGTGCCCTTAGAACAAACCCATGGCTATGCTGAAATGTTTGAGGAACTTGAACAGGATTTATGTGAAATCACTGGCTATGACAAGATATCATTCCAGCCTAATAGGTAAGTCAGTGGCTTTGTTATATAAAACTTTTGTAGAATAGTGTATGATGTTGGAGTGTTCTTAGTGTAAATATGTGAAGAGGCCAAAGGCAACTCCTCCTAAACTGCTTGATAGATTTTAGCTGAGGTATTCTTTTGTGAGCTTGCTCACATTATTCCTTGTTTAATTTATTCAAAATAATCATTTATATGACACCAAAAATTAATGAAAACTATATTTGAAATGTATGAGTTGATGAATGTCTAGTATATAATCAAACAATGTTACTGTAATAATATATATATATATATTAATAATATATATGAATGTCTTGTATATAATCAAACAATGTTACTGTAATTTCAACCCTGAAAATCATCTGACAAACAGATTTTGATTTTTTGAGTGCCCTCAGCAAGGATCGAACTCACAACATTTGGGACATCTACGGCGTATGCGCCTAGCTAACAGATTTATCAGAATTATCAAGGCTATGGAATTTATCAAAATTCTGATAAATCCGTGTATGCTTTCAAATTAATAGCTCTGTAATTAAAAACCTTGTGACGCTTTATACATTGTGTTAGCAGAATAAGTTGTAATTGTACTTCGCAGGGAAAAGTAACACTACCCAAACGAAAGCTCTTCTTTTGAGGAGCCTAGGATGGTGTAGTGGTTACAACCTCTGTTCTGTTAGCTAGGCGCATACGCCGTAGATGTCCCAAATGTTGTGAGTTCGATCCTCGTTGAGGGCACTCAAAAAATCAAAATCTGTTTGTCAGATGATTTTCAGGGTTGAAATTACAGTAACATTGTTTGATTATATACAAGACATTCATATATATTATAAAAATTCGAATAATCTTGCATTCTGCAGTTTCTGTGGAATCCAATGGAGCAAGAACGTAAACACGTTAGAGATAGCTATAAATAGACCATGCATATATATTAATAATATATATAATGCATGGTCTATTTATAGCTATCTCTAACGTGTTTAACGTCTCTAACATCGTTTGATTATATTCTAGACATTCAATAAAATATATCCCCGTTTCTACAACAATATCACACAAACAGTCTGAAAATCCAGAATTCCAATATAAAAACTCAGATTCAGTCAACAACATACGACAATGCTCTGTACTTTTGGAAGACGTTTTAGACTTTGAAAACATCGAAAGTCATTGCACAATCAAAAAATGTGGAATAAAAAACTGTAAAACTTGCGCTATTTTAATCACTGATCCACAAATTAAGAGCAATTTAACAAACCATACGTACAACATCAACAGTTGGGATGATTTGAACTGTACATCTTCAAACGTTATTTACGCACTAGAATGCACTTTATGCGGATTGATATATGTTGGGGAGACTAAAGGCAGATTGAATGCCCGTATAAGTGGCCACAGATCCGGCATTAACACTGACAAATTCCCTTTCATTTACCAACATTTTAATCAACCGGACCATTCCATCTTGTCCATGAAAGTCCGCATTCTTGAAAAAATATACCATACCACCAACAATCCCACTTTAAGTACGCCATTTCGAAAACAACGAGAAGAATTCTGGATTAGAAGGTTAGGCACCGCTTTACCTTATGGTTGCAACGACAACATTGGTAGTTTAGGGAACTTATCAAGTCCAAGATGCAATGATGTGAATGTGATGAATCTTTTTGAACAGCAGGAAAGGCGCAAACGCAGTCATGGACATCGGAAGTACAATTCACCGAAGGTACATGACGTGTCTATCAATGGACTGCTTTCGTCTATCCAATAACCTCTCGGGATTCATCACATTCGCACTAAATTGTATTCTATTCCTCTTTCCAAACTTCACACACTATACAAAGAATGTCGCGAAAATCCAGTGACTGATTTTAAATCCAACCTGTACCGTCTTACAGCCATTGTTCTTGACATTGGAAACAACCGATTATTCAAACCAGTCGGTGTTCCACACGAAAACAACAAGGACAATCGCTCTTTCATTTCTCTTCCATTTTTAAACAAAGGTCTGGATGCCATAAATTTAGGAAACATTTTACACCATAAATCTGTTACAGAACATATCCCTTCTTATTTCAAAGACACAAGTGTTCCCGTCATTTCTTATTCCTATACTTCCACCATTGCACCTAAGGTATTTAACTACAAACAAGTTTTGCGGGATTACCAAATCAACGACCTTAAAGCAAAACCACCAGACTGTTCTTGTGACAAATCCCCATTCAAATATAGTCCCTCTGGCCACGTCATTACTGGGGACCTCAACATAGTGGAAAATTACCAACTCCGCGATGTTTTGGCCAAAGGACCAAAATATCGTGAGCCTAGAGCAATTAACTGGAACCATAATTTCAAAACAATTATGGATTCAGTTGAAGACTATGCCAGAAAATGGGCCAAAAAAGAACATGAAAAGGAAAGCGACGTTCTTTCTGAGTGGGTAAAGTCTGTTGGTTTTGAAAAGGATTAACTCTTTGAAAGGCTCGATGAGCACCAAGGCAACATCTATTTTCAACAACCCTGATGTTGCGAAGACATTGTCCACCTTACATGACAAATATGTTGTCGTACCTGCTGATAAAGCGCCTAACAACATCATTTTCGTATGCAAAAGACACTATATTGATTGTTTATCAGCTGAATTAGGGGTTGGTTGTACTAGCAAAAGCACCACATATACAGCGACAACACTGTCAAAGGAGGAAATAATCAACAATCATAATTCTGTCATTTCTTCCTTTGGCATTTCCGTTGACAAAAAGAACGATGACATTCCATCCTTGTATTGGATTCCAAAGTTACATAAAACTCCATACAAGCAACGATTTATTGCTGGGTCATCCAAATGTACAACTAAGCCTCTTTCAGTTTTGTTAACATCAATATTGACGGCAATAAAATCAAGCATTGAAAAGTATTTCGATTGTTGTTACTCTAGAAATGGCGTCAATCAAATGTGGATTCTCAAAAATTCTAAAGAACTGATGGAAAATCTCCATTCTAAGTTATTTTCATCATGTAATAGCATTAAAACGTTTGATTTCTCTACATTATATACTTCAATTCCACATTCACAACTAAAATCTCGTTTGGCACAGCTGATTAAACGTAGCTTTATCAAAAAGAACGGAAAACGCAGGTACAAGTATTTGGTAGTCGGTTATAAAAAGACTTACTTTGTCATCCAAGAGTCTAGCAAGAAAAACAAATTTACAGAAGATCAAATAATAGAAATGCTCAACTTTCTAATCGACAACATATTTGTACAGTTTGGTGGACGTGTTTTTCAGCAAACAATAGGTATCCCAATGGGCACAAATTGTGCACCATCGCTTGCCGATTTGTTTCTTCATTCATATGAAGCGGACTTCTTACAATCGCTTCTAGACAAAAAGGACCGCAAACTTGCTTTATCCTTCAATCTCACATTTCGTTATATTGATGATGTCCTTTCACTAAACAATCCTCGATTTGGTGACTATTTACATCTCATATATCCGAAGGAACTTGAGATAAAGGACACTACAGATTCTAGGAGGTCCGCTTCATATCTGGATCTATTTCTCGAAATTGACACACAAGGAAGGCTTTGTACAAAGCTCTATGACAAACGTGATGACTTCAACTTTCCAATAGTTAACTTTCCCTGTCTGTGTAGCAACATTCCGTCCGCTCCAGCATATGGAGTTTACGTATCACAATTGATTCGCTATTCCAGAGCATGTGGGGAGTACAACGACTTCCTTGATAGAGCCACACGGCTGACAAGCAAATTGTTAACACAGGGGTACGTTGCTCCCAGGTTGTTGTCATCACTAAAGAAATTTTACGGACGACATCATGTGCTTGTAAACAAATACGGGATTTCTATCTCTCAGATGAGCACAGATGTTGGTTTGACATAGAGTTTTGTAATGTCATCCTTTCCGGATTTGACCAAAACTTAATCGATCTTTGGCAACGTGATGGGTGTGCTATAGCAAGCAGGAACTGCTTACTCTTCCGGAGCACCTGAGTTCACTCTCGTTTCGACTTGAGTTTGCGTTGCTGAATACGGTTTTGTTGTTATGTGTGTTTGTGTTTTATTTTGTTATGTGGTTTGTTTTGTTGTGATGATTTTTGTCTGCCGGTTTTGTCTTTGTCTTTACGATTTTATGATACTGATTACCCCTTTGGTACACCTTTGCTTCTCTCATATATAATAATATATATTATCAAATTTGAATAATTTGCATTCTGCAGTTTCTGTGGATTTCAATGGAGCATGAACGTAAACACGTTATAGCTATAGATAGACCATTCATGAAATGTATGAGTCAATGCATTCCTTAACAGTATGCAAAAAAGATACTATTGATAAAATATGTTTTGCCATTTACTTGAGGGCTATTCCAGAATTAATTGATTTGGAACAATGAAGGGCACTTTAAAAATACTCCCATCATGCACAGGCCTTAGACAGAAGAATAATTATGTTTCTGTAATTCACTTTGAACTTCTATTATTGTGTTGTGTATTTTCTCTGTTCGTTTTCATTATAGATAGTACTTCAACATTGATCTTTGTTTGATTGTAGTGGTGCCCAGGGAGAGTATGCAGGATTGAGGGCCATCATGGCTTATCTTAGTGCTTCTGGGGAGAAACAGAGAACAGTAAGTAAAAATCTGTACTGTTCTGCCCGGTCTACAAAAATCCGGTTGATCATCAGGTTTTACTATTCCTTGAAGAAATATGAAATATTATGTACTTTCCCTTTTGATTCTATCTATAACTAAGTGAGTATCAGATGAGCCTGGAAGCCGAGTCTGATACATGTACAAGACTAGATGTAAAAAGCATCAAAGTGGAAAGTATATAATATTCTTTTTATCGGTAATTATAAAACGACACATTGAATAGTTTTCAGTGCAATAATGTCACTTGACGTCACAATTTACGTCACATTTCATCAAATGACATCACAGAAATCAAGTGCTCCAACCTAATATTTTTAGTATCACAGACTGTCCATGATACTTAAAAATATCAGGTAGATGAGTTCAAAGGAAAAAGAATTTTATCATGAAACTACACACATATGCATCAGGGTGGTAATACAACAAATTTCTTTAAGTATACTCCTAACATCATCTTCATGGTGTAGTGATTGAAGAAAAGGGACAAGTAAGGACAGGTTTCATCTCTGTTGGAAGTTAGGCTTGTTTGAAATAAAAAAAAATGATTTGTGTTTGATTGTTGAAACGGTACGAATTGATATATAGCTAAATTATTCAGTGTTGATTCAGGTTTTTATCAGAACAGTTTAGGAAGGAAATGACAAAAGATTACAAAAATTTAGACCAAAGCAATTGTTGAAACAATAGAGGAAAGAAGCAACCCAAATAAAAGATAATGCAGTCCTTAAAATGTTAATTCAGACTCGTATATACATAACTAGGCAGCTGTTTAAATATAAGAGATACAGATTTCCACCCACATCTGCATGATAAATACAAAGGTAATTTAGTCAATGAAATGGCTTGAATGATGCGGTGTTTGTGACATTGCTAGAAAGCTCATTTCTGTAAGACGTTAGAAGAAAAGTTTATCCTAACTTTAGATACCATTTTGTAGGTTTGTTTGATTCCTACCTCAGCCCACGGAACCAACCCTGCCAGTGCTCAGATGGCAGGCATGAAGATACAACCCATCAACGTAGACAAAAATGGTGCCATCGACATGAAACATCTCAAAGTTATGGTCAGTAGTCAATATATATACTATTGATTATTAGAGACAACCCAGCATACCAAGAGGTATCCTCATCTGGATTTCTGATGAACCCAAAGAAACCAGTGTTGGTTCACTTTTCGTTTAATTTATTAATTATTAGATTAATAAAAATGTTTTTGGATTAAACTAAGACAACTTAGGTATTGACAGAAAAAATCCATATTGACCAAGTGAATTGATCAAAGTATTATTGCATAAGCATTTTTATATCAGCTAAGTTTTAAGTTTATGGAAAGCCTTCAGTGGCAAATGCAGACATTTTGTTTAAGGAGCCAATTACTGACCAAAGAGGGGCCCAATACTTATCATGCTTTGAACAGTGATTTTCTTTGTATTCAACCAAGCCTTGTCCCCTGCCCTCTAGATCATATACTGGCCATACATAGTATCTGTCAGATTCACCTTGGGGCCAATATTGAGATCATTGTGAGAGAGAATAAGACTATTGGTGTCTAAAAGATAGATTAAAGCCCAATGCATTTAAGAATAAATGATGTTCATCCTCTAAATCAATGAAGATAATAAGTGCATGAAGTTTGACTAGCAAGTAGAATTAACATTTATACTGACAAATTAATTGTTTTGACATTTGATTATGTTTTAGGTAGAGAAATACAAAGACACACTAGCTTGTATGATGATAACATATCCCTCTACCAATGGTGTGTTTGACAAAGATATCAGGTATGTTATTCCTGTATGATGTGATTGTTAAAACCATATGGCATGTTATAAACATATGATGAGTTGGAATTCTTATCTTATTTTATTCCACAAAAAGTTTATAACTTTGTAGTCCGAATAATGTCTCTGTAATGTAACACCTTTATTCAATATGGCTTACAGAAAATGTTTGAACCAATTTATCTCTTTACTTAATTTTGATGATCAAAATTTTTATGAAGTTATGATTTATTTCAGAGATATCTGTGACATGATCCATGAGTATGGTGGTCAGGTCTATCTTGATGGAGCCAATATGAATGCACAGGTATTGTATAGATATTTCCTTGTGAGTAGCTATGACATGTCAAAATAAAGATGAATGGGACTATTGTCTACCTGTTCCAAATTTCTTTTATCTACTGTGGATTCATTTATTCTCGTGGTTTGATAAAAATTGATAAGTTTGTGGATTCTTAAATGCGCGGTTCTGAAGTATGCAGCATACAGATCAATGTTAAATTTCCTTTTTGTGGGTAAACGCCACCCATGAAAACCACAAAAATTGATACCTCACAAATAATAATGAAACCACAGTATATTTTATGCAATCTTGACCATTATTTTTAAGATGAATGTACCCTAGATTCAGAAAGTAACATTGAAGTATGCTATGCAATTTGTCCATTACTTGGGGTACCCATCTCTTATTGCAAACAAACAACTGAAAAACAGGATGTAGCAAAAGGATTCAGATTCATGTATTCAGGTTCATTGAAGATTGATTATGTTATTTTGAATGCATGTTTATAGTAACAAAATGTATGAGGGATTATTGAAGAAGTGAGTGGGGTTATTTTGGATGCATTTGTGTTTATTTTAGGTTGGAATTTGCCGTCCAGCTGACTATGGATCAGATGTATCCCATCTTAACCTCCATAAAACCTTCTGTATTCCCCATGGTGGAGGAGGGCCAGGGATGGGACCTATTGGAGTGTAAGTATTGTGTCCCATCTTAACCTCCATAAAACCTTCTGTATTCCCCATGGTGGAGGAGGGCTAGGGACGGGACCTATTGGAGTGTAAGTATTGTGTCCCATCTTAACCTCCATAAAACCTTCTGTATTCCCCATGGTGGAGGAGGGGATGGGATGGGACCTATTGGAGTGTAAGTAATGTGTCCCATCTTCATCTCCATAAAACCTTCTGTATTCCCCACGGTGGAGGAGGGGATGGGACCTATTGGAGTGTAAGTAATGTGTCCCATCTTAATCTCCACAAAACCTTCTGTATTCCCCACGGTGGAGGAGGGCTAGGGATGGGACCTATTGGAGTGTAAGTATTGTGTCCCATCTTAACCTCCATAAAACCTTCTGTATTCCCCATGGTGGAGGAGGGGATGGGATGGGACCTATTGGAGTGTAAGTAATGTGTCCCATCTTCATCTCCATAAAACCTTCTGTATTACCCACGGTGGAGGAGGGGATGGGATGGGACATATTGGAGTGTAAGTAATGTGTCCCATCTTCATCTCCATAAAACCTTCTGTATTCCCCACGGTGGAGGAGGGGATGGGACCTATTGGAGTGTAAGTAATGTGTCCCATCTTCATCTCCATAAAACCTTCTGTATTCCCCGTGGTGGAGGAGGGTCAGGGATGGGACTTATTGGAGTGTAAGTAATGTGTCCCATCTTAACCTCCATAAAACCTTCTGTATTCCCCATGGTGGAGGAGGGCCATGGATGGGACCTATAGGAGTGTAAGTAATGTGCCCCATCTTAACATCCACAAAACCTTCTGTATTCCCCATGGTGGAGGAGGGCCACGGATGGGACATATTGGAGTGTAAGTAAGGGAGGGTTCTACTTACCTTCTTCTCTGTACTGAATAGTCAATTATGTTTTCTATTTAACTATTAATTTACAAAAGGATTATTTGATAGTTACATCAAAAGGTAAACAAAGCTTTTACATACATGTGAAGGACCTGGAGATTTTGATATTTTTAGCTGGAGATTGGAAAAATAGTGTGAAATTTTCACATTCTTTGAACATGTTCACATTGCATTTAAATGTTAATTGTGGGGACTTGCATCAAATCTACATGGCTTCACTTATAAATGTTCAGCTGTTTATTATCATCATTAGGTCAATCACAGCAATTAACATTTGATTAACTTTTTCACCTGTGAAATTTACGTTCTACCCAATTATCAAACCTTGAAATCACCAAACAAATACTGAACAAATATCTCAATAAAAATGTCTATAAAATTACAATTTTGTCAAATTCTGAAAAAAAGCAGATTACATAAAAAGTTGTGAGGACAGGAGATGGGTAAAAAGTCAGGATATTTATACTCCTGGTGGGAGAATCACATGTAGGCTTCAATTTGAGTAAAAAATAGACTAAATTAAGTTGTATTTTCATCCACTGTAAATATTCATGGCAAGAAAATTGTAAATTCCTTAATACATTTTCAATGTAAGATGAAATTGGAAGAAAAAAAATGTTTAAAAAAAGCATAAATTTTAATCAAAAGATTTCACCATTTTACTGTACTTAGACCTTGTTTGTGTTTACAGGAGGAAACATCTAGCCCCCTACTTACCCACACACCCCGTTATTCCTCCTTATGGTACAACAGGACCAGAAGCTAAATCATTTGGTGTGGTGTCGGCAGCTCCATTTGGTTCCAGTGCTATCCTACCAATATCTTGGGCTTATTGTCGAATGATGGGAGCAGATGGACTCAAACATGCCTCAGAAATAGCAATACTCAATGCTAACTACATGAGTAGAAGACTTGATGGCTACTACAAAACACTCTATAAAAATGACAATGGTACTTGACATATATATTTTTCATGTTTTACCACTGAAAAAAAGGACCTAACAGAAAAAAAGTCTGTCGGTTGACTTATGTTTCATTATTATTTGTGGGATATAAATTTTTATTGGTTTTCATGGGTGGCCTTGACCCGCGAAATTTGATAGCCCAGGAAAACGAATTTAACATTGATCTGAATACTGCAGACTTCAAGGCCACAAATTGATCCTTTTTCTTCTAACCACAAATATTTGTTATGAATTCACATTTTATTAGTTATTTAAAAGAACATTAAGGGCAGAGTTTCAACTTGGTCCATTTTTCTATCCACATTTTTGTGTGAATACTTTAATTTAAAACTACAGAGGGTACAACCCTGAAGTTTAATACAGTGATGGAAAAAGGTTGAGTATTCCTTTCCTAGCTGAAAAATTAGTGAAACCCTTGAGCAAGGGTAGATATCTGGAAACCTTTTTATTTAAACATGTGAAGCTAAAACCCACAGTATTCTTGTGATTTAAAGTCCAGTGCCATAAACATTTTGCCACCCTCTTAAGCATGAAAATGTGATACAACTTTTTTTCATACCAGTATTCAATTTTTAACAGGTTGGTTATCAAGAGATCTTTAGATTATTGTAATTTTGTAAATACTTTCTTTCCAGGCTTAGTGGCACATGAGTTTATCCTAGACTGCAGAGACTTCAAGAAATCAGCAAACGTAGAAGTTATGGATATTGCAAAGCGCCTACAGGATTATGGTATGTTAATATGATCCCACTGTCATCATGAAACTTAATACACATATACATCAAGGTATGGACAAATAGAAATCATTATTAGATTTTATACTTGTTTCATTAACTTCATGGTTGATTGATCACAAAAGGGGGTGTTGTACTTAGGTTTACTTACCGGGTATATGTTTAAGTGACTTTTTTTTAAAGAAATATCATCACCATAAACCTTTATACACATATACATCAGGGTATGAGCATACACAACTCATCATAAAATTATGTCCCTGGCATCCACTTCATGGTTCATTGATTTTTAAAAATGAAAACATGTTGCAAGACAGGTCATCATGTCCTTTGGACATATTCATGTTGTACAAGAATCTTCAATTTGTATAATGGTAAAAATCCACACAGTATACAGCACTGGCATATGAAACTGTATGAATTTCAATATTCTGGGCTTTATATCAAAGCATTTAAGTTTTGTCCTAATATACTGTTAGGGCCCATTGAAATTTTTAGGACAATAACTAAAATAACTAATAACTTTTCATTTATTTTTTAAAAACTCGGAAAATATGTCTTTCTCATCTCAGAAAATAACCTTGTCTTTGATACAGTATATTCTTTATTGAACCTTAAACATGGAAAGAGTTGATATTTTTGTAGATGATACTCTGTCTAATGTCTAAAGGGTTTATTTTCGAATCCCTTTATGGACCAACTTTCTTGAGATGCCACTGGTATTTGACTGTTTTCACAACCAAAGAAAAAACTACAACAACCCATTATAAGATGCTCGAGTTTTAATTTTTAGCTCACCTGGCCGAAGGCCATGTGAGCTATTGCCATCACTTGGCGTCCGTCGTCGTCCGCCGTCGTCTTCCGTTGTCGTCGTTAACTTTTCTTCAAACTTCTTCTCCTCTGAAATGGCTGCACAGATTCAAACCAAATTTGGTCTGGTGGTACTTTAGGGTATCCCCCACAGAACTGATGTGGGGATTTTTGATTCGTCGAAAAACATGGCGGCCGTTGCTAAAAATAGACCAGGGGGGTCAGACTACTGTTTTTGGCTTGTAAATCAAAATGTATAAGAGATAGATGAAATCTGATGCCACGCTACTGCTTCAGCATCAAAAGCTCTACAAAAGTCTCCATTGAGTCGAAGTTGTCAGATGACTCCTTATGGGAGTTACTGCCCTTTAAAGGTGAAAAATAGCATTTTTTCATGTTTTTGGCCTATAGAATGAAAACTATTGCAGATAGAGAGAAGCTGTTGCTTGCTTAAATGTTCAGCTCATTTAGCTCTACAAAAGTCTCCATTAGGTCAAAGTTGTCAGATGACCCCTTATAGGGGTTATGGCCCCTTAAAGGCAAAAAATAGAGTTTTTGGCCTTTAGAATGAAAACTATTGCAGATAGAGAAAAGCTGTTGCTTGCTTAAATGTTCAGCTCGTTTAGCTCTACACAAGACTCCATAGGGTCGAAGTTGTCAGATGACCCCTTATAGGGGTTATGGCCCCTTAAAGGCAAAAAATAGTGTTTTTGGCCTATAGAATGAAAACTATTGCAGATAGAGAAAAGCTGTTGCTTGCTTACATGTTCAGCTCATTTAGCTCTACAAAAGTCTCCATAGGGTCAAAGTTGTCAGATGACCCCTCATAGGGGTTATGGCCCCTTAAAGGCAGAAAATAGAGTTTTTGGCCTATAGAATGAAAACTTGCAGATAGAGAAAAGCTTTTTATTGCTTAAACATTCAGCTCATTGAGCTATACAAAAGTCTTCAAAGGGTTGACATTAAGACCAGGTGAGCGATTCAGGCTCCTGGGAGCCTCTTGTTTATAGATCAACTAGTCTCGTCATTTTTGCCTCTTGTACTCAAAATAATTTGTTGTTGAAAATACTGACCTTAAATACCTCTATGGGTTCACAAAATTGTTAAAGTAGAGCAATTAAGAAATTCTATTTTTAGAAAGATAATCCTCTTAACTTTTATTTTATCACAATTACTATGAGGCACTATTATTGCTTGTTTATAGGGTAGAAACATTGATGATAATCATAAAACTGTCATTATTATTATTCAGGCTTCCATTCACCAACGACCTCATGGCCTGTGGTTGGCACCCTCATGATAGAACCAACAGAGTCTGAAGATAAAGAAGAACTGGACAGATTCTGTGATGCTCTTATAGGTTAGTTATAAATCAAATATAGACATAATTATAGTCATTCATAAAACTTATGAAATAGACAATGACGCTCTCATACAGGTTTGTCTGAACCATTAAATAAATGGAAAATTCATATTGAAAGTTCAGTCATAGAGACTTGGACTCTACTTTATAACTCTAGACCATTAAACATATTTTGTAAAATCCTGATAACTACTTGTACATCTGTACTTATTTAACTTTATAAAGAAACAAGGGGTTGCACTAAGTCGTGCTAAGCATACCCCCACTCGACCAATCAGAAAACAGGAAGTAGATGACTGACTGACCTGGAAAGGGGAGGCACGGTACAACTCATCATGCTTAAGCTGTATACCAAATTTGAAATCAATTCCTTCAGTAGAAGCAGAGAAATCTGTTACGAAAAATTTTTGACCTATAAAAAGTCAAGTCGGCTCTAAAAACAGGAAGTAGATGATGGACTGACCTGGAAAAAGGAGGCACGGTATAACTTATCATGCTGAAGCTGTGTACCAAATATGAAACTAATCCATCAAGTAGAAGCCGAGAAATCTGTTACGAAAAATTTCCTATTTCAAATTGTTTACCCTAAAAAGTCTAAGTCGGCTCGGATAACAGGAAGAAGATGATGGACCGACCTGGAAAGGGGAGGCACGGTATAACTTATCATGCTGAAGCTGTGCACCAAATATGAAACCAATCCATCAAGTAGAAGCCGAGAAATCTGTTACGAAAAATTTCACATTTCAAATTTTTTACCCTAAAGTCTAAGTTGGTTGGAAAACAGGAAGTAGAAGATGGACGGACCTGGAAAGAGGAGGAATGGTATTACTTATCATGCTTAAGCTGTGTACCAAATTTGAAACCAATCCATCCAGTAGAAGCAGAGAAATTGAACTGGAAGGACAGACGGACGGACAAGGTGATTGCAATATAGCCCCCTCTCTTACGAGTGGGGGTATAATATGATGAAATGGATGTATCCTATCAATGTTTTATACTAATATTTAACTTTGTTTTATAGCAATAAGAAAAGAAATAGCTGATATAGAAGAAGGAAGAGTTGACTCAAAAATTAATCCTATAAAGGTAATATTAAATAGTAAGATCAAGATATCTTTGATGATTATACCTCTGTACTAAATGCAATTATATATCAAGGAAGTGGTAGTACACATACATGTGAAGGATCTGAGATGTTGGACCAAAAAATGGAAGATTTGCAGCGCTCATTAAAATTGCATTTCAATGTCAATTGAGGGCACTAGGGTGTGCCAAATATAACTGGCTTCACTGATTAATCTCCAATTGTTTATACAATTATCAGGCCAATTACTGGCAATAAACCTTCAATTACCACCTTTAATTGATAACGTCTGACTAATTGACAAACCCCTACAACACTGGAAATATTATATGACCAAACGATTAAAATGTCTATAAAACTAAATTTTTGAAATGTATTGAAAAGCGGGAGATTACACAAAAAGTCGGGAGAACAGGATTTGGGTAAAAAAGCTGGGAGTTTTTGTCTCTTGGCAGGAGAATCACACGTATGAGTACATCATTTGTAGAAATCATAGCTCTCGGAGATAATTTTTTTCATTAATTCAAGGGTATCCTCAGTCTTTTTGGTGTGTTTGTTAAACAGTTTTAGCTTAAAACTGTACTTGTCATTCAATCATTTTTGTCTCGCCTGCCAAGCGGAGAAAGACATAGGTGTTACTTTATAGGTGGCGGCATTAACTTTTGTGTTAAGGTATTATGAGCACCTCCATATCTCAAGAACTATAAGTCCTAGGTTGATGAAACTTGGTATGCATATGCCCAAGTAGTAGCTTAGCACAGTTGCATCCCCATCTTTTGACCTTGACCTTGATTTTCTGGTTGAGTGACTTTGAAAGTTTTGAGGAATAACCAGGTATTCCGATGGTGCCAGCAGGCAGAATATACTTTAGTGTTAACTGTTGTTAAACCTTCACTACAATTTTAGAACTTGTTTTAAAATGTAAAATTTATAACAGTCCAATTGCTATTAGCTTCTTAAAATACACAAATTGTGTACATTGCATACTTTTGTTTATGATATCTCATTTTTGACTTTGTATATCATTTGTAGATGTCACCACATTGTCAATCTGTTGTTTTATCATCGAACTGGGACCGACCATATACTCGGGAGGTTGCTGCATTCCCATTGGTAAGTGTAAAAGGATGAAAAAACAGAAACAGTATTAAAATTATGACTTTTGAAAATTTATGCATGATAGTTCTTGGGGAGGAATTTCGCATATTTTGTTGGGCTCCAGCAGGTTGTAAAGACCCCAAAAATATAGTTCTATAACTTTTGGAAGCAAAGTTAAAGAAATATAAATATTAACTAAGGTACCACAGTAAAAACAATACCATATTATAATAGGGTCAATATCAAAGGTTTCATCATGTTGAAAAAATCTCCCTATAGGTTTTAATACTTTGTTGCAAGCTAAAAGCTTATTATTTGGGATACAAATATTAAATATTCAAATAAAAACAAAATATTCAGATGAACACTGTACTGTACAAAGCAATAGTTGCAACAAAGTAATATTTTAACCTCACCACTTACATGTATATGTAGTTTACCATTTTATTACTTTCAGCCCTACTTAAAAGGAAACAACAAGTTTTGGCCCTCTGTCAGTAGGATAGACGATATATTTGGAGATCAGAACATTGTATGTACATGTCCACCAATGTCAACATATGAATCTCCCTTTATGGAAACAATAGAAGAAAAAGCCGAAGCTGTCTGCAGAAAATGAAAATAGTTAAACTTTTATTGTCTTCTTGATATTTTACATGAGAAAGTCTATTTATTTTTGACAATACTTGTTTTTATGGTTATATTTTGTAAGATCTGTACAATTGTTATTTGGTATAGGAGTTGTATGGTCTATGAGTGATAGTGTTTGTATAAGTGTACTAGAATGTTAAATGATCGTTGAATATGTTTCATATTGTAAGATTGGGTATATAAATTTGTTAACACCTAAGTTTTCAACTAGTTATAACTCCACAGTACACATGCATATTGTTTTGAGACTTTGTTGTTTTTCAATATAAATTTTTTTGAGCATTCGCTTTATTTTCTGTCTTTCAATTCAATCCTCCACATAGTGCTTTATCAGTTTTAATATTATGTTTTATACATGTATGTTAGTTCATCATCTACTAGTCATAACTGTTTTTGACTAGCTTTTATGTTGTTTTAGCCAATATATTGATTCCATATATATACCATGTATGTTGAGTAATATCACTATAGTTACATGTATTTCCTTTGAATGGAGTGTGATTGTATGTTAACATCAACAGAAGAATGCTTTTGGTTGAATATTGTTTATTGTTATAAAGTCTGGGTTTATGATATTTATCCATATGTAAATTGTAAGGATATGTTAACATCAACAGAAGAATGCTTTTGGTTGAATATTGTTTATTGTTATAAAGTCTGGGTTTATGATATTTATCCATATGTAAATTGTAAGGATATGTTAACATCAACAGAAGAATGCTTTTGGTTGAATATTGTTTATTGTTATAAAGTCTGGGTTTATGATATTTATCCATATGTAAATTGTAAGGAGTAGAGCCACAAAGCCCCCAAATTGACAAAAAATAATTTACTTTGGTTACCTGCTTAGAGTCTCTGCTTGGATGTTCATATGATGGCATAATTTAAAAATTTAAAAAGACAGCATAATGAATAAAAGGCAGTATCTATAAATTATTTATGTATCATAAAAATGCAAACAGTGAGCTAAGAACCATTATATTTTGTACAAAATCTTCAATTCTCTAAAAAGTGATATTTATATGAGGGAAGCTGAGGTACCAATGGGGCATCCAAATGTCAAAAGGTTTTATTTTTGGAATCTCACATCAATTAATAAAGGAGTATGTTCACAAAGGCCCATAATTGGCCCTGTAATTGGGCTGATTTTTCATGTTTAAGAAATCTAAATGAATGCTTTGAAAATAACCCACAGAATACCTATATTTAACAAATATAATAGTTTTCTAATAATAAAATTGTGCTGTTTCCTTAGACGACACCCTAAATATTAGAAAAATTAGGAAAATCTTCATTTTTGTCTATTTTTCACCCCTTTTCACCACTATTGTGCCAAAATCAAAAGTGGCCGCATGCTCTGACCAACAAAGATTTTTGTTTATTTATCTATTACTTAAAAGCGATTATTTTAACCAAAAAATAATTTTGGTCAGAATATGCGGCCAACATTATATCCATCATGTTTTACAGAAAAAGAGGCTAAATATGTCAAAAATAGCGATTTTTACAGAAATTCACTAACTTTTAAGGTCTCTGTTGTTCATAAGAGTAAACAATTCATGCACAATTTATGACATTTTATAAAATATAGAGTCTTATGACCATTCTAGCAGCATTATTTTGTAGCAGTCTCGAATTTGAAATTTAGGGCCGTTTTTGGCCCTTTCCGAACATACTCCTTTGTGAGAATCAAACTAAGCAAAGACAGATTTCCATGTCATTTGCCAATAAAAGATTTTATACTTTCGTGAAAATTTATCCTTTTGAATGTATTTTAAAACAGAAACAGTGAAATTTTAACCATGCAGAATTGTCCCCCTTTCAAGTATTTATATTTTTTCTTGGAATTCACATATCAGTTGGTAAATATGAAGATAGCCACACTTATGATAGAAATCTGTAAGATGTTTACTACTAAGAATACCAATACAAATTTTGTCAAAATCTGCCAAGAAAACAGTGAACATATGGGAAATGTTGAGAATTCTGGGGCCTTGGTGGCTCTACTTCTCTAATGTTTCCTTAGAAGGAAGAAACATTTACCAAGGAAATTCAATATATGATTTTGTTTTTATCAAAACATTCTATTTTATGTTATTGAAATCAAAAGGTATTCCTTAGAAAGCTTTTGACAATCGAGCTTAGGGCTAATGCTTTTGATTTTATTATATTATTTTTCATTTTTAAAGGCTAAGGATCATTTTCATAGAAGCAAAATGCTCATATTAAAATCAATATGAATTTTGTTCTGCTTTTTATACCCTGCCACACGAAGTTAGGTGTCCGTCCGTCCCCTGAAGGTTTCCAGATGATAACTTGAAAATGTGTCAAGGGATTTTAATGATATTTTGCACCACTGTTGAGTACAATAAAATAAAGATTGAGTTCAATTTTCAGGATGTTCTAAAGAAAAAAATTTGATACATGTAGCCCACTTTGAAAAAATAAATTTTATTGCATGTTGAAATTTTTTGATCTAAGAAAGATTACTCAATCTTTGATTTAAAGAAATTTAAAAAGGTAAAAAAAAGTTCAAAATCATTTGGTATGTTTGGGGGGGGGGGGGTCATGCCCCACCCCCTCAAATCACAAAATGGTATCTTTGGGGGGGGGGGAGTCATGCCCCACCCCCTCAAGTCACGAAATACTAAATATTCTGAAAACTATTGAGATCCCCACCCCATTACCATTTATGTTAATACTCTTTATGATAAGACGAATCATTTGGTACCCTATGGGGGTCTGAGGGGGGGTCATTCGCCACCCCCTCATATAATATACTAAATATTCTGAAAACCATTGAGATCCCCACCCTATAGCCATGTATATTATTATTGCTTATGAAAAGATGAATCATTTGGTACCATAGGGGGGTGTTAGGGGGGTCATGCCCCACCCCCTCAAATGATGAAATACAAAATATTTAGAAAATCATTGAGATCCCCACCCTATAACCATATATATTATTACCTCTTATGATAAGATGAACCATTTGGTACCATAGCGGGGTCTGAAGGGGGGTCATGCCTCACCCCCTCAAATGACAAAATAATTTATCGTGGCGGGGTATCCTTTAATGTCCCATTTGATGTCATATTTTTATATAACTTTAAAAAGTTATTTAAAGTACTTTAACAATGATCTGAAATCCTTAGCTTGAATTTGTTATTTAGATTATTTGTTTAATTGTTATTAACATAGACTATATACCACTTTCTTTTTCCCCTATTACTTGAACTAAGGTAAAATAACATAAAAAAATATAATAAATATTGAGATATATTTTGCTTAATCATTATGGTTAGTGATGATACTGAGCTCTTGTGTTGTGAAGTAATGCACTGAAACTACTAATCTCAAAATCTGTAAAAAGAAAATCTCATTTATCTATTTTTGTTTTGTTTTAACCTATGCAACATGTTTTGTCACATCATGATCATATGCTCTGGCTTTAATTAAATCATATTTGTAATAGAGCATGAATGTTTTAATGCTTTAGTTATTTATTTGTAGCCTCTTTATTTTGTCACACAATTTAGGAAAGAAAATGCAGAAATAATTTGCAAATTACATATTAAAACAACAAGTACTTTATCCTTGATTCTCTTTGTATTTGGTCCATACAGTAAACTTCAATGCTGTAAATTGTTTTCCTCTAATTTTCATCTTATTTATCAACCTCTTGATCAGTTGTGGAAAAATATTTCCCTCTAGAGAAAATTTTGTTCTCAGCGTAATTGCACGTGCAATTGATGATCAACCTTTTGCAAAAATGTTAGGAAATAAATTTGATATCAGTATTGCTCAGCAAGCCTCGTCATTAAAATACCGGTAATCAAATTTATTTCCTTTGATGTTAGAAATTCCATAATCAACTCAATCACATTGTAGAAGCTATATTTTTTATGATGGTACATGTGCTTTAATAAGATGTAGTTCTATTAATTAGCCTTTGCTGCAAGAAATATTTATGTTCCCGCAGAGAGATGAACACACAAATTATTGGCCAGGCAATAAGCTGTTTTAAGTAGAGCATAGTTCATGTATGAGAGAATAGGTAATTATTGTTAGGAAAATAAAATCTGCTCATTCCGAAACTATGGTTACAGAATGAGATATTTCCAATATCAAAGAACTCTTATAACTTTTGGACATGGTTTAGGATGATAAAAGAAAGAAAAGTTTGGAAAAACTTATGGACCTTAGGCTCTTAGGAGTCAAAAGTTCTACAAAAGTCCCCATAGGTCCAACATTGTCAGATTATGTGTTGTGTCCTTTTTAGCTCACCTGGACCAAAGGTCCAGGTGAGCTATTGCAATCACTTGGCATCCGTCGTCGCCGTCGTTGTAGTCGTCCGTTAACAATTTTTCAAAAATCTTCTCCTCTGAAACTACTAAACAGAATTCAATGAAACTTAGTATGATTCATCCTTAGGGTGTCCTGCACCAAACTTGTGTTTCAATTTTTGATCTGTCAAAAAACATGGCTAAAAATAGACCAGGGGGTCAGACTGCTGTTTTTGGCTTGTAAATCAAAAAGTATAAGAGATAGATGAAATCTGATGCCACGCTACTGCTTCAGCATCAAAAGCTATACTAATGTCTCCATTGAGTCCAAGTTGTCAGATGACCCCTTGTAGGAGTTACGGCCCCTAAAAGGTGAAAAATAGCATTTATTCATGTTTTGGGCTTCTAAAATGAAAACTATTGCAGATAGAGAAAAGCTGTTGCTTGCTTAAATGTTCAGCTCATTTAGCTCTACAAAAGTCTTCATAGGGTCAAAGCTGTCAGATGACCTCTTATAGGGGTTACGGCCCCTTAAAGGCAAAAAATTGTGTTTTTGGCCTATAGAATGAAAACTATTGCAGATAGAGAAAAGCTGTTGCTTGCCTAAATGTTCAGCTTAATTAGCTCCACAAATGTGTCCATAGGGTCAAAGTTGTCAAATGACCCCTTATAGGGGTTACAGCCCCTTAAAGGCGAAAAATAGTGTTTTTGGCCTGTAAAATGAAAGTTATTGCAGATAGAGAAAAGCTTTTGCTTGCATAAATGTTAAACTCATTTAGCTTTACAAAAGTCTTCATAGGGTCAAAGTTGTCAGATGACCTCTTATAGGGGTTACAGCCCCTTAAAGGCGAGAAATAGTGTTTTTGGCCTATAGAATGCAAAACTATTGCAGATAGAGAAAAGCTTTTGCTTGCTTAAATGTTCAGCTCATTTAGCTCAACAAAAGCATTCATAGGGTTGAAGTTGTCAGATGACCCCCTTATAGGGGTTACGGCACCTTAAAGTCGAAAAATAGTGTTTTTGACCTATAGAATGAAAACTATTGCAGATAGAGAAAAGCTGTTGCTTGCTTAAATGTTCAGCTCATTTAGCTCTACAAAAGTCTTCATAGGGTCAAAGTTGTCAGATGACCTCTTATAGGGGTTACGGCCCCTTAAAGGCAAAAAATAGTGTTTTTGGCCTATAGAATGAAAACTATTGCAGATAGAGAAAAGCTGTTGCTTGCCTAAATGTTCAGCTTAATTAGCTCTACAAATGTGTCCATAGGGTCAAAGTTGTCAGATGACCCCTGATAGGGGTTACAGCCCCTTAAAGGCGAAAAATAGTGTTTTGGCCTGTAAAATGAAAATTATTGCAGATAGAAAAAAGCTTTTGCTTGCATAAATGTTAAACTCATTTAGCTTTACAAAAGTCTTCATAGGGTCAAAGTTGTCAGATGACCTCTTATAAGGATTACAGCCCCTTAAAGGCGAGAAATAGTGTTTTTGGCCTATAGAATGCAAAACTATTGCAGATAGAGAAAAGCTTTTGCTTGCTTAAATGTTCAGCTCATTTAGCTCAACAAAAGCATTCATAGGGTTGAAGTTTTCAGATGACCCCTAACAGGGATTACAGCCCCTAAATTAACATGTTTTCATGTTTTGGCTTATATAATGAAAACTAATAGCAGAAACAGAAAATTGGTTGCTTGCTTTAATGTTCAGTTCATTAAGCTCTCAACAAAGGCCCTTAACATAACATGTTTCACATTTTTGGCCTACAGAATGAAAACTATTGCTGAAAGAGAAAAAGCTGTTGCTTGCTTAAATGTTCAGCTTATTAAGCTTTACAAAGTTTTTCATAGGGTTGACATCAAGACCAGGTGAGCGATTCAGGCTCCTGGGAGCCTCTTGTTTAGGTTAAACATCACATTTTTATAGAAAGAAAACTACTTCAGATAGAGAAAAGATGTTCAGCTGAAAAAAACTTGACAAAAGTCTTCATTTGGTCAAATTTGTCATATGACTAAATATTGCCCTTAAAAGGCCTAAAATGGTGTTATGACTAAAAGAATAAAACTTTTGGAGATACATGTACGGGTAAGCTGCTTCTTGCTTAAATGTTCAGCTTAAGAATCTGCTAAATAGAAGATAATGAGATCAGTGTGGAATAAGTGTATGTGACACAACCTACAATATAAACAGCAGTTTTCAAAAATATTTTAAATCTTAAGATTCTATAGAGTTGTCAGATGATCCACTTTAAGGATATTGAACATAAAAATATCAAAACTAATATTATTGTCTAATTAAAAAGAATATAGGAGGTAGAGAAAACCTTTGCTTGAATAAGTCTGTTCAACTCAAGTTCTCCATTTGGATGAAGTTTTTCAAATGACCTTTTAAGGTGTTGTGGTTTTAAAAAGGTCAAAAATTGTTTTTATAACTAAAATTAAAACAAATTAAAGTTTGTTTTTGGCTGCAAAACCATGTCTCCCCCCTCGTTTCCCCAAAAAGTTCTAAGGGCCATTTCTCCCACAAAAATTTAAAGGATCAAAATTTCCTGGTCATATGCACAACTACATATGGTGTCCTTCATATATACCAGGTTTCATCCAATTCGCTTTAGTAGTTTCAGAGGAGTTGTGCTGACTGACATGCAAATTCCTAAGTTCAAAGGGCCATAACTCCCACAAAAAATTTAGGATCAAAGTTTCCTGGTAATATGCACAACTACATATGGGGCACTTCCTATATAGCAAGTTTCGTTGGATTCAGTTCAGTAGTTTCAGAGAAGTTGCGCTGACAAAATGATAAATGAGGATTTTCAGCAAATTCCTAAGTTCAAAGGGCCATAACTCCCACAAAAAAATTGAGGATCACAATTTCCTGGTTATAGGCACAACTACATATGGTGTACTTTTCGTTGGATTCGGTTCAGTAGTTTCAGAGAAGTCGCGCTCTTTTTAGGGGTAATGGCCCTTATGAGGTCAGAAATCACGTATTTCACGTCTGCATGAGTGCATCATAGAATAAAAAACTTGAAGATTTTTTGCGTCAAAGCTCTACCAATGTGTTTAAAAACAACTTGAAATTGAAACAAGATGAACGAGTTGGGCTCATGTAAGCTAGCCTCTATATTAATAATGGTCAGGTTTTTCTCGAAGAAGAGGAGGTATACTGTTTTACCCGTGTCCGCCATACAATCACACTGTTTATTTTACTGTTACTCGGCTAATGTTATTACTAGGGTGCTGATTTTGGTTGCAAGCTTAATATGGACAAGATGCATTGTGAGATATTTTTAAGTCCAATGGTCATCTACTTTCTGTTTGCAGAAAACGTATTGTTTTACCTCAGTAATGCCATTTATTATACCCACGTTGCTGATATTTGGTCTAAAGCTTCATATGCCCATGATGTTTTGCTAAAGGCACTGGCTACGTTTACACGGCTGTGTAAAACTAAGAAAACGTTAGGTTTACATGTGTAAAAATAACGAAAACTTAGGTTTACACGGAAAAGTAAAATTAATTTATTTAATTTAAACATATTTATTGTCGAAAATTACAACACTGGATCGGATAAAAGTTATCACAACTTACATTATCCTTTCCATATATTACATATTTTTAGTATTTACATACGTCAGCTATTTTATGAATACATCAAGATCAATATCATGTAAAGAGAGGAGACAGTCAAATACAATGTATTCTAAAACTTTGAAATAAATGGAGAAAAAGATATGAAGAAGAAAAGAAAACGGAAAAGAAAAGAGGGAAAAGGGGGAATATGTGATCAAATTAAGTAAATATCTTCGTCTGTTTAATATACTGCTGCACTGCTAAAACAAATTTAAGTTGCTTTCTTCGTTTAATATTTCGCTACCAAAAAGCAAGACCGGATCACAATGACGGTGACGGAACCGAAACGTGTAACGTTATTGTTACACGTTTCGGTTCCGTCACCGTCATTGTGATCCGGTTTTACTTTTCCGTGTAAACCTAAGTTTTCCTTATTTTTACACGTGTAAAACTAAAGTTTTCTTAGGTTTACGCAGCCGTGTAAACGTACCCAGTGCCTTTGCTAAATACAGTTTTACATCCATCGGATATCTACATCCTGTTTGCTTAAATCTTTGAATGTTATTAAAGCGTGGCTCTCACTAGTGAGCATTTGTCCACAGATTTCCGGTCACAAGCTTGTTTCATTGGATTCCTTGTATCATTTCCATGTATGCGTTTTTCCAATCAAATATCTCGTTTCGTGTCCTGGAACATATTGGTCAGAGGTTTTGGCCAAAACTGTCAAATATGAGAGTTTGTATGGACAAATTGTTCCCAATGCAAAAAATTTCAGTTGTAAAAGAGCCAATTGTTATGAAATTCTGATATGATGGCACTAACCACTTAAGAAAACTTCTTATTGCTTTTCGGGTTTGTGGATTCTACTATTTCTGGAAACAAAAATGCGATGTGCATGTATTTACCAATTCAATAGTTTTGATACACAATGCTTAGAAGCTCATGGTTAGATGACGCTATTCGTAGAACGATTTTTATGGCCCGACCACGTATGTGGATCGGACATATAGTTTTACCCTTGTCCGTCCGTCCGTCCGTCCGTAACATTTTGGTTAAGGCCCATTACTCGGATACTAGATGTTGGGGGTCAATGATATTTCACCACCAGATGGGTCTTGAGTAGGGCTACACCACCCACTAGAAATTAGGTCACTGTGACCTCTATTTTATGCATGAACGACTTCGGTTAAGTTCTTGGTTAAGGTCCATAACTTAAATACTAGATGTTGGGGGTCAATGATATTTCACTACTAGATGTGTCTTAGGTAAGGTGATATCACCCACTAGAAATTAGGTCACTTGGCCCTCCCGTTCTTGAAATATCATTGAAACTAAATGTGTATTACCTGGGCTATGGACCTTTACCAAGAAATTGATCGAAAGAGTTCATGTGTAAAGTATAGGCCGCTGTGACCTTATTTCTGGTGGGTGGTGCCATGTTACCAAGACTCATCGAGTAGTGAAATATTATTGACCCCTAACATGTAGTATTCAAGAAATGGACTTTAACCAAGAACTTAACCAAAGTCATTCATGTGTAAAATATAGGTCACAGTGACCTAATTTCTAGTGGATGGTGTCACCTTACCCAGGACACATCTAGTGGCGAAATATCATTGACCCCCAACATCTAGTATCCAAGTTATGGACCTTAACCAAGAACTTAACCGAAGTCGTTCATGCATAAAATACAGATCACAGTGACCTAATTTCTAGTGGGTGGTGTAGCCCTACCCAAACCCAACTGGTGGTGAAATATCATTGACCCCAACATCTAGTATCCGAGTATTGGACCTTAACCAAGAACTTAACCAAAGTGTTACGGACGGACGTACGTACAGACGTACGGACGGACGTACGGACGAGGGTAAAACTATATGTTCGATCCATGCACATACGTGGTCGGGCCATAATTATATAAATATAATATTTCGTCGTGAAGAGCAAAAAAAAACAACCTTAATAAGATATCAAATTTATCAACTTTAATTCTATCCCCAATTTCCAATAAGATTCTGTAGAGCCAATGTACATTTTATTTTTTTGCTTAAATGAAATGTCATTGAGATTCAAGATTTTATTAGTAAACTCAGGCACAGTGTGCAACATGAGTATACAAAAATGCAAACAATACAACATAAATACAATTTTACAACAAAGAAACAAGGAAGACAATGAGAAAAAAACATAGTAGATGGAGATTAACGGCTTAATTAAATAATTTACATAAACCTTTAATGAATAGCGATACATTTTTGAGTAAACGTACATTACATAAAGACAACATTCCTGCCATTTTTTTTTCAACACTGCTATGGGTAAGGTAATATTTAGGTATATATTTTAATCTAAGTGCCTGGATTTCTGGATGAGGACAAATAAAAAAATAATGAAATTCGTCGCCTACATACTCTCCTTAATATATATATATATATATATTATTTAGATCTACCCCTTTACAACGGGGGCGCCTACTTCCAGGGTATAAAAGTGGCGCGTCTATAAATATTCTATACAAGTTGAAATATACACTATAAACATAAAATGCATTCTTTCAGCCTATAAAACAACAACAACAACAATATTGAAATTATAAAATATGATATTGACAAAGATAAAATGTCTCAATTAAAAGTCTATTCAGTTTTCCTGTAAAAGCTTGGACCTTAAATTAAAACATTCACTTAGAAACATTCTACCTAAACAATCATAAAATTGTCCTACATCATTGCTAAAAACATATCCAATATCACCAATTAAAAATTGTAACTTTGTATTAGGCAACAGTTCTGTGAAATAGACAGTTGAGTTTTCTCCAGTATGATATGGGAAGTCAATATTGGATTCTAAAAGTTCTGAGTATTCATTACTAATATAGTCATAGATTGGACAATCAAATAAAACATGTGAGAGGTCCTCGCTTACGTTTTCAGTACATAGATCGCAAGTATTATGCTGTGACATATTCATCCTATGGAGATATTCATTTATAGGCAGCGTTTTCGTTCGCGCAAGAAGTTTAAGGCGAGATTCGCGGAAAATCCCTTCATTTAAATACGCTTGTCTTCCTTTTATAATATGGAACTGTCTATAGTTATCTAGACTACTCTTAGATTGTACTTCTTCAAAGAGTTTTTCCCTGGTATAAGATCCAATGATCCTTAACATTTTGTACACTTACGATTTTCACGGCTAATTTTATTCAATCTGCCCGTTTCTATTGGAATTTTTAAATTGGGCAGTCTCAATTTTATAATAAACTGTCTGAAATTTACTGGTAACCTTATAAATAATTTTCTAGACAAAAATCTTGCTTAAAAAGTGTATAAAATTGACCCCGTGAAGTATTAGCCAGATCATGCCGCCACTTTTAGCAAAATTTATTAATAAGTACTTGTTTCACACACGTCTTCATCCATGTTATGTTAACAGAAATTTGATTTTGAAAAATAAAACTCATTCCAATTTCATCAAAAATATTTGATATAGTCTTAATGGATAAATTTAACATAAGTCTATATACTTTAGATGAGAGTTTATCAGTCGACAAAAAATACTCCAGAAACATAACATTCTTAATTTAATTGTAATATTCAATTGATATCTACCCAATTCACCGTAAACTAAACAGCTAGGTGTGTTTATTCTGACCCCGAGAATTCTCTTTAAAAATTGTAAATGAACTTTTTCTATGTTGTCACTCTTGCCAATGCCAATAATTTCACTGTCATAAAATTGGATAGAAGACACAAGTGAATCAAAATATTCAATTGCAAATCCATAGGAAGTTGTAAATTTCTAATTTTGTAGTAGACAGCGTACAAAGCTTTCTGTGCTTGTTCAATGAATCTTTTTTTTTTGCTGTCATGAAATGACCAGTATATGTGTATGAATACGTATCTGTGTATTCTAATTCTGTACCATTTAATGCAAGTTTAACATTTGGCTTAAATTTTCTTTTGGCAATAATAACAACTTTTGATTTTTTCAGTATTAACATCAAGTTTTCATAGTGTATAATAATCATTAAATGCATTTAGTAAGCTTTGCATTCCTCCCAATGATTCAGAAAACAAGATGGTATCATCAGCATAAAAAATAGGTAAATTTTCATATACATATGTAAGCGATAAAAAAATACATCATCAACACAATTTAAAGAAGATATATTTGATTCTTCAAGAATTTTTTCCAAATCACTGATAGATAATGCAAATAAGAAGGGAAGAGATTTTCACCTTGGCGGACACCAATTTCACAGGCAAAAATATCTTTTGTAACACATGATTAAACATTTGCGTACATATCTTTTATTATGTTAAAACATTTCCTTTGGATGCTCGACTGAATCATTTTTGTCCACAGACTACTTCTGTCTAACTTATCAAACGCTTTACTAAAGTATACAAAAGTCACAAAATGTTTTTTTCTTCTTTGAAAAAAAAAAGATAAATGTATCCAAAATGAAAATATTATCCAAAGTAGAATGCAGCTTTCTGAACCCTGCTTGAGATTCATTTATAAGATTAATTTCTTCAGAAAAAGCGGTTAATCTATCATTTTTTAAATCTAGATCATTTTCTGAGGTTCACTCTTTGAAAACGTTCGATTTTTCAACTTTATACACTACCTTGCCACACGGAAAACTAAAATGTCACATGAAAAAAACTTCTCGAAAAAGCCTTTTCAAATTCTAGGAATTTTGTTGTTTTGGGTTATAACTCTACATTCTTATCCAAAACATCTTTCAAAGATAAAAATTGTTACACACTGGAACAAGTTTGCAGTATGCTTGATTTCTTCATTGACAACATATTTGTCACCTTCGGAGGAGAGATTTTTCAACAACAAATCGGCATTCCAATGGGCACAAACTATGCTCCTATCCTCGCCAATTTGCTTTTATACTCTCACGGGACTGAATTTCTTCAGGGACTCGTAAAGAACAAGAAGATGAAAGAGGCAAGGTCATTTAATCTTACATTAAGATATATTGATGATTTCCTTTCTGTCAAATTATTAATTATCCTAATCTACAGAGCAACATACCTACTTCCCCTGCATACGGTGTTTATATTTCACAACTTATTCGATATGCCAGAGCTTTCACACATTTCACAGATTTTTTTTATCAGACACCGATTTCTTCGTTACCGACTTTTGGAGCAGGGCTATAAGAAATACGTCTCATACGATCCCTAAAAAAATCTTTCTTCGTTAACAGCCAATGTCATCTGTTTGTATTAATGTTATCTAGTTTACTAATAAAATATTGTTTACACTAACAGCCACTAGTAAAAAAGTTCAAAATTTAGTTAAAAGATATGGTGATTAATTGTTTTAATTAGTGTTTGACTGGTCTGATGTACTGAAATGATCACCTCAATTTCCCTATTGTGTCTCACAACTATGTTGTGTTCTATGGTCATTACCGGATCCTAAGATCGCGATGGACTGAGAGGGAGGTTTGGCGCCATAAAACCTGGCTTAACCCACCATTTCGTTTGAAATGTCTGTACCAAGTCAGGACCATTGCGATCCACCAATTCTCCGGTATGACTGATTCGTTTTTGTCATTTTCTCTCGGGACTATGAGATGATCATTCAAGTTCGGTAGTTTTGTTATTACCTTTATTCAAACATATACACTTAAATACTAGTGCTTCTTATTTACGACAAAACAAATGTTATCGATATTTTACTATTGTACTACCTTAAAGTCGAAAAAGGTTATCTTTAATAATATATTTTGATGGCTAGTCTCGATCATTTAATATACCACACGGTGCTGTATAGTACTAGTAGTCATTGCCTATTGTAAAATATTTTTACGTAGTAGTAGCCATTGCCTTTGTCGAATGCAGCTTACAACATGAACAATATTCCATATAATAAATGAATATCTAAATTTAAGTGATTATATGTCAAAATTAAATTTGAAACTATTAAACAAATTAAATTTTACAGTACTTTTATAAGTTCTAATGCAAGATATCTATTTTAAAACTTTTTTGAAATGATTTAAGCGGCTGAACGTTTCCAACAAAATCTCTGCCACGTACAGAAAGAAAAAGACCTTGTTAGCAGTTAATGTGTAAAACCATATTTAAAGCATATCTTTAAAGTTTATTCAATTGTTTATTCAATAGTAGGTTAGCATAGATAAGTAGAAATAAATCCACATTCGTTTTGGAAAGTCATGGTGTCACAAATTTTACACATTGAATAAATTTTGCAGATCTTTAATTTGGAAACAGGATAAGCATACACTACAACCTGTATAAATCAGCAGCAATTTAAAAATTCACAATGAAAAATGGCCTTGTCTGGAACAACCAATGACTAGTTATACATACGAAATATGTATTTGCTGTAACACATTTACAATTACAGTAAATGCAATGGTTACTGGTCACAGAGTAGATCTCGTCAGCAAGTATACTCACTCAAAAAAGTTACGCAACAATACAAAATTTCCCTATATATTTTAAATAAACCTACCTAATTATATTTTTGTATTGCAAAGCCATTTCTTAAATTAACCGATTTTAATGGAATAAAAACCGAAAGAACGAGAAATGATTGAAATTTATTTTTATGATTTAGAAAAATCGTCACAATACCGGTTTTTAAGATATCACAAGTAGAAATCAACTGTTAATTTTATGCGTCAACAACCCGTTTAAATCAACCAACATTTCCGTGGAAAAACATTTGTTATGTTCTACTCGCATTCTATCAAAAACCGTAACAGTTAGGATTTTGCCCAAATCATAAAAACTAAACTTCACTTGTTTGTCTTTTTCTTGGTTTTCATCTGATAAAAAATGATTGAAAAACGGCTTGGCAATATCAATTTATAATAAGGTAGGTTTACTTAAAACATATAGGGAAATTTTCCACTGTTGCGTAACTTTTTTGAGAGAGTATAATTCTCCCCACCCAATTTTCAAACATTTACTGTGAAATTGTTTGGACAGTTAGTTAGATTGAAAAAGTAACCTGATCTGTCAAGAGGAAAAAATGCCTTTAAAATGAGCTATTCCATGACAATTTTTGTTGAATAATAGCAATATAATCTGCAACATGGCCAGAACTGCTTTTGAGAAAAAATATGGATAACTACTCTATGACCGGTCCAGTGTACACATACAATACACATAATATTCATATATTGGTATTTATATGGATGTAGATTTTATATTATTACAATAATATAAACTTATAGACTATAGCTAAATATATGTGAACTTGGAGTGACAGTGGCAAGCTAATATAATTTGTAATAATTAAAAATGAATGATAGTAAAATCTCTTAAAGTGGTTTACTAGATTCCTGACATTTGTTTATATAATCAATTACATGTACTGCTTTCAGTATTATTTTAGAGTTACTGTTTAGAAGATTAACTACATGTATATTATTTTCATTTAAAAGATTAAAGTTTATCAAAGTACAAATGACCTTTAGGTTCAGTTCTGTTCTAATATTTCTAAAGGAAGGACATTGAATAAAAAAATGCATTCCATCAGACATCTTCAATTTTTGAAGTACTGCATTTTTTACATATCCTTTCTTTTTAAGGAATATTTTTATATTATCCTCTTTCTATTAGCACCAAGGGCTGTTCTAGCAAAACATACACGTATGGGACAGGGGAGGCAAAATTAAATTGCCACTATGGGTCGGCTTGAAAAGCTTGTGTAAACTCAATAAAAATAATGTTAGTTTAAAAATTTAATTCTATGGGTGACTCCCCTTTCAAAGAAGTGCCTTTCCCCCGTCCCATGTATGTTTTGCTGGAACAGCCCTAATTCTATATTTACAGATTATAGATTGGTCTGATTTGAAATTACAGATATTTACATACATGCAGTGCTGTCTTTGATTAGATTTATAGATATAATTGTAGAAAGACAATTTATTACTATCTGCCATGTGTCTGCCGAGCAACTATTTTTGATTTTGCAATGCTTGGTCATATACATGTATTCTTTGCTCGAAGTTTCTTATATTTTTGACAAATTGTTAATATTTTTTTTCATTATTCATACTATAGCTGAAACCTAAGTCTCCAACCCATTTTGGTGGCTGTTATCCATTGATTATTTTGATGGAGGTTATTAAAAATCTTTAATATGGGCTAAACTGTTCTTAGAATTAGAAATATGGTCAAGAAATTTTAGTGATAATAGTTTTATCTTTTCTCTTAAGGGATATTGGTTGAATTCAGGTAGACAGACAACATTAAAGGTTGCTGAGTATGCCCCAAAACGGATATTTTCCTTGATTTGGGGTATTTGAAACTTTTAACCTCTTTCATGAACTTCTGTAGCCAAAAGTCACTGTTCTAATGTTGAGGAAACAGTTACATTTATAAATACTACCTATTTCTGAAATTACTGTCCAAATTACTTTAGTAATTAAAAGTTAAAAACAATCACTAAAATGCACTTATATTGACTGAGATGTCTGTGAGCATCCAGGTGTGGCATGAGCGCTTTTTTCTTTCCATTGAATGATGACATGCCATTTGACCAACCAATCATTGATCATTCAAATGTTTTGAAAAACATAATTGATTGATCAATCGGTCAGAAATTAGAAAGTACTGTTATCATTGCAAGTGCACACCACTGCAACAGAAGCCGCCTATCTGAAGTTAGTGAGTAGTTTGAAGTTTAAGTTTTGAATCCTTGAAATCAAGGATCACACGATCCTTGAAAACAAGGATAATACCCAGAAATGGGTATTATCCTTGATTTAGGACATAATCCCCAACCTGTTATACATGTATATTAGCTAAGAGAATCAACATCAAACAAATAATTCTATAATTTTGATCAAGCCCAACCTTCTTAATTCAACAGTTCAAAACATGCAGCATTATGTACATTGAAATAACTTTAATAACAGTCTTCTGCTCTGCCTCATAATAAACACCATCAACAAGTTGATTATACTGTCATGTTGAGTGTGAGCATGTAAAAGTCCAAACCATTTAAAAATCTGTTTTGACATTTGTTTGGACATGCAACTATTTACATACTTGTTTGCATCTTTACTGCTTCCTTCAGCATTGCCACTATCAATTTGAATGTGGTAATTGTTGGTGTGACCACAATGACTTTGGGTAGAGCAATCTAACCCTAAAGTGATCCTTGGAAGGTGAACTTTTGGCAGTCACTGCTTGTACTTGGCACTTGAAATGACATCTGGTCCATTTTTCTGCATAGGCTGCTTGGTTGTCTTAGCCTGTTCTTCATTATTATGGCTACTTTTTTGTTGTGAATTTTACATAACATGGCTAGTCTAGCTGCATATTTTTTGCATACTTAAGGTTAATGCAGACAGGTGTCACATGACTTTTGTACCTTTAAAAATGCAAAATTTAAGACCAGTGTCTATAAAGTCAATAATAAAAAATAGAATATTTGAATTTATTGAAATGAGTAATAAATATTCAATTGTTTAACAATTGCATCAATCGTTTCTTGAATAACGCAATTTTTGACAAAAACAAGGGAGATAACTCACTACAAAATTACCCTTAATTTACAATGGAATTGAATAGTAGACAAAAATCTAAGCTGGTGACCCCCTGTTTTCTATGTTTTATTTTAACATATAGGTAAAAATATAACTTTTGACAAAATAAAAACAAGATCCTATTGTAAGGATTTTTTCTGAGACATGATTTTATGCCTAAAATTTGGCCTTTCCTATATAATCTATTGTAATTCAGGCATACTTTAACCACTTATATTGCAAAAACGAGCATGGTGACCTATCCTTATTTTTATTTTAAATAAAGGATATTAATAACATGTTTCATTTTAGACCATAAAATCAAATGTTTAATGACAGAATTTTTTTCAGTATAGGTGTCTACATTAACCTTAAAAATCAAATTTAAATTTGATTTTGTTTTATTAAACTAGGTTTACCATGAAGAAGCTGGGAGAAACCAGATGTTCAAATATAGATTAATCACTCGGTCATTATGAATAAGATGTTAACAAAACCCTCACATACCATTGCACTCTGCTCAGTGGCAAATTTTATAAATGCAGCAGACAGAGTTATCATGCCAATTGCAATTGTACCAATGGCTGATGAATACAACTGGGATTTACATGGACAAGGATGGGTGCTTAGTTCATTTGCTGTTGGATATATGAGTAGTCAGGTATTTAGAGTTTGTAAACCCTTTTAATAAGATAAAAGAAGCTGTGGAATGAACAGCAGTGGTACACCAAACCTGTCTCATGTGGAATGAACAGTAGCGGTACACCAAACCTGTCTCATTACACATGCTTCATATCTTGAAATTGTTGAAAATTTAATGCATTGGCAATTGGAGAGAGTAATGGTAAAGATATTTCTGTCCTTAAGTTGGTAAAAGACTGAAAATGTAAGTTGTAAAAAAGAGACATTGTTGTTTTCTCATATACATTTGTACATGTATTGTTATCCTCAATTAGACATAATGTTACACTTTATAAGATGTGTATAATATTACAATGAGACCATTTCCACAGCTTTAAAAAGAAAGGATGACACAAATTCACATTGATATGAATAAAGAAGCAAAAATAAAGGAAAGGATGGCAATTCTTCATTTATAAATCACAAGGCTTCATTCATCAAGGTGCAAACACTCAAACCTCACTGCAGTTTATGTATGTACATCAAATAAATATATATGTTCACATAAAATTCTTACATGTATGTCTTTTCCAGTGACAATAAATTATATGCATGTATTATGTATGGTGGGAAGACCATTTTGTATTGAATTGTTTTGTATTTTACTTTGTTTCAGGTATTTGGTGGTAGTGGTGCCAAGAAGTATGGAGGGAAGGCCATTTTGTTATTGTCTGTTTTACTGTGGTCATTTTCAACATTGATGGTTCCTTTTTGTGCACCTTCCATCAATCTGTTGATATTTTCCAGAGTCTTACTTGGTCTTGGAGAAGGATTAGGTTAGTGCTTGTGTTTTATGTGTAACAATAAATAGTTGAAATTGGGTATTACACATAATTACTAAACAGTAAATTGGAAAATTAGAAATAACATGTTCATGTTTACAGTAATTAGTGGTAATGACTTATAAATTTGACTTATTTTACATCTTTTACTTACTTGAAAAAGATGGCAAACAAACATTTAGATTTCATAAAATCATTTATAAACAGGCAAATTTTAACACAGTTCAAAACTGAATAAAAATGTTGTAAGTTGGACACTCATGAAACTTTACACACTGGTACATGTGAATGTTGAACAAGACAAATTAAAAGTTTGTATATTAAGAAGTGTGTTTTCTTGGTGTTACATGTTTTACAAAACAAACTTTATCAGAGAGCCGGTGGTGTAGTGGTTAACGCATCCGCTACTAACACCGTGGTTCGTGGTTCGATCCTCGTCAGGGGTGAAAATTTCATGAACAAATTTTCCGACTCTATCTTGGCACCATTTGCGAGGATGGTCTCAAGAACCGATGCTAGTCCTTCGGAAGGGACGAAAAAAGGTTGTCCCGTGTATGGGAGAGCAATACCCCAGGCACGTTAAAAACCCTTTTGTAGAGTTGGATAAGAGTAGGCTCAATGGGGGCCGCTACAAAGGCCACACTCGCAATCTGCTAGCTGGAGAGGGATTAATATAAGCATTAAGCTTGTTTCCCGATCCAGGGTAAATAAATATGATTAAACTAACCTTATCAAACTAGTACAATGAATTTTCTGTGTTAAGGACTTCCAACCATATTCCATATTTTTGCTCATACCATTCCTGGAGAGGAGAGATCAAGGGCATTTGGTTATCTTGTGGCAAGTGGTTCAATTGGACAAACAGTGGCATCTGTGGTAAGCATATAAAATCAAACTAATGATTATGAATCTATGAATATTAGATGAAATTGGTGAACACAAGTTTAAAAGAAAATAGTGATTTCGATGTTTTTCATTTGATGATTTTTTCTACTTGACATTGCATAAGAAAAGCAATATACATAAACTTTATGAAGGAGCCTTTCTATATTGTATTGATACACGGCCACCAATCGTGCTCATGCATAACCGAATGTTATGCAAAGAAATCTGTGAGATCGACTTCCTGTTATGCAAGAGATCGACTAAAAGAGACACCTTGTCACAAAAAAGGGAAACGTATTAAAGCTAGAGAGATATTTCGACAATCCAACGATGTGATGGGCTCGAGAAGTCTTTTTCCTTTTCAGTCATCTGACTTAAAACCTCCACATTTATCATAATTTTCCTGAAAAGCATTTATCATGAAGGTTGATACATAATTTTTTAAAAATTGTATTTTAACTTTTTAATTTTTTAATTTATTACAAAGGGGTTTTTATGATTTTCATCATCCAAACACAAGCCAACAATTTAAAGCAGTTTTATTTGTCAATTCAATAAGGTTTTCGCTGTGGCTTTTAAAAAAACAAAATATAATGCATGAGATTCCATTTTATGCAGGTAATAGACGATATTGAGATGTGGAATAAGTGTATGCGACACAACAAACATAAACAAACAGCAATTCAAAAAATTACAACAGAAAACAGCAAGCAGTCTTCAACATGACCATAGGTCACTGCTTACCGTCTTGCATTGGCCCAAGACTTATAATACAATACAAAAGTATCAACACCAATCCCTAAATCATCAATGAAACGCCCAATTCTTGACATAAAACAGTTAACACAGAATGACAAGGACAAACAAAGGCTTTGGCAAAGTTCCCTGGCTTAGGACAGGCACATATAAAATGTGGCCGGGTTAAACTAGTTTTTTGGATCCAACCTTCCCCCTATTGATAAGCTTGCACAAAGCTACATACAAAACACACTGTAAAACTCAATCGACAAAAGTTCATGAGATCCCATAATATCTTTTATACTCTTGGTGATAAATTGTCAAAGTTCGCACGTTAAAGCGAAAAAGCACCAATATCGAAGTTCCGAAAGGGCAAAGACAAAATTGTTGACACCAAAACAGACAACATCAAGAACTGTTAGGTTATAGACACCATATCTGGACAGTTTGATGGACATGCATCGTTTTCAATAGAAAATTGGCATGCCAAAGTGTTCGAATTGTGCACCATTGCTTGCTGATTTGTTTCTTCACTCATGTGAAGTGAATATCTTTCAATTACTTGTACTCAAAAGAAGAAAAATAGAATCGTAACCTTTTATCTCATATTTAGTTAAACTGTTGATGTCTTTTCACTTACATGTAACAAACCTCGATTTGTTGATTATTTAATAGGAGGTCCGCTTTATATTTTGGTTTATATCTTATAATCCACACACAAGGAAGCCTTTGTACAAAACTCTATAAAATCCGTGATGACTTCAATTATCCTTTTGTGTAGTAATTCCGTCTGCTCCTGCTTTTGGGGTTTTCAGATCACAGCTATAATTCAGGTTTTTTCAGAGTTCGTGGGGAATATTTATCGGTATCATCAGGCGGATTCAACCTTCACTAAATTGATAGTGCTGCACATGTTGCAACAAGAAGGAACTGTTTATTTTTCTGAAGCATCTGCGTTAAATCACATATCTACGCAAGTTCGCATTGCCAATTAGAGGTATGCTGTTTGATTTGAGTTTTTGCTATGATGTAAGAGCGCGTATTTGGCGTTCTCTTTTATGTCAACCAATTTTGTCTTTGGCGTTTTGGGACTTCCGGCATTTGAATGTTCTACGTGCACTTCCTTGCTTTTGCATTTGGACTTTGCTTTTATCATCGAGAGTATAAAATTATTCTGTGATCTCATGCATGTCCTGCAGAAAATGGAATCTCATGCATAATATTTTTTTTATAAAAGCCAGAGCAAAAACCTTATTGAATTGACAAATAAAACTGTTTTAGATGTTTGGCATGTGTATAGATGATGAAAATCACACTATCGGCTTGGTAATAAAGTACAAAATTAAATACTTTTAACGCAATTTGTAAACAAAATCAGGTTTTAATCTTCATGACAAAAGCTTTTTAGGAAAATTGTGATACATATGGTGGTTTTAAGACAAATGACTGAAAAGGAAAAAGACTTCTTGAGCCCATCGCATTGTCGGATTGTCAAAATATCTCTCCAGTTTTGATATTTTTCTCAATTTTTGTGACAAGAAGTCGGTTTTGGTCGATCTTTTGCATAACATGAAGTCGATCTCACAGATTTCTTTGCATAACATTCGATTATGCATGAGCATGATTGGTGGCTGTGTGATAGCAAATTTAAATATACAACAGTCAGTATTTCTTGATAATCATGCAACCATTTAACTGATAAATTTGTTGATTTCTCATTTCAGATACTCCCACATTTATCTTGGCCCTGGATGTTTTACTTGTTTGGTATAATGGGAATATTTTGGGTGATTGCTTTTTCAGTTTTGTACCAAGAATCTAGAACATCTACGGAGGAAGAATTCATAGAACCCCCAAAAGTATGTTATAATTAAATTGACAAAAAGGGTTTACATACTTTCAGCTTTACACTGTAAGTTTTTTACATTTACCAAATATTAATGTAATGGATTAATTAATTTCAGACAGATTCTAATGAAGCATTTTCTAGTAAAGCATTAATATACAAAATATGAAGGAAAATTATCTTTCATGGTGAACCTATAAGCACAAGTACATTAAGTTGTAAAATTGTTAGGGCTATTCCATCAATATTTGGATGAGGGGGAGGGATTGGATGGCACTTTTTATTATTATTTTAAATGGGTCATGGGGTACATTATGTTGACTACCATTATTCCATATTATAAATTTTATATAAATTCATGTGGGTGGTGGGATCCCGAAAAAAGTGCCTTCCAACCCCCTATCTATTTATTTATGGAATAGCTCTTAGTAAAAATCCAGCAATAATGTTAAAGAGAAAACAATTATTTATCTATAATGGTTAATAATTTGTCTTATTTTCCAGGTGTGCAATACAAACGTGACATGGAAGGAGTTTTTATGTCATTGGCCATTATGGGCGATCTACATAGCACACTTTAGTATGAACTGGTCTAATTATATAATAATGCAATGGTTACCAACATATCTTAGAAGAACTCTAAATGCAGACCAAACGTCTATAATGTTTACTGCTGTACCATATGTCATGAACTCATTAGTAGGTGTTGGTGAGTAATTAGCACAATTATGTTGGTTTGAATCCCCTTCCTTTAATTCTGTTCATTGGCTTTATTTGAACATGTGTTATATAATTTTGCAAAAAATCTAGACTGCTGTTTCTTTAATGTTGGTTGTGTCCTGTACACTTATTCCACATCTCTTTATCGTCTTTTTTGGCACTAGAATATTGGTGCCTCTTTCAAAGTTAAATATGTTTTACTTCATTTGAACATTACATTTTATAACATGCAAGTCATTTATAATAAAACAAAATGCAAAAAGTAGTTATTCTTCATGTGTTTTGGTAGCTGATGTATTTGAAAATGTATTGCTTGTAAACATTTTAAAACTTAATACTAATATTACTTGCAGAATTGAACTGATTGGAATTTTCCTTTGTCTTTTTCAGTTGCTGGTCATTTTGCAGATTCTTTAATAACAAAACATAAATGGACAGTTGTCTCAGTGAGAAGGTTAATGACCAGTGTTGGTCTGTTAGGACCTGGCTTATTTATTCTCTTTTTCAGTGCTGTAAATAATCTTCCATTAGCTGTTTTGTAAGTATTCTATTAGAATTAGTTGGGCCTTAAAGCAAAAAATTTTTGGTGAGTACAGAATGTTTTGTAATAATATCAATTTTTATTACATTGATGGAACAATTACATGTTGTTTAATGAATTATAGTTTACCAAAATTTAGTGAAAGATAATATTTTATACCTTGCAATATTACACGAATATAGTTAAAATTTTAATCTCACAAAGTTAACTATTGTCATGCAGCAGTGTATCTACCTCAAGGTAAATAGTTACATGTGGATAAAACCTTAATTCAGGTTTCAGATAATGAGATGTTGGATAACTGTACATGACACCACCTGCATAAATCAGCAGCAGTTATTTATAGATATAACTTTCTCTACTTCCCTTTATAATCCATGTGAAATGACCCTGATTTAAGTTGCTTTGTAAAAGGAAAGATGTTTATTTGCTATACATTTAATCAGATTTCTGATGAAAATTCTGTATAAATGAGTCTTTTTATTATTCTATTTTTCAGCTTTGTATCTTTATCATTGGGATTAAGTGCTTGTAACTCTTCTGGACATTTAAGTAATCATGCAGAGATAGCACCTAACCATGCAGGAATTACATTTGCCATATCAAATACACTGGTATGTTTATTGTTAGCTCACCTGACCCATTGTTATCGTTAAGCGTCCGTCGTCCGTCCGTCCGTCGTCCGTTAACTTTTCTTCAAAGATCTTCTTCTCTGAAACCACGGAAGGGATTGCATTGATACTTGGTATACATGATCTTTAGGATGTCCTCTACCAAGTTTGTGAATTATATACATGTCACCCAACCAACATGGCCGCCGTTGCTAAAAATAGAACAGGGGGGTCAGACCATTGTTTTCGGCTTATAACTCAAAAAGTATAAGAGATAGAGAAAATCTGAAGCAACATCTTTTGTTCAGCATCAAAAGCTCTACAAATCTCTTCATTGAGTCGAAGTTGTGAAACGACTCCTTATAGGAGTTATTGCCCTTTAATCATCAAAATTGACCATTTTTGCAGTTTTTGGACTATATCTTGAAAACCGTTAGAGCTAGAGGAAAAGTTAGCATTGCAGAATTGTTAAGCTCATTGAGATCTACTAAAGTGATTCAGGGTCTAAATTGTCAGATCAGCCGTTTAAGAGTTATTCCCCTTTAACTGTTTTTTTCATTAATTAACACTGATTTTCAAAAATCTTCTTCTCTAAAACCACTGAAGGGATTGCATTGATACTTGGTACAGTGGATTCCTCTTATTAGCATAACCAATTTGTCAGAGAAATATATGCAATTAACCGAATTATCCCATAAAGTGAAATGTCAATTTTTAACAGAAAATACAAAAGAATTTATTAATTTTGTCTAATAATTTCCTTCAATATATCCTCCAGAATTGGAGATTAAAGAGACCACCGAATCTAATTGCTTCACGTCTTTCTTGGATTTGCACCTCGAATTTGACCCAGGTGGTCATCTCAGTACAAAAATTTACGATAAACGAGACGATTTTAATTTTCAAATTATTAATTTTCCTAATCTACAGAGCAATATACCTACTTCTCCTGCATACGGTGTTTATATTTCTCAACTTATTCGATATGCCAGAGCTTGCACACATTTCACAGATTTTTTGATCAGACACCGGTTTCTTCGTGACCGACTTTTGAAGCAGGGCTATAAGAAAATACGTCTCATACGATCACTAAAAAAATTCTTTCTTCGTTATCAGCCACTAGTAGAAAAGTTCAAAATTGAGTTAAAAGATGTGATAGTTAATTGTTTTAATTAGTGTTTGACTGGTCTGCTGTACTGAGATGATCACCTCAATATCCCTATTGTGTCTCACAACTATGTTGTGTTCTATGGTCATTACCGGATCCTAAGATCGCAATGGAAGAGGGAGGTTTGGCGCCATAAAACCTGGTTTAACCCACCATTTCGTTTGAAATGCCTGTACCAAGTCAGGACCATTGCGATCCACCAGTTCTCCGGTATGACTGATTCGTTTTTGTCATTTTCTCTGGACTATGAGATTGATCATTCAAGTTCGGTAGTTTTGTTATTACCTTTATTCTCAAATGTGCTGAGTAATTAGAACAGTCAGGTGACACTTTTATTGTATCCTAATGCTTGTATAAACAATTCTGACATAAATGAAGATTGTAAAAACATTTTTTGATAACTTTTATCAAACAAACTTCAAAGACCTTGTTAAGAAAACATATGATTATGACAGGTATCAAGGTGATTTTTGAAAATTTTAAGTCAATTAACAGGAATATTGCACTTTTTCTAAGATTTTCAATGCAATTAAATGAAATTTTTAGCATTGAAAGTATAGGAAAGCGTTTGGTGTTTTCAAATCTTAGTCAATTAAGAGGATTATTCTAATAAGAGTTAGTCGATAAAGTGGAACCCACTGTATACATGATCTTTAGGATGTCCTCTACCAAGTTTGTGAATTATATACATGTCAACTAACCAACATGGCCGCCGTTGCTAAAAATAGAACAGGGGGGGTCAGACCATTGTTTTTGGCTTATAACTCAAAAAGTATAAGAGATAGACAAAATCCGAAGCTACCATCCTTGTTCAGTAACAAAAGCTCGACAAATCTCTCCATTGAGTCGAAGTTGTGAAACAACTCTTTATAGGAGTTATTGCCCTTTAATCATCAAAATTGACCATTTTTGCAGTTTTTGGACAATATCTTGAAAACCATTAGAGCTAGAGGAAAAGTTAGCATTGCAGAATTGTTAAGCTCATTCAGACCTACAACATTGATTTCAGAGTCAAAATTGTCAGAAACAGCCATTGAAGAGTTGTTCCCCTTTAACTGTTTTTTTTCCATTAATTTCAACAATTTTTCAAAAATCTTCTTCTCTGAAACCACTGAAGGGATTGCTTTGAAACTTGGTACACTTGATCTTTAGGATGTCCTCTGCCATGTTTGTGAATTATATACATGTCGACCAACCAACATGGCCGCCATTGCTAAAAATAGAAAAAGGGGTCAGACCATTGTTTTTGGCATATAACTCGAAAATATAAGAGATAGAGAAAATCTGAAGCAAATTTCTTGTTCAGCATCAAAAGGTCCTTACAGGAGTTATTGCCCTTTAACTATTTTTTCTATTAATTTAAACTGATTTCCAAAAATCTTCTCTGAAACCACTAAAAGGATTGTTTTGCAACTTTGTATACTTGAAAGTTTGTGAAATTTATTCAAACTTTGGCATAAGTGATCAGGTGAGCGATTCAGGCTCCTGGGAGCCTCTAGTTTAGATGTTCTTATTTATTTTAACTGCACAATTTTAAAACAAGTGTAGACATTGATTAAATATTTTGATGTTTTTAAGTTTTGAATTTAATTGTATCTAAGGCTGTCAACAAAATGGATGTAAGTAAAATTTTTCTCTCAGTGCAATCTTTCCATAAATTTAATGTAAATTTGTATATATGAGTAGATTCTGTCTCTTTGATTTAGTTATGATTAAAGATAATGCTGATTATATTTTTACTTGTATTGTTTTTCATTGATGTCAACTTTATTACTTCAGGCTACCATACCAGGGATTTTATGTGGCCCCCTGACAGCAGAGCTTGTGTCTCAGAGCCATGGGCGGTGGTTTCCTGTGTTTATCATAGCAGCGGGTGTTAACTTTGTTGGTGCTATTATTTATTTAAGTCAGAGTGCTGCTAGTCAGATTTTGTAGTAAAGGTGAAATTTAGGATTTTAAAATTTATTCAAATTTGGTTGTCTTTTTAAAGAAAGATTTGTTATTGTTTAGGGTAAGGGACCAGGAAGAGGTTTGTTGAAAGAAAATGCTTGCCACATTCAGAATTATGATTTTTATGATGCGTTCTTTGTGAGATTGATTAAGTTTGTGATAAAGTTTGATTTTTATTGACATATTCATTTGTAAACCAAACCATAATCCATGCATTACATTTTAATAGTTCTTCATTGACTGAAACCAGTTGCCTTTATAACAAATAATCATTGAAATATATTTTTTTCGTATTGTACATTGCAAATAAACTGTATTTCTACAGATAAACAATTTTGTTGCAAAAGGGAATCACTTACAAAAATCAGGATTGTATATCACAAATTAACTTCATGAAAGTAAAATTGATCCATCCTGGCTCTTTGTTATTATAGTAATACGAAGTAAGTGTATTAATTGGTTTCAGTATTGAGTTATTCCTTTATTCCATTTTCTGTGTTTGGATTTCTTCAGTTTTTGAAGTTTTCATGATCATTTTTTAAATTGACTGAGACTCAGTACTTAATCATTAACTACATGTATTTGACATTTATTTAATGTGTATTTTGTTCTTTACTTCATATCAAATGCAAAAGTTCGGAGTTCATGTATGTACATGTATTGATAATGGGATGTTTTTGCAAACAAAATTTCAAGTTTCAGAAGTTTCTTGTAACAGAAAGCTTTCCTACTTTATCTATTTGTTCAGCAATGATATGAGTTATTAAAGAAAGTTATTGTTTTTACTTTGTACAGTTGTATAAAGAAAATTCTGTGATATTTTTGTATAAAGACAATATATTTATTTAAAGCTATTTGTACATAATGCTTTATGTTAGATGTTGTTTTGTAATGAATAATAAGGAGAAAAATCATGTTCAAGAGATTTTAACTTGGTGGTAAAATATTATCTTTGTTAAATATTTTCTTGTATGTATTCACTTGTACTTAAGAATTTTGAAATTGTTTCATAATGCAATCCTAAGCTTGATGTGCATGTTTTTCCATTTAAGGATGCTCACTGGTCTTAATTTTGTATTTCTGTCATTTTTATATTTCGGAATCCTCTTGATTTTACCATCAAAATAGTTTAAAATTTTGCCCACAAACCCCCTTTTTATGTCGCCTGCAACGTGTTGCAGTAGCGACATATAGGGGTTACTTTGGCACCATGCGTCGCCGTCATGCGGCGTCACAAAAATTTCTGTCGCAGTTTTCCTGGAAACTACAAGTCACAGCCTCTTGATATTTGGTATGTGGCTTCTTCTTACAGTACTTTATGGTGTTAAGCGATTTTATGCCCATATCTCATCTACTTCCTGTTTATCGAATATTTTAAGATGCAGGCGACATACGTCTTCCATGGAAGACCGCCATTCTAGTTTCTTGTTATTTATGTCTTTAATATGTCATAAAGAGGTGAAAGACAAAGTTTTATCAAATCCTATTTATTCTGTCATTGGTTTTAACAGCTAGATAATGCTAAAAAAGTCAGATAAAACCTTTTCCTGCCAAAACTTTAACGTCAATTATCTTTAAACAAGGTCATGAACCTTTCAAAATGTTTTGCTCATTTTATACCTTTAGCAACATGTGCAAAAATCAAAATGAAAATACAGCAAAAAGTATTTTTTATGTCACCTGCAACGTGTTGCAGAAGCGACATATAGGGGTTACTTTGGCACCATCTGTCATCCTGCGGCATCACAAAAATTTCCGTCGCACTTTTGCAGGCAACTACATGTCAGTACCTCTTGATATTCGGTATGTAGCTTCCCTTTATAGTACTATATGATGTAAAGCAATTTTATGCCTTTAACTCATCTACTTCCTGCTTACAGAATATTTTAAGACGCAGGCGACATAAGTCTTCCATGGATGACCACCATTCTTGATGAGGTGAAACCATGCCAATTGATACACAAGAAAATATAAGAATCCACTATTGTTAAATATCATAGTTACTAATTTGAAATCTATTTTACAGTCCAATGGGTATGCTAATGAAACAATATAAGGACAATGCCTCTATCATCAAGTACTAAGCCTTTCATCTATTGAAAGGTCTTGTTTTGTATATATGTAAATGTACTTTAAAGGTCACAAAGTCTAAAGGACCTATCAGCTTTAATGGTTAAAATTTTCCCAAAAGTGCATTGTGTCATATAGAGCATGAGACAGAGATGTTGGAAATGTAGATCAATAATTTTTGTCAATTAAATTGTACTTAAAAAATTAAATATGTGGACAGCTTTTTTAAATACAGTGTAATATATATGTACTTAACCATTTTAAGGATAGTACAAAATCACTGAAATTTCAGATATTTTACAAAATGGTTACGGTATACAAATTTACAAAAAAGGAGAAAACATTAACTGTAAATTTTTAAATCATTTTGTTATCTAAATATTACCAAATTTGTAGTTTTTTAATTGTCTAAAACGATGATTTAACTATAAATAGAATATAATAGTTGCTTTCTTGATGACAATTTTTTTAAATGTTAGAAACAGTTTTATTATTATGGACCTCTTTTTAGCTCACCTGGCCAAAGGCCATGTGAGCTATTGCCATCACTTGGCGTCCGTCGTCGTCGTCCGTCGTCGTCGTCGTCGTCGTCCGTCGTTGTTAACTTTTCTTCAAACTTCTTTTCCTCTGAAACGGCTGCACAGATTCAAACCAAATTTGGTCTGGTGGTACTTTAGGGTATCCCCCACAGAACTGATGTGGGGATTTTTGATTTGTCAAAAAACATGGCCGCCGTTGCTAAAAATAGACCAGGGGGGTCAGACTTCTGTTTTTGGCTTGTAAATCAAAAAGTATAAGAGATAGATGAAATCTGATGCCACGCTACTGCTTCAGCATCAAAAGCTCTACAAAAGTCTCCATTGAGTCGAAGTTGTCAGATGACCCCTTATGGGAGTTACGGCCCCTTAAAGGTGAAAAATAGCATTTTTGCATGTTTTTGGCCTATAGAATGAAAACTATTGCAGATAGAGAGAAGCTGTTGCTTGCTTAAATGTTCAGCTCATTTAGCTCTACAAAAGTCTCCATAAGGTCAAAGTTGTCAGATGACCCCTTATAGGGGTTATGGCCCCTTAAAGGCAAAAAATAGAGTTTTTGGCCTATAGAATGAAATCTATTGCAGATAGAGAAAAGCTGTTGCTTGCTTAAATGTTTAGCTCTACACAAGTCTCCATAGGGTTGAAGTTGTCAGATGACCCCTTATAGGGGTTACGGCCCCTTAAAGGCAAATAATAGTGTTTTTGGCCTATAGAATGAAAACTATTGCAGATAGAGAAAAGCTGTTGCTTGCTTAAATGTTCAGCTCATTTAGCTCTACACAAGCCTCCATAGGGTCAAAGTTGTCAGATGATCCCTTATAGGGGTTATGGTCCCATAAAGGCAAAAAATAGTGTTTTTGGCCTATGGAATGAAAACTATTGCAGATAGAGAAAAGTTGTTGCTTGCTTAAATGTTCAGCTCATTTAGCTCTACAAAAGTTTCCATAGGGTCAAAGTTGCCAGAAGATGACCCCTTATAGTGTGTTTTTGGCCTAAAGAAAAAAAAACTTTTGCAGATAGAGAAAAGATGTTGCTTGCTTAAATGTTCAGCTTAATTAGCTCTACAAAAGTCTTTTTAGGGTGGAAGTTGTCAGATGACCCCTTTAAGGGGTTATGGCCCTTTAAAGGTGAAAAATAGTGTTTTTTGCTTTGAAATGAAAACTATTGCAGATAGAGAAAAGCTTTTTATTGCTTAAACATTCAGCTCATTTAGCTATACAAAAGTCTTCAAAGGGTTGACATTAAGACCAGGTGAGCGATTCAGGCTCCTGGGAGCCTCTTGTTCTTTTTAAATGTCTATGTGCCTTTTTAAATGCTGCAAATATGGTAATATTTGTGGTATGCATTTGTACATGGTTTTGCTTTATTCTTAGTCAAAGGACCTCTGCCAAAAAGTACATGTACATTGCAAATATACATGTTTGTATGTAAAGCTATGTACAATATTGTAAAACCATGAAAATTAATATATACAAAAAAAATATTTTTAAATGCATGAAAATTGATAACAGCAAAATTTATTTCATGTGGTTATATAGAAATCTTAGTTACAAAGATAAGATGGTGCCGACACTTTTATGATGCTACATATGTTTACCATATTGAGATTAGGAATGTATCACTCTCTGATGCTTTATTCTTATGTCACACCATAGGTCGACTGTTAATATGCCATTTGAACAAATAAAATAATATTTTAATGACTTGACTTTTGTTTAAGTTTGAAAATGCTAAATATCATCAATTACAACTTAATTCATAGAATATGAGTGAGAAAACTATCCAAAAGGCTTCAAAGATTTGAACATCTACCAAGTAAAACAAGGAAGATGTATAAGTTGATTTTGAGCAGATCTTGATATCTTGTCGTCTGTTAACAATTTTTCAAAAAACTGCTGCTCTAAAACTATTGAACAGAATTTAATGAAACTTGGTATGGTTGGTCCTTACGGTGTCCTGTTTTGTTTCAATTTTTGATCTGTCAAAGAACGTGGCTGCCCTTCTGATCTTGGCTTGTAAATCAAAAAGTATGGGAGATAGGGAAAATCTGATGCAACTTACCTTCTTCGGCATCAAAAGCTCTGCAAAAGTCTCTATTGGGTGTAAGATGTCAGATGATCCCTTACAGGGGTTATTGCCCTTTAATGGCAAAAATGGCATTTTTTCATGTTTTTGCCATATTGACTGAAAGCTATTGCAGATGGAGAAAAGCTGTTACTTTCTGAAACCCTATTTTGTCCTATTGACTGAAAGCTATTGCAGATAGAGAAAAGCTGTTACTTTCTGAAACCTTCAGCTGATTGAGGTCTTATTAATACCGTCTACCAAAATTTCCTTTGGGTTGAAGTTGTCAGATGACCCATTGTAAGAGTTTTTGCCATTTGAAGGTGAAAAAAGCGTTTAATCATGTTTTTGGCCTTAAAATAAAAACTATTGCAGATATGGAAATTCCCAAAAGCTGTTGTTTACTTAAACCTTCAACTAATTCAGCTCTACAAACGTCTCCCATGGAGTCAAAGTTGTCAGATAACCCCTTGTAGTGTTATGACCCTTTAAAGGTAATAATTTAAAGGTGAAAATATCATGAAGCAATTTTCCGACTTCTCTTGACACCATTTGCGAGTTTGGTCTTAATGCTAGTCCTTCGGAAGGGACGAAAATGGTTGTCCCGTATATGGGAAAGCAATACCCCATGCACGTTAAAAACCACTTTGTAGAGATCGATATCAAATGTCCTGCTAGCTGGAGAGGAATTCTATAAGCGTCAGGCTTGTTTTCCAATCCAGGATAAAGAAATATGTATAGCGGGGTCTTTTTCATGTCTTTGCCCTATTGGGGGGGGGGGAACTATTACAGATAGAGAAAAGCTGCTGCATGCTTAAACCTTCAGCTGGTCGATCTCTATAGGAGTCTCCATTTGGGCCAAAGTTGTCAGATGACTCCTTATAAGGAGTTATGGCCCTTTGAAGTTAAAATATGCGTTTTTATATTGATTTTGGCGGATAGAATGAAAACTATTGCAGATACAGAAAAGCTTTTGATAGCTTAAACCTTCGGCTCAATACAAGCTGTACAAAGGTCTTAATTGATATTAATTTGTCAGGTGACCATTTATAGGGGTCATAGGAGAGTCCCTTAAAGCCTAGGAGAGTACCAGGTAAGCGACTGAGGCTCCTAGGCTCTTAAGAATAAAGGTATGCAACATTTTCTTTTATTTCGAAATTGTCAGATGACCCCTTACAGGGATAGTTAATTAATTTCTCGTGATTTTATACGATGACCGAAATTTGTTTTCAAATCATATTATGTTCTGGTGATGTCGTCGTCGTTTTCTGTGGTTGAGCAATTGTTAAAATATTTTGATATGTTTGTTGCCTTTAAAGAAAGGTTGGTATTGCATTTAGGCTTTATGACCCTAGCCATTTCAGAAAAGGGCTAAAACGGGTGTATGGACAAAACTTCAGTAAAATGGTTTTTTTTTCATCCGATTTTTAAAAGTCTTTTAAAATTGTATTCCAACCCGTGCAGGTTACGGGTTGCAAATAGGCCCGCAGCAACACTAAGCTTGCATGTCGGTCAAAGTCCACTAAAGAGCGCTCAGAAACCTGACATAGGGTCAGGCCGCTTTTACCACAAAGCGACTGGGATGTGTGCCCCATGTGGTTGAATTGGGCAGCCCTGTCACAATGAATACCGGCGTCGTCCGTATATATCGCTGCATCGTGTTGGGAAAAATATCACGTTCGTCGCACGTTAAAGAAGCCTGTTGCAGGTCTCGGTTAGAACAGGACTCGTAGGATTCCCATGCTGGAGGCTAAATTGCCTGTCCCCACCCATCACTCCATTTTCCAGTGGCAGTCAAAACTCTGTGTCTCCATTTCCTCCACTTCATCATCATTTCATGTTCATTGTATCACCCCTTTCATGTTCATCTCCCGGATATAGGCTAGCCGAAATTGTGTTGCTTGGGATGTTCCACGGAAGGTGTATGAAACTTCAGCGCTGAATTGTTTTAATAGCATTTGAGTTTTATTGTTAAAAAATTCCAATTCCAAAAATCTGTGATTTTCCATCAAAAAATGAAGTTTTTTCCAAAAATATTGAACCGATTTTCACGAAATTTTAATATGCAAATCATGACATGGTAAACTGTGATTTTCAAAATATTTCACGGATTTGAACAAAAATTTAATATCATCGGGCAAATCATGGCATGCAACTTAACAATTGTACAAAGTTTCAGAACTGTATTGTTAATAGTTTTTGAGTTTTAGTGTTCACAAAGTCCAATTCTCAAAATCTGTGATTTTCGATAAAAAATGAAGTTTTTTTTCCAAAAGTATTTCACATTTTTCATGAAATATTAATATGCAAATGACATGCTACTAAGTAGCTGTACAAAATTTCAGAACTGTGTTGCTAATAGTTTTTTTGAATTTTAGTGTTCACAAGAATTGTTGACGGACAGACAGACGGACGTACGTACAGACGGACAGACAAAGTGGAAACTATAGGGCGTCCGCATCTTCGATGCGGGACCCTAATCATGTTAACTAAATGTAACAATGGTTAATGATGTTTCTTCCACCATATTGCACTAGTACATGGTGTCAAAAAATGGGCCGCACACAACAAAAATCTTTTTTTTTTTACTTGTCCGATTCGAAGAACCTTTCTTCATATAAATCCTTGTAAAGATCTCTGTTTGTGTTTTTAAATCCGTTTATGCTTTATTTGTATATGTTTGCTTCTTTTGTATATCAAATACAAATGATTGAGTTCCTAATATTGCATATGTAAAAGCTGTAAAATTTACTGAATAGGAATTGTTGTGGCGTCAGTTACTTCTTCGAAACCACTTTTAAAAGGAATTGCTTATTCGTTTTTTTGTTGTTTTTTGTTGTTGTTTTTTTTTTGCAATATCGGTATCCTGTATTTAGTTCAATCACGAAGTTTATACCCACAGACCGTCTTATAACTTGTCAAACTTGTTACAATAATACCAAGAAAATCAGATTACCGTTTTGGGCTTATAGAATGAAAGAATAGGAGAATTCATCTTAGCATCAAATCTCCAAAATACTGCCCTTTTTGTGTTGCATACGTTACGAGAAACATCAAACTGAGGAACATATACGAAGAAAGATGTGTTGAATATATTTTTATGTTATAAGTTTACCCTTTGATGTATATTATATGCGATACCAAATTTACGTGTAAATGACTAATTTCCTTGGATAAAATACATGAAAAAATTTTTCCGATAATTTCTCATAATAATGTATAACATCTTTAGCACTTTAATTATAAAACTTCACAGTCAGTATTGGGTAATCTTACTATGTCACACTTGCAGTTGTAAACAAACAACAAGGAAATGCAAGAACCAACAACTTTCATGATATTGCCCGTTAGCAATTGTCTTATTAGTAATACGATTACATTTCTCTGTATTTATCTATGTCTGGAGGACAACTTGTCTTCTTAATTTTAGAAATAGTTTTTACATTTCAAACATTTAATATTGAATAACTTTCTTTTACAAGTGTTTCTTCGTGGTGTTAAAAAATCTGCCCAGACCCAAGTTTATAAAATGTTATTTGTCTGTTGTTTTTGTTTTTTTCCCCGCTTTTTATCATAATTGAATAAAACTCTTATGATCAAAGGTATAAACTATATCTAAATTTAATTTTGTAATTATAAAGAATGTCTGTTCTTGTCTTTACCTTTTTTTATGATTCTGATTCGTTTATATCGATAATATTCGTCAATTTGTAGTCGCTTTTTGCCGCGAAAGATAAAAACAACAGAAAAATTACTAAAACATACAAAAATGTAATGACGATAGTTAAAAAATAAAGCACTAAATGAATTGAGATAAAATTTGTTTCAGGTTTCCTTAGCAATTTAAAGTTTATCTACTTGGACACTGAAAGAATATAAACTGACGAATTGTGTAAAAAAAGATCAAAGAGTGAACACCAAATTCAGTTTTTATAATGAAGCGATTCCATTCATGACAAATTAGATACCCGTAATACGGTTCTACGGAAGTGATACATGTCAGGATATATTGTTCATCTAAACTTCCTAAACATGACAGGCAATGATGGATTAGTTCCAAAGCATCATTTTCATTGGTCAATGTCCTAAAATTCGCGTCATTTCATTGGAGGATACCACACGCACTCACGTCAGTTGTCGATTCTTCGTCAGAAAAATAAGATCAGAAATCATTTTAAGCGATCGTTTGAGAAAAGGAGCAACAAATAACAAGTAACACGCAACATAAACAAACAGTAACATGGGAACCAGAAAAGTGATTTTACTGTTATCACTAGTGTGTAGTATAGTTAACGCACAAAATTTTGGACAAGGGCAATTCGGACAAGGTGCTGGACAATTTCCACAAGCCGGCGGTGGACAATTCGGCCAACAAGGTGCAGGACAATTTCCACAAGCCGGCGGTGGACAATTCGGCCAACAAGGCGCGGGACAATTTCCACAAGCCGGTGGAGGACAATTCCAACCGGCTGGAGGTGCGCAATTTCCCCAAGCAGGTGGTGGACAGTTCCAGCAAGGGCAGGGTGCTGCGGGACAGTTTCCAGGGGCTGGGGCTGGACAATTCCAACAAGGAAACCAACAGGGACCAAATGGTCAATTTCAACAACCTGGTGCAGGCCAGTTTCAACCAGGGGCTGCAGCTGGACAGTTTCCACAAAATAACGCTGGGTTTCCCGGTGGCCAAGCTCAAGGAGGGCCATTTCCAGGCCAAGCTGGAGCCGGGCAATTCCCTGGACAAGGAGCAGCTGGTCAGTTTCCTGGACAGGGTAACGTAGGAGGCTTTCAAAATCCTTTCGGAGGTGTTGGCAACTTTTTTGGAGGAAACGATGGTGCTTTTGGAGGTGCGGGTAACGGATTTCCAGGACAAGGAACTAATCCAAATGCACGTAAGTCGATATTTTTCAGGTTAAATCGAGTAATTAAAACTACTTTGAGAAGGTTGATTGATCTGTTTTTTTGTAACATAATTTTCATATTGGAATGTTTTAGCCACCATGGAAATATGAAATAAAAATTGTCAGTGATAAAAAAATCACTTTTTTAAAGGAAAGGATAATTTTCCAATCTCTGATACATCTCATAATAAGATATTTTCTATTCTCCTTTTTAGCATTTTCTGCAGGCGGACAATTTTTCATGAATTTATCACAGAATCCCAACAATTATAGATATGCCACATGTTACTTTAACAGTTCAACAAGTAACATCAAAGGCAGAGCCGACTTCAGACAATTCGTAAGTACATAACACTTCAGTTAGCTTTCCTATATCAGTATTGAATTTCTAAATAAAACAGATTATTACATAGATAGCAGTGAAATATCGAGATTTCCGAGTGAACAGAAATCGTTTATCTCACTGAGTGAAATAACTAAAAACGCGGGAACATTTAATTAACTGTTATTCGACGTTACCTATAACGTCGTCTGTGACGTCGAAAACCATTGCGCCTGCATGAAAATAGTCCAAACGAAAATGTTCGTAATTCAACCATAAATAAAGCACTAATTGAACATTTATATATGTAATAAATAGTATAACAAACTCAAGATTCCGAATATGGGAAATATTCAACTTGTGACCGAACAACCTTTAAATTCACTCGTGCGCCTGGCGCACTCGTGAATTATTGGGTTGTTCGGTCACTCGTTGAATATTTCCTCATATTCGGAATCATTCGTTAGTTATACTATAAATAACGGAACAAAAAAATACGTTTACCAAAAATAGGAGGAATTTGCAATGTCTCTTTTAAAAACATTATCATACATTTTTTGATATCATAGCCTCAATATTAAAAAAACAAGTGGTGACTCTTAAGGCACTTATGGCCAGATCGGAACATATTTTTGGAATTTATAACATTTTTTTATGGAATGTGTTTCCCTTGTTATGGTTGATGCGAATACAATTTCGTGAAGGGACGACTTAGAAATTAAGAAAATCACAAATAAGATTTTTGGTCTCATTGAATCTATTGTTTTCCAGTTGTATGGAAACCCTTCTGTAGACATTAGGATACAGGTAGTAGGTTTACCTCAATCACCAGTTGATACACAGAGAGGAGTTCATATCCACGACTTTGGCGACACCGGCGACAGCTGTGCTCGTGTAGGACCTCACTACAACCCCACCCAGACCAGACATGGTGGAAGACAGAGTTTCCCATTGTACGTATTGTATACATAACTTAACCGAATATCGGCAAGCAAACAAGAAAAGAAGCGATGCTTAAACTTTTATCTTTTAATTGGAACAAAAAAGGTAAATTGGAAAAGATTTCTTTTTTTTTACAACGCCTAATTTCAATTAATGCATAAAATGCGACCAAAGCATATTGGATCTGCCTTTTTTAATATCAAGTTAAAGGAAGACATGTATTTATTGTCCAGCCGTAAGTTTTTGTAATGTTTAAGCTTCATTATTTCTTACAGTTTGAGACATGTTGGTGATCTTGGAAACATGCTCCAATCAAAGGAAGGAGTCTCTTCTACTCAGTTTACTGATAGTGTTATTTCTCTGGGTGGACAAAATATGATTGTTGGCAGATCTTTGGTGGTAAGCATTTGACTATATTTTCTAATTATTTACGAAATTACTTGATGTTTGAACAATATTGACTTGAAATCAAACCAATAATCGACAAAACCAGTTCCAAACAAATCCGAGTTTTGCATTCTGTGAATGATTGAAACAAAAGAATTACTTTTTTATTGCTGATAATAGCGAATGTAGCTAATCATAATCGAATAGTAATTATCCTAACCGTTGCATTTTTCTCTTAGATTAAGCTTGAGCGAGATGATGAAGGAACAGGGACCAACAGTGCCAGCCAGATGAACGGTAATGCCAGAACACCATTGGCCTGTTGTACAATTGGTAGAGCTAGCAGCTCTAACTGGGCTCAACCATACTCCGAACAGGACCTAGCAGCACTGTCCGGAGGTGTGTTTGTACCAAGCAATATCAACACAGCACCAACACAACCAGCCCAAGGTAAGGAACGAAATATCATAAAAAATGGAATATCCTAAACACGTATAAAACATTATATTTTTATATAAGATTTTGATACCGGTAATTTTCCGTTGACTTTTAATAAAAGTTTATCGTATCCTCTGGTTTGTTCTATCATCTTAATGATCTAAAGTTATTCATTTTCAGCTATGAAATGTTGTTCGTATTAACTAAAAATGGATTTATTTCTGTTTTAGGTAACAACGGAATGAGCTTTGGTGGCAACACGAACACAAACACTGGAAACCAATTTAACCAACCAAGCAATACACAGTTTGATCAGCCAGCCAATACACAATTCAACCAGCCTGGTAGTAATCAGTTCAACCAACCACAACCAACAAATAATCAGTTCAACCAACCACAACCAACAAATAACCAGTTCAACCAACCACAACCCACAAATAATCAGTTCAACCAACCACAGCCGACAAATAATCAGTTCAACCAACCCCAACCCACAAATAACCAGTTCAACCAACCAGTAAACCAGCCTGCTGCTGGAGTTAATCAACCTAATGCACAACCAGGCGGTGCCGGTGGAAATCCCTTCATGGGGTTTAATACCGGTGGTGGAGGCGGTGCTGCTGCCACGGGCAACCAGGGTGGATCATTCAACTTCCTTGGAGGTGGCAAAAAGAAATAAACAGTGGATCACCATAAAGTGTGAGATCAATAAGTGCTTTATCCGCCCTGCCATGAACTGTCATTACCAAAAACTTAAGGGGCCAGACTTTCTCCCGTGCTGGAGAATTGCCGCATAAATAGACTGAGTTGGTATCTGTTATTTATTTTGTATATAGTGTATAATTATATTTTGTTAAATAATATTTATAATAAAAATGTTAAACAAAAGTGATCTTTTTTATATCATTCCTTGGAAAGAGGAATTATATGTTACCTACAAATATATAAAATGCAACATTACTATCTGCAACAAAGTAAAAACTTGAAACATTATATACCGTATCTCAGTAAAGCGGACGTAACATTTTATATCAAATACGATTTCAGAGGATGCCAACGATGATAACAAACGCTGTCCATACAGATAAACCAGTTAAGAGAAAAGAATCAGTTAAAATCACTAACTTATATGGGTTGTTTTACTTGTGGCTGATTTGGTACTGATGGATTTGCATGACGTTTCGTAGTTTCGATTTTTGAGTCATTTCTCTTATTTATAGTTATATAATATCGTTGTCACCAGTGTGATAAATATTCTGAAAACAACCCAAACGGAACTTGAAGGGCTCTTTTTTCCCAAAACTACTGAAAACATTGCTATTGGATATGCATGCATAGACTTTTTCATATGACACCACTGTTAAAAAAACCCTAACTCTTATTTTATGTCATGACTTTTCTAAAAACGCACTTTATTAAAAGTTATTAAAGAGGGGACCTTAAGAGGGACTCTACGCTTCTAGCCAATTCTGTCCATACAAACAATAATTGCGTTAACTAGCGACAAGCAACTTCTGCAGTACCTGAGTTTACGTTTCTAAATGCTGTTTGGTTGTTTTAACGCCTGTTTTTTTATGTTGTTGTTAACTTTTGTATCGGCTGACTTATGTAACTAAATTTTTGTCTCTGACGGGCCTGTTATTACAAGCAGCAATTCTTATCTGTCTACAATTTCCTCTTGACTCCCCGACATTCAAATGCCCTATTTGTTCAACCAGAAATATAAAATCATTGTCAAATAATGCATTAATGGGATGCAGATATTGTAAATTATTACTAAGGATTCAGCATACCAGGCCACTTTTCGAGATAGGAAGGTGCCCAAAAGCATTAAACAGAAATTCAAACTACAGTTCAAATAATAGACAAGAAGGTGGTTTACACTGTTACTTAGTTACATACTTGCAAAGTTTCAGTAACCTATGGCTTCCATCTCCTTAATTAATTATGGAGGAAAAAAATAAATGAATTGTCCTATTATAAGTATTGTATATAAAATTTTAAAGGGACATTAACCAGAAATTTAAGGTCAAAATTAAATTCTGTATAAGTAGATGTTGTAAACTTTTTCTAAAGTTACCAAATTAGTTTTAGGATGTCCTCTACAAAGTTTGTGAAATTTGTGCACCCCGACCAACAAATATGGCCGCCATTGCTAAAAATAGAACAGAAGGGTCAGACCATGGTTTTAAGCTTACAACTCAAAAATATAAGAGATAGAGAAAATCCGAAGCAACTTTCCTTCTTCAGCATCAAAAGTTGTACAAAACTCTTCCTTAAATCAAAGTTGTGAGACGACTCCTTATAAGAGTTATTTCCCCTTAATCGACATTTTCACAGTTTCTGGACTTTATCTTGAAAACTGTAAGTGCTAGAGGAAAAGTGAGCATTAAGGAATTGTGTAGCTCATTGAGATCTACAAAAATTATTTCAGGGTCAAAATTGTCAGATGATCCCTTATAGGGGTTATGAAGGTGAAAAATAGTGTTTTTATGTACTTGACCTATAGAATGAAAACTGTTACATAAAGAGAAAAAATGTTGCTTGCTTAAATCTTCAGTTCAACTGGCTCTTCAAAAATATCCATTAGGCTGAAGCTGTCAGATAACCCCTTATAAAAGTTATGCCCCTAATTGTCAAGTTTTGGGTAATTGCCTTGCAGATTAAACCTATAAAAATTAAGGAAAGCTATGGGGTACGATAAGGTTCGAAAGTAATATGTAGTGCAAATGCGAAGAAATATAGCAATTGCAACATTTATTTAACAAATGCCATATAAAATGGCTTAGTTACTGCTGCTTTTGCTTTAATCTTATGATTTTAACATTTGCTAACATTAAAAGCTGTTGTTTGCTTGAATGTTTGGCTATATGTACTCTAACAAAGCCTTCACTGTAAGGTAGAAATTGTATGGTGATCTTTTATTGGAGTTTTTCACCTCAGATACCCCAAATTATTTTCATTGCATCAGTCATTGAAGTCAGGTGAGCAATTCAGGCTCCTGGAAGCCTCTAGTTTTATATGGGAGTTTAAAAAAAACTTGCTGCTTGAAGTTTACAATGACCAACAATAAATTCAAAGTAAAGGTCATATTATTGGAAGGATGCAGAATTGCTTGTATATATTGGCGCATGCATATAAAGTCTCATCAATCTAGGACATACTTTTCTTGAGATACAGAGATGCTAAAAAGTTTAATCTGAAACATCAATGCTGCATGCAGCTTAGATATACAGGCAAGGGAAAAATAAGACCAAGAGGTTGTAAATCAATGTCTCAAAATGTATTCTAGAGTCACCATCACAGATGTTGTTATCCTGGATATCTCTTGTACTTTGTATTCTCCAATAAAACTCTGCTATTTGAATAATTCTGCATGTTCTTGTAAGGAAAGCTTTAGCTTATATGGGTTACACTTTGAATGACTGAAATAAATCATTTCTCTAAATCTTGATTAACTTTTTATAGATGGCCTATTAGGTCATGCTCCATATTACTGAATTCCTCGGAAACTGCTCGGGTCTACAATCTTAATCAAACAATTTGATAAAATATTGACCTTTTCAGCCATTATTATATCTTATATTTTTAATTAAAAATCTTAACCCTTGTTTATATGTATTTGACATATACATGTACTAATACAACTAAGATTTTTTTTCAACTCAGATGGTGACATAATTTTATTGCACTGTTATTTAAATGGACCAAATGTATTCATCTCCAGTATTCTTTCAAAGAAAATTGTACACACTTTCTGTTGATCCTTTCTCTCCATTCCCTGGGAAATAACCTTCACTATTTCTTAAATCATAGTAAATTGACTAACAAGAACTTTTATTCAATCTTCTTTCAGATTTTCATGAAATAAATCAGTAAACATTTGACTTCCATTTCTCTCGATGTTTTAAGGTCTGATTTTACCCTAGTTGACCTTTAACGTATGTGCATTAAAACATCCAGAATATTCTGGAATATATGAACCCATCAAAACTCGCACAAAATTTTCTGATAACATGCACAGCTACATAATGATATGGTGTAATTGTTTCATACCAAGTTTGGTTCAATTCTGATGAGTAGTTTCAGATGAGTTTAGCAGAGAAAAAAATTGTGATGGAAAGACAAAACAATGGATGGACAGACAGACAGAACAAAAACAATATGTGCTGAAAAAGTTGACACTTCTGCTGAAAATAGAATTTGCAATTTCTGGCCTATAATAATTTTCATCACTGGTTATACCTCTGATTTATAGTACGGAACTACCATTAAAAGGTTAAATTGTAAGCGTCTACATGGCTAATTTTTCCAGTGTACAAACTAAATAGTCTGTCATGTTTATTACAAAAGTGTGTCAATAATTTAAACATAAGAAAATAAATAACAGTTCTCATTAATAAAAATACAAAATCATTAAATAAAAATATATAGATAAACAGATATTTTATCACAGATAACAAATTTATTACTTGGTCCTATATCAGTAGTCTGCATCAAGAACTTGTAAACAGTTTGCCAATTACTTGTAGTATTTCATCAAAGGTAGCCATCTTTAAAACAATGACCCAACATCATTCTATAGAAAAAAATTAACTGATGCTGAGGCTGGATGAAATGTGTGATAAATCTACACATGTCTCAGATTTGATTGTACATAGATTAGTTATGGCTGTCAATACAACTTCAGGTATGTCATTTTAAAATTCATTACATTTCCCCAACATCTTCTAATTCTTCCTCTGTTTTTAAGAAATCAGGAACTTCCTGTTGTAATCCACTGTTCATATTAGTTTCTACAACTGTCTTTAATTGGTTCAACTGAAACAAAAATTACAAAATTCAAAGCTATTGTCACAAAAACCGGAAAAAAAACATACATGGAAAGAAATACCATTGAAGCGTAAACACTAAATTCTTCATATTAGAGTCGTTTTAATAAATCCTTCCATTTGTAATGCTGGTTCGCTCACTACGAACCAATCAATGTCATAATAAATTTTGCAGGCGCTACCTTTAAATGAACAACATTGTCAACCAATAGTAGTGACTTTCTGAGTGAATCAAGATTGTGACTGGACAATTTTAGGTCATAACTAGCAACATGTTTGTTAAGACATGACATTAAATAAAAGTCGTAGTATAATTTCTCACGTGCCCAGGTATTTTAACGTTTGTCATTGGTTAAACCTTCGATTGTTACATAAATAGAATATGAAAGGTTTTATTGCAACGACCCTAGTTTAATATAGAGTATGCTTTAGTCTAAAATTGGACAAATCCCATGACACTAAAAATGAAAAAAATAATAAAAATAAATGTTACATCTTTTTTTTTTTTACTCTTTACAAATTTATGTCTTTGGTTTGAAAAGTTTGGTTGCCATCATGAGCACATATGAAAATTACTGTGTTGCTATGGAAACATTCACTCGACGTGCTTAGCACATTGTATTGTTGGCATTGATTTACAAATGCTACTTCCAATTTGATTCTTCATTCCACAGTAAGTTTGGCTTCACCTGATATAAAGCAAAACTAGCACTTGTGAGTAAAGCAGTAATGAAGTACTTTTATTATAAAGAACAGGGGAGACAATATAAAGGAAAATCCTGCTTTCCTACCTTTTTGTAAGTTTCATGTTTATAATAAAATGTTAAAATAATGATAAATAGGAAAACATTTTTTTCCTTTGATATTATAGAAAATACATTCACTTCTCAAGAGTTTGTGTATTAGGAACTAAAACATGGTGTATATGACTAAGTGACTTACATCTCCTAGTTGTGGCATAGATCTCATTTGGTAAACTGTAACTTGTCCTTCACTATCTCCTACTAATAAACACTGAAATGACAAAATTTAAACTTTAAATCAAGGTAATCTCAAGATTAGTTTTGTCCTCTGAGAATTAACCATTTCTGCTCTAGTGTGTAAGGAAAGAATTAGGATTTGCCCCCCCCCCCAAACCACCAAAAGATCTTGAAACATATATAGGTTCCTTCATCAATGTTATAAATTTCTATGATGTATGTGGTAAATGAAGTCAGGTACCCCTTCAGATAATGCATAATACATGTAGTTCCCAGGTCATACATTTTCTGATAAAAGTTTTTTTTAAAAATAATTATCATTCAGAAGATTCCAATAACTCATTTGTCTCCCTTATATAAATAGAGCCCAATTTAAGTTATAAGATAGTTTGCTACAGAAAATTAATACTGCAGATTCAAACTTACATCTGAATTCCTTGCAAAGGTAACTGTGGTCAGTTTAGCACCAGATGTTGGGTTACTCTTTATTAATGGATCCAATCTGAAACATTGTGAAAATAATACTTTTAAAATCTTAAACATACACATTAACAAAAAGTACTGTCAGTGAGATAAAAAAAAAAGAATATCCCCTTGCTTCATATAAAACTCTATTTTGAAAAGAAAGACAAATTACCCTGAAAATATCTGAAAGCAATGAAACTTCTACATGCATACCTCCCATAATACCTCAATGTAATGTACTTTCTTTGTGTAAAGTTTCATCCAAATCCATGACAGGGTGAACCCTTTTTACCCCCTAATCTTTGTTTATAGGCTTAGTATTTTTCATATAAGTGAACAAACTGAACAATGTTTTTACTATTTAAATCCCAGTATGATTTTAGGTAGTTAAGAACTTACGTGCTCAAATTGAGATCCCAGACTTCCACTGAGGTTTCTGATACACAGGCAAACACTGTGGCTGACTTAGGAGACCAAGCTACATCAAACACAGGTTTCTATCAAACACAAAATATATACATTGCAATAAAATAAGAAAATTACTAGTCACAATAATCAAAAAAAAAAAGATATCATCAGATAATTTGAAATTAAGGTTAAACAATAGATAGATTATTTTTCTTTCCAGACCAAAACAAATCTTTCCTTGGTTCATTTTAAGCATTGAATTTGTATATTTTCCAGAGCTCACAAAACTTTCAAATGGCAAAAATAGAGTTTGTGTAGGTATTTTTCATTATGATTTACATGCTTCGTGAAAGTTGCCATGTACAATTAAATAATACTAACCGTTGAAGATAGGAATGTTAATACTGGGATAAATCTTTCTTGATGCCACATCCTAACGCTCCAATCAGCACTACAACTCAGGAACACATCAGGATCATTAGGTGACCATTTCACCCTGTATACAGGACCCTAAAATAATATCATTGATGGAGTCTAAATAAAATGTTGTTACTTTGGTAGATATTTACTAGACAATTCTATCATCCTTACATTAATCACTTTAAATATCAATTCAAACTTTTAGACATGACCACAGATGAATCAAAAGGTTTAGGAATATCGTAGTAAACAAACGTACCTAGTCTTACTTAAAGGAAATAGAAAAAATTATGAAAATTGAAATGAAAACTGTTTTTTTCATTAAAATTGTAAAATTTTGAGATAAGACTTTAAAAGTAAATAGAAAGAGAACTTACTGTATGTCCCACAAAGCTGTCGAGGTACTGCTCATTATAAGAACAAGAACACTTATGGATGTGACCTTCCTCTGTTCCAGCAAGGTATCTGTTAATGAAAAATAAGTAATTTACAAATTGTGCAATATTTAGAAATAAAATATTCAGAATACATAAGCAAGGTCAAAACAATATACAGCTTAATTCAGTTTTCATCCATATATGATTATGATTTATTTCAAAATTACAGATATAGTAAAATGATCAGATCTACCAAAGTGAAAATGTGAACACAAATTTGTTACCCAAGCCATCAATGTTCTAGACATTTTGTTCATTGCCTAAATTCCTTTAAAATAAATGAGGCTAATAATATACCATTACTGTACAGGTTTTTGAGAAATAAGCAAAACACAAACATTAAAACATAGATTGACAGTTAGATACAGTAACTGAATCAACTTTATAACTTACATATTTGTGTCTTTTGGTTGGAAATCAAAGCATGTTCCTCCTGCATGTCGTGATATAAAAGCTTCAACTTTCTTCTCTTTTTTACCATACTTAGCAGGCATTCTCTTTAATCTCATCATATCTGAAAGGTTATCAAAACAAATACAAAACTGATTGAAGATGACATGAGCTTCATAAATGAAAGAAAAGATCTTTTAATGTGGCAACTAGTTGCGCTGCATCTTGCATATTGTTTTCTTTATAAGTGGATTGCAGACAAATAATTACCTTCTATATCATTGAAGTTTGTTGATCAAACAAATTTCACCAGTGTAATGTATGAAAAGGAACAAGAGTGTGGGACAATTTAATCAATTATTAATAAGTACTTATGCTTACCATAACTTTCAAATCCTTTCCTGATAGACCACTGTGTGACTCGGCCATCAGTAGATATGGAGATCAATTTTTCTGAGACCTCTTCACCTGACCCTCTCTCTTTCTCTATCCACTGAATCTGCCAGACAGGAGCTGTGTGCTTTCCTGGAGACTGGCTACAAGTAGATGGTATATTGAGGTAATGAAAAATAATGATAATGCATAATCTGAGAAAGGAAGAATGTTGGAAGCTCTTATATAATAATGAATGGCATTACACATTAAAATGTTATATGGTGACATTAATGATTAATAATAATTTGATGCTTTCCTTTTGTTGTGTTGTGTTTCTGTTTGACATTTTTGTTGTTGTGAGAATTCTGCCATAAGGTCTTTTCTTGATATCAATTAAAATAAAATTAAGTGCCTATTTCAGATATTTCTTACTAGTTCTATATCTTTACATCATATTCTCTACAGCTTTTCAAGATTTATCTACTTACAAACTGTCAATCATGGCCTCATCTTCTGTACTCTTTACATTATATATAGCTACACCTCCATCATACATTCCTACCTATAAGGATAAGTATATATAATTATATACCATAGCTAATTTTAGTGGAAACCTAAACTTCAGGCAAACACGTAAAAATTTTACTTCATTATACACCTTATACCTATTAAAGAAAAAATCTGACTTCAACTTTAATTATAAGGGTCCATGTAAAATTTCTTTCTACAGAACAATTATAACTTGAGATTTCTTCTAAACTTTTACTACGTTTCACCATTAATATAGACTTTAATTGATTGTTTTATATATCTGCTCCAGACTTGAGCTTATCATCACTTTTTAAAATCTACACAACATTTTAAGTAATTTTGTACTTACAGCTAATAATGATGGATGCATCTTGGAGAAATCTACCGAGGTTACACCCTCCTTGCACGTGTATATTCTCTCTGGATACTACAAACAACAACAATAATACTAGTACTGTATAGCGGGTTATTTTCAATGGTTTTGTCAGCGAAGTTCTGTGAAAAATGTTTGCGGGTTTTATTTTCGCTGATTGTTGATGTGTTTGTTAAAAATTTTCATAAGAATAACATTGTCGCGATTTTCGTTGACCTGCGAAAATTAAACCACCCCGAAAATATTCCGCTATATACGGTATATGTTTTGTTTATTATTTATAATAAATTAACATTCTTATAGATATAATGTTAAAAATACCAAATGTGAAATGCTTATTGAACAATTGCACCAGTAATAACTGTTTAAGTACTATTCCACATAAGGATCAGGCAGGGGGTGGCACATCGATAATTTCCAATTTTGGATTATGGGGTATAGATGCATTCATTTTACCATAAAAACAAACCCAATGCAGTTTTTACATTTTAAAATGTAGTTGGTGCCTAGATATTTTTTGACTGGTTATATAGGGAAAAATTATGGCGGGAAACTTTCCCGTACTTTTTACTGTACAAAACTAAATTTTGACTGGTAATATCTCCTAAACCCAAGACTGACTGAAAAATTTGGTGGTCAAAACAACTTTTACTAGGGTTGCTTTACCTAATTCTATTGATTTTTTTCGGTGTATTTATTATCGATGTGCCATCCTATTAATGGTATCTGCCTGATTCTTAGAAAAAGTAGTACTTAAATGTGATCATTATTTAAATAACAATTTGGAACATGATTTTTTCATTTATCTATTTTTAATATGCTATTTGGTAAAATTAAGAAGAAGGGTTTACAACATGCTATACTGTACCTCAGGATTTTTTAGAGACCAACAACAGACCAATCCAGATTTTTGATCAGAAAATTCAAATTGACCATAACCAATAGCTACTAGATCCTGCAATGAAAAGAAAGGCCATTGAAAAAAAGATATGAAATTTCAGGAAATCACGCACGTTAAAAGCTTTATAACAAATTATTTCATCTTTAAGTCTAGCTGATATAAAAAAACAATGTCTTATTCATGAATTTTAGATTTATTCTTCTTTCCAGATATAAGTCAATCTCAGTTCAAATGCAATTGAATGATCTTATATTACCAATAAATAGCAGCTATATTTTTTCTATACATTTGTTTAATTGATCTTGAAAATTATTATTAGATCATTTATTACTTACAGGATTGAGTTTATTCCAGGTCATTGAGCTGACATTTCTGCCTTTGGTGAGTGGACATTGGTATGACCACAATCTGTCAAAGTTTGGTCCCATATCAGCAACACTTAACTGCTGGTTGGCTGAACTACTGTCTCCTTCTACAGATAAAAGAAGGATAACATAAAACAAGTGTGGCCACTAAAAGTATGTCTCGCCTGCCGGCACCATCTCTAAAATCAACTACCTAAGCTTTCATTTCTTGATATAAACACAAAAAGTGTTTGTATACCTAATAACAGATGCCTAGTTATTATACTATTCAAGCAATCCATTGTCCACACAAGTATTACAAAAAGTTTTCTGTCTGAAAAAAAAAGACCTATGTTCACAGAGTCACTGGAGCGTGAAAATGGGGTCAAGGTCACATGGCATGGTGACAGTTGCGTGGACCATAACCTGAACTGTCTGTATACCTAATATCAGATGCCTAGCTAATATACTTTTCCAGCAATTCATCTTCCACTAAAGTCTTACAAAAAAGTTTATGCCGCCGCCGCCGCCGTAAAGTAATACCTATGTCTCGCCTTCCGCGACTAATCGTCGCAGGCGGGAAAAAATATGGTAATAAAATCAATTGATATTATAGGTTCACATATGATGAAAGCAGTCCAAACAAAGAAAAGTCTCAAATTCTCAACTACACATCATAATATAGAAATATTGTACAATTTCACTAGTGAGCTACATTACATTCTTTATTGTAAATTTTTAATGAACAAATATTTTGCAATACAGCCATATAAAATGATTATAAATTGTAAACACTGAAGTCTATAGATATAAACTCCTTTATAACTGAAGTAATGAAGTAAGTACTGACCTGTTAATACAGGGAACCCTCTGTATAATGCCTGTCTGGCTTGGTATGTATTTAAATTTACAACTCTCTCCATAATAAATAAATCTCTCAACAAATTTTCAGACTGAAAATAAAAGAATTTTTTTATTAAAATACACTACTAATTCAGAATGCAAAAACAATAGTAGAAGTCAACCTCTTAACTAAAACCTTTTCAACATATTTAAAAACAAATTATAAACATTCATTGTGAAAATCAATCTGTTTTTACATGAAAAAGCATAGGAAGTACTTTCAAAGCCAAAAGCATATGTAACCAGACAAACTGTTTAAGCTTTTATAAACAATACAAAGACTTTGTTTGTATGACTTGGAGAATGAATGAGTAAATCTAGTAAATTTTTTTTTTGAACTTACTTTCATAATTCTATCTTCTTCCATTGCCGACAATTCACTGGGTATGGAGGAGACACCTGTTTCTTTACTGGCAAACACACTTTCTGACCCTGCTACAGACGATGCTATTGTTGCTCTACTCTCTTTGAAGTAATGATGAAAATAAATGTACATTGTAGTGATTTTTCATCATGGTTTGGATTAAGAAAAGCTATTTATTATATACAGTTATTCAATGCCTGTTCATGGAGCAGTCAAAACTATTATCCTGGGGTGCTAAGGAGATGATTTATTTACTGTTACCTTCAGACTGGGGCCTCAAGCAGCAGTTCCTAAATCATCTTCAGTACCTACGATGTCATTTAATCGAATCATTATCAAATGATGGTTGTCCATGTGCTTCATTCTTGGGCATGGAACAGAACTGTTCCGGAAGGAGTGAAACTAAAGTTATCTGTTACATGCTGATATCATTTAGGACAAAATCAAATGAAAACATCCAAAATTACTCCATATGAAAAATAGATACTATAAGTTAATAGTTACTATTGTAATAATGCTATTGGAAATTAATGAAATTATATCAATGTTATTTTATATTGTGAAATTTTCAGCAACATGTATAAACATTTTAGTTTTTGATTATAGAATATTTCACTTTCTTTTAAATCGTCAAAAGAAATAACTCAGGTACTTTGTAAACAATAAAACAATAATAGAAGCATCTGATGAAAGCAGAAAATAAAGAGTCAAGACTTGACCAAGTGGAGAAGAAGAAATTTTAAGTCATTCACTGAAATTACAGCAAACAGTATGAAAATTATGTCACTTTGCAAGTAACATTTTGAAAAGGTAGACCAAACCAGTTTTTTTTTCTATAAAAAAATAAGTTAAGATTTAAGAATGTTAAATCAAGTCTAAATATCAAATAATCAGACAACAACATCTGTTTTTTAATACTATAGTATCATGTTTGTCTTATGTACGGGCACACACAAGTAACAAGAGGCTCCCAAGAGCCTGAATCGCTCACCTGAACTACACAGATACATATATTTGTAGATATTATTGTGCTTAACCATATGCGATTTAAATTTATGAAATATCTTGGTTAGTTTTCAAGACATTGGGCTTAATAAGTGCAAATTTGGCAAAAATTAGGAAAAAGAACAATAACTCCCACATCAGCAGTCAGATCTTTTCCGAAATTTCAGGACAGGCAGATCTTATTATGCTGATCACTTTTGATTCTTGCACAATTTTGATATCTGAAACCAGTTTTGAGTTATTAGCAAAAAAATGAAATTTGCCCCTATGTTCTATTTTTATCCATGGTGGCCATGTTTTTTTACGAATCAAAAATCTGAACGATAAAGTTGTAGCATATAAGCTATCAAACAGTGTGCCATGTTAAGATGCAGTTGGTCTTACTGTTTCAGACAAGTCGGGGGGGGGGGGGGGGGGAAAGTAATGAACAACGGTAAATATTGACGCTTTAAGGGCCATAACTCCTAAAAGAAATGGTTCTACAGCTTTGACCTAATTACATGAATTGTAGATCTTGATGTGCTTAATCATATGCAATTTGAATTTTTGAAATATATCTTGTTTAGTTTTCAAGATATAGGGCTAAATAAGTGCAAAATTTTGAAAAAAAATCCAGAAAAAGGGCAATAACTCCTATGTCCTTTGTTGGATCTTCCTGAAAATTTCAGAGCAGGTAGATCTTGAGATGCTAATCACTTTTGTCTACAATCAGAATTTTGATATCTGTTACCGTTTTTGAGTTATTTGCAAAAAAATGTAATTTGACCCCTATGTTCTATTTTAAGCCATGGAGGCCATATTTTTTGAGGAATCAAAAATCCAAACGATAGAATTGTAGCATTAATGCTATTAAACAACTGTGTCAAGTTTGGTTGAAGTTGGATGTATGGTGTCAGACAAGTTAATCTTTGAAATTCTTGGTAAAAGTAATGAAAAATGGTAAATTTTGACGCTTTAAGGGCCATAACTCCTAAAAGAAATGGTTCTACAGCTTTGACCTAATTACATGAAATGTAGATCTTGATGTGCTTAATCATATGCAATTTGAATTTTTAAAATATCTTGTATAGTTTTCAAGATATAGGGCTAAATAAGTGCAAAATTTTGAAAAAATCCAGAAAAAGGGCAATAACTCCTACATCGGTTGTTGGATCTTCTTGAAAATTTCTGGGCAGGTAGATCTTGAGGTGCTGATCACTTTTACCCTATGCCAGAATTTTGATATCTGTTACCGTTTTTGAGTTATTTGCAAAAAACTGCAATTTACCCCTATGTTCTATTTTTAGCCATGGCGGCCATGTTTTTCAACGAATCAAAAATCCCCACGATAGTTTTATACTACCTATGCTAATTAACAACTGTGCCAAATTTAAAAGCCATTGGACTTATGGTGTTAGAGGAGTTAACGTTTGAAAAATGTTAACGACGACGGACGACGACGGACGACGACGGACGACGACGGACGCCAAGTGATGGCAATAGCTCACATGGACCTTCGGTCCAGGTGAGCTAAAAAAGAAATAATTTAAGCAATAAATCATACATCTCAAACTACAACACTAAGCAGTTGTGTTGTTTGACTTACGATACCAAAAACTATTAGCTAGAACACTGACATCATAGACTGGGTACACTTCAACAAAAACAGAATGAACAAAAAGATCACTAGATCTAATGTAAGACTTGTAAAAGTAGTCACGGATAATACAAAAAACATTATAGGGTGATGAAAGGTGATAAACTAACATTCACTGTGATACTTGTGAGTTAATAATCATGGCCTGCTGCATTATGATTTTTTTTTTCAATTTACAAAACCGGGCAAAATAGTTTTTAAAATAGGGATTTTGGAGAAAATGAGTAATCCAGTAAAGTTTGAATATGCTTTTTTGTAGTAATTGTTATTGACAAAAATATATAAAACCTTATGAATTATGAAAAATTAAGTAAATTTATTGGGGTCTACAACTTTCTTTAAAGTTATCTACAGAGCCATTTCCATAAAGATCTAAGCACAACTAAAAAGCTGACCAAAATTCTTACCTGCACCAATCCTTATTCTAGAGGAACCTTTTAAATATCCAAATTGTCTCAGTTTGTGGTCTTATTATTTAGGAATCTTGATAACAGTTAGGTCTGATGCATTAAAATTACATAACCAGAGACTATGAAGTTTGATTTAATCATATTTTAACCAATTTTTAATGAAGGACTTTTGTTTTTACATTTTTTCATCAAACATCAATGTGAAACAATGTTCTTCTTCAAAGGATACCAAACAAACAAGAACAGAATTCCTGGGTCCCCCGCCGAGCGGCAAAAATTGCAAGTCTGCTCCCTTAACAGGAAGTAGTTAAGCGACAGAGCTGGAAATGCATCCCACTATATGAAACCCCTACCTGAAGCTGCATACCAAATATCGAAAACCTTGGATTAAAAGTAGCTGAGAAATCTCTTACAAAACAAGGTCTGTTTTCCCAAAAAACAGTCTTTTTTATGGTCAAAGTCCCATAACTCCTACAAAAGTTATCAAAAAATGCTAATTTTCGAACTTGACCAAGGTATAAGTGATATAAATATTTTGTATAAATTTCATGCAAATCCTACAAAATTGTTGCCTTGAGAGCGCTTACAAAAAGTGTGATGGACGGACTGACGCCCGGCATTTCTATGTCCCTGCTCTGCATTGCAGCGGGGGACAAAACTTTCAACAAATCTAATACAACTTTTATGGTTCTCTTTAGTAGCTTTACCTTCTCTAGCAATAGGAGCAGGGTCTCCTTCAGCAGGTTGGGTTTCTTTAGCAACAGGACTTGCTGGTCGACTGATGGTACCCTCTGCTTCCTCACTCTCTTCTTTTTCTGCAATCCAAACAAAACCAACATCACAATTGAAACAAGCTGTAGCCTCATATTAAATGGACCAATTTCATACAGTTTGTTAAACTTTTTTGTTTAAAAGACAAATAGTGAAACATTTACCTATAAGCTGCATATATCATCAAACCAAAGGGAGAACAAAAATAATAAAAATCACAATTATTTTTTTAAAATAATTAGTTGGTTTTTAGTTGTTCAAAATAAATATTGAAAACATACCTTTCTGTTCTTTTTCTAAAGCTTCAAATGTGTCATACATATCCCATGTTGTTGCATTGACACCAACTTCCTGTATAAATAATAAAACAACTGAGATTCTTTTTCTCAAAATTCAGGGGAGATAATTGGCTGGAAGTGTGATCAATTTTTATATAAAAATGCTTTAGGAAAATTTAGGTTTTCAATGTTCTTGAAAATTTTGAAAGAAAATTTGTTACTCCTGTAATGCTAAAGTACCTCTGATATTGATTATTTTAGTAAGTTCTACAACAAGCATCCTGGTTTAAGACTTTGTGAAATTTGTAGATTTTTCAAATACATGTATTACCTATGCAAAAATCTTAAAAACTGACACCTGACTCTCTTGATAAATAAAAGTGATAATTTTGGTCATAAAAGAAAATTATGTTTTAGCGTGAAAAACAAGCAATATGTACTTTGAACACCTTTTTTGATATCATCATAAAAAACGAAGATCTCAGAAACAAAATAAAGAAAACTCCAAGAACATATATATTACTTACAGCATGTGTGATTTTGGCTGTCTGTACAACTTTGAACTTTGGTGGTTCATTAAATGTGTTCATTCCTCTGTCCATATACTGGTCATTGCCAACTTTATTTTTCTGCAACTAATAAAAGTAGCAGGCATATCATAAATACAAATAAAAAGTTCATAATCTGTGTACTTTAAGTTTAATAAATTTCACTTATGACTTAATATTCTACAGGTTTTCTAATTTAAATAAATTGTTTAAATTATCATTTTTTCAATTTTCAAAGATACATCATAAACGAATATATATCATGAATTCAAGGCTATCTAAATTAATTAAATTGTCTAAATTATCATTCTTTCAGTTTTCAAAAATACAGCATAAATGAGTATATATCATTAGAAAAGCAAATATTTGATTCAGGTGGAAGAACAGGGAAATATATTTTTAATGAAACTTAATTCCTGGAGATATATTATACCTGAAGGTATTTTTCATTTTTTTCTTGTATTTCCTTTGCCTCATCAGATTCATTTGACACACATATTGTAGGCATATCTAACAACCATATTGTTTCTGTTTCTGTCAAGGTCAAATCTATGATTTTTTCAAGGTCATCTTCATTTAGGACCTCCTTCACCTCATCACCTTTTGTTGGTCTAATACCTGTTCAATGAATGATATTAGAAGTCAGTATATGCAGAAACAAATGATATCCATAAAATACCGTTTATTTATCATGTTCAGTTTTTGATCAGTTCAACATTAGTTCTTTTTCAGACACATTTTGTAAAATGCTAAAAATTATCAATGCTTCAATAGTAGTTCATAATATCCTCATTTCATTGAGATTTTCATTCTTGTTCCTTCTATATGGTAGTTTGTATGAATTCTACATGTATGACATTTATTGAAACTTTGTATATTTTATGTTCAAAGAAGTTTGTGTTGTTTCAAAGTATCTAGCAATAGAACTTGGTTTTTGACAAACTGAAATTTGTCCATCCAATACCTGACCACTGTGTGACTTCTTCTGTGTGATCAGAAATATCTTCTCCCATGATAGATTCTGATGCAGCTGTTCCTTGTGATGCACTGAACACAGACCTTTTGTGAAAATGAGACATAGAAATCAGAACTTTTTGAAATATGTTTAAACATTATTAAAATATCAATAAATAGAATAGTCAATCTTTATGAAGAACCAAGACCTAACTCAACAGAGTTAACCTCAAAACAGCAATATTTTAATGCAAAGTCTAAAATTGTTCAGAACTTAGTTGCACTAAATCTAGCATGTCCATTCTTATTAAAGGTAGTTATACTGAAGCCACGATAAAACTACTATTTATCTTTAAGTAAAACACCAAATAAGTCTTGACAAAATAGTATACTTAAGGTCTTGTAGAGAAACGAATGATGAAAAACATCACTTCAATAGACAAAAAAGGATTTTAGATATATGTTCTTCGGTAAAAGGAATTGGATACAATAAATTATATATTGTGCTTTCCTGCAATAAAGGATGAGTGGCATTAAGACCCATATGAAAATGAAGTTGGTTCAAATGTTATGATATTTATAAGGAATATAAGTTTATATGTGGTTACCGTTACAAAGAAAACACATCAAATAAGGCAAATTTCGTTCATTGTGACGTAATTATGACATCATATTAAGTGGTCTTATTCGACAAAATAAAGAAATTCTGCAATTTTGAATGGTTTCAGTGCATATTTTCCTGAAGAAAACAATTTGGGCGCATAAAAACAACAACTACAAACTTTCAGAAATGATTGATTTCATCATTTTACACATTTTTACCACGTATGAAGTTGTTGTTTTGATGCGCCCACCTTCTTTAAGACCAAAAAAGTGTGTAAAAATCAGCAAAAATCAATGAAATGAGGACAAATTCTTTAATATACACTTTTTTTGAGTTAACTGATTGGCATGACAGTTTAACTGATATGGCACAAGCTTATCATTTTCTTAAAGCCTAATAAGTTATCAATGTTTCAGCAACTCAAGGCATCTGTGTGCTCAGTTTTAATTTCTTGGTTAATCTTTGGCCAAAAATGGGTCTTATTGCCACTCATCATTTCCATTTGCAATTAAAAAAATGAGTAGAAGTTAACCCTCATCTAATAGAACAATCACTAGATAATGTGTCTATGAGCCTCAGGATGGCCCTCCCGTTCTTGAAATATCATTGACCCTTAATGTGTATTAGCTGGGATATGGACCTATAACAAGAAATTGATCAAAAGTGTTCATGTATAAAATATAGGTCCCTGTGACCTTATTTCTGGTGGGTGGTGCCATGTAACCAAGACTCTTCAAGTAGTGAAATATTATTGACCCCTAACACATCTAGTGGTGAAATACCATTGACCATCAACATGTAGTATCTGAGATATAGACCTTAACCAAGAACTTAACCAAAGTTATTCATGCGTAAAATATAGGTCACCGTGACCTAATTTCTAGTGGGTGGTGTCACCTTACCCAAGACACATCTAGTAGTGAAATATCATTGACCCCCAACATCTAGTATCCAAGTTATGGACCTTAACCAAGAACTTAACCGAAGTCGTTCATGCATAAAATATAGGTCACAGTGACCTAATTTCTAGTGGGTGGTGAAGCCCTACCCAAGACCCATCTGGTGGTGAAATATCATTGACCCCCAACTAGTATCCAAGTAATGGACCTTAACCAAAGTGTTACGGACGTACGTATGTACGGACAGACGGACAAAGGTAAAACTATATGTCCGATCCACATACGTGGTCGGGCCATAAAAAACTAATCTTACCGCGAGAATGGTCCTCCACCAAAGGTGCTAGCTGTAACATTAGCTGTGTTGTAGATTGAGGCCTGAGACATAAGATCTGTTGGCTGGAAACAAGAAACATATACTTTATTTAAAAGTATAGTATAATCGCTAATGCTATAGGGTCATTCGGAAGGAGCAATTTCACATCTTTTTCAACCAGCAGACGCCCGTACAACAGAGTTTTTATAAATTGAAGTCTCTAGGACTCCGTACGGCAACCCAGCCTAGCATATAATGCATACCGCTTATAGCGTGACGCTACGGTGACTCCCTAAAATTTATTTAAAATATAAATTTTTATGTGTTTTTCATCTCTTGTTCCAACCCTGGCTCAATCTAATTTTCATTGTCTTTTAATATTTCAAAAGCAATGGAATTTTTTACACATGTTATGGTTATTTAATTATAAACTAGGAATGTAAGATCTACAACCCGTCCAATTTAACCATGGACTTTCAATTGACACAACAATGAAAATTTACGTCATCATGAACAAGCCAATCAGTAACAAAAGCGGCAAATCGTCTCAGTAGGAAAACCCAATCAGATGGAAGCTGTGTGCATCGTTAGTCAGACCATTCATCAATATCCAATCAGATTTAATGTTTGCAGGACCCATTCAACGCCTTTATGGAAAATCACGTGATTTTTAAAAGTATCTTAGTAATCAGCCAATCAACACAATTAACTTTCTACAATAATGTTTACTATTTTTAACATTGGGTTTGCCCAATGTGACGATTTTTGTTAACGATTGGCTTGTTCATGCGACATTAATTTTCATTGTTGTGTCAATCGAAAGTCCATAGTTAAATCGGACGGGTGGTATAAAATACTTGCACTAGGAATGACTTCATTGGAAATAAGATCTATAAAATACTCACAGTGCCTCCAGAACTGTCTGCAAGAACATTACTTTGTTTTTTACCAATACCAGTTGAATCTGACTGAATTAGAGGTACAGGAGTCACATCATTTCCTGCTTCATCTAAAACCTAGTGAAAAAAAAAATTATTGATTGATTGTTGTTTGCTTACTGTCCTCTTGGCAGTATTTCAGCTATTATCAGGACACAACAACAGTTTATATGACAATCTAAATTGACTTCACTTGTATATATACAATTATAAAATATAAATGATTGTGTATCATACCGATATAGTAATATCTTCAATCTTAAAATGCCATTTAGGGTTTAAGTTCATAAACTTGCACTTAAGCAATTAAGACTAGTGATCCCAAGTAATCATTATTGGTTGGAAGATGATATCTGTTAAAAGTTCTTACAGTAACAGGTGGTTTAAATGCAGGAACTTTATCACCAGCACCTCCAAGCTTTCTACTTGCTGAGGATACCAAATTTGATCTTGACTTTGTACTGGCATAAACTGTACTTCCTCCATATTTGCTTTTTATGACTGAAGCTCCAACATTTCCTTTTTTGGAGCTATTCCTAAAATGAAACAAGTGTGGCCACTAAAAGTATGTCTCGCCTGCCGGCACCATCACTAAAATCAACTACCTAAGCTTTCATTTCTTGATATAAACACAAAAAGTGTCTGTATACCTAAAAACAGATGCCTAGTTATTATACTATTCAAGCAATCTATTGTCCACACAAGTATTACAAAAAGTTTTCTGTCTGAAAAAAAGACCTAAGTTCACAGAGTCACTGGAGCGTAAAAATGAGGTCATGGTCACATGGCATGGAGACAGTTGCGTTGTCCATAACCGCAACTGTCTGTTTACCCAATATCAGATGCCTGGCTATTATAACTTTCCAACAATTCATCGTCCATAAAAGTCTTACAAAAAAGTTTTTTGGCCTAAAAAAAGACCTAAGTTCACAGTCACTAAAGGGTGAAAATGGGGCCATGGTCACATGGCATGGTAACAGTTGCGTAGACCATAACCTAAACTGTCTGTATACCTACTATCAGATGCCTAGCTAATATACTTTTCCAGCAATTCATCGTCCACAAAAGTCTTACAAAAAAGTTTACGGCCTGAAAAATGACCTAAGTTCAGAGAGTCACTGGAGCGTGAAAATGGGGTCAGGGTCACATGGCATGGTGACAGTTGCGTAGACCATAACCTGAACTGTCTGTATACCAAATATCAGATGTCTAGCTATTATACTTTTCCATCAATTCATCGTCCACAAAAGTCTTACAAAAATAATTACGGCCTGAAAAAAGACCTAAGTTCACAGAGTCACTGGAGCGTGAAAATGGGGTCAGGGTTACAAAACATGGTGACAGTTGTGTAGACCATAACCTGAACTGTCTGTATACCAAATATCAGATGCCTAGCTAATCTACTTTTCCAGGAATTCATCGTCCACAAAAGTCTTACAAAAAAGTTGACGGCCTGAAAAAAGACCTAAGTTCACAGAGTCACTGGAGCGTGAAAATGGGGTCAGGGTCACATGGCATGGTGACAGTTGCGTAGACCATAACCTGAACTGTCTGTATACCAAATATCAGATGCCTAGCTATTATACTTTTCAAGCAATTCATTGTCCACAAAAGTCTTACAAAAAAGTTTACGCCGCCGCCGTCGCCGCCGCCGCCGTCGCCGCCGCCGCCGTCGCCGGAAAGTAATACCTATGTCTCGCCTTCCGCGACTATTCGTCGCAGGCGAGACAAAAAATCATAAAATAATAAATCCTAAAAAGAATAAAAGAAGAAAATGTTGTCAAGAAAAGAGTAGATCAAGACAATTCTGTTGGTAATTATTTAATGACAATAATTTCAAGATGTACAATGTACAAAAAAATGTACCAAGCACACAGTCATGACAGTGAGAGTTATAATTTATCAATACACTGTATTAATTTTTGACAGCAGCATTTTTATTGCTGATATTACGCTTACCCCTGCTTCCCGATATATGAGATATCATACCTACATGTATATAAAAATTATTTCACTTCTTTATAGTACTGTAGATTTGGATTTTTTTATTTATTTTTTGTGTGGGGATATTTTGGCAGTTTCAGGTCAAATAGAGCATTCTTTATTGTGGTGTGTAATCATAAAAGAGTTCCATTTCTATTCCTTTTAATAAAATGTAACTTTCCAAAATTTGATTTAATTGGTTATATTTGTCAAACCCAAGCCAATTAGCATGTTTAAAAAACAGCACACTTTATAACTATTAAAGATTGCATAAAAAAGTAATTACATCCAAGCTGATCACTCAGTTGACTGGCATATTAATTTTGTTTACGGTTTATTTATTGAAATTAAGTATATATTTTTTTATCATATTTAAAAGTAATGGGACTGCATTGTAGGGATGAATCTGCCTAATCAAAGATGTCACAAGAGCTACATCATTGTAGCTAGTGATGCTGTGTTGCCATGTGATATATATCTTATCACTATGGTACCCTAGCTGCTCCTGTTCCTGCATCAGCAGAACCAGCAGAACATGATTTTCAAAAAAAATTATCAAGATAAAATACATGATGTTCAAAATCAATTTCCATGATAAAAACATGTTGAAAATACATGAGGGGGAAATCTTTGAACACATTAAAAACACTCACTACCAAATGATGAATACTCAAACGAAACGATTAAAAAACAAGTGCTTGCCACTCGACCTTTTAACGAAATGTTTTTACCTTTTACTGTAAATCTAATGTTTAAATTTTACAAACAAACAGTAATAGTGATAATCTAAATTTACCCTGTTGATAGAAAGTTTGACTTTCTTGATTTTGAGGTGGACATTTTGTGTTACAAACTGAAACAAAAAGCGTTAAATGTTGACTTTTCAAACACACATAGCCGCCATATTTAGAAATAGTCAACGTCGCCAAGAGCAACTAAAGTACTTTGTAAGCTTGTCAGAGATTGGTTGTTGCTAAAATGTAGTATTTTCCCAAAATGTATTATTTCTCATTCTCATAATGGTATTTTTTCAACTTCATGGATTATTAGCATTTTATTTCATTTTGAATTTACTCTTAAGTCTCTTGAATATGTTAAATTCATAAATTGATATGAAATTTTGCAATTATAATTCAATTTTGAAAAATAAATCTGACCAATGAAAATGTGTTTCACATGCAATATTTTGTTAATTTTTGCCTCGTTTTCGACTTACGTTTGCCTTCCCCTAATTCCCAGCAATATGGCGGAGGTTAGTTCTAAGATTTAGATTTTATCCACTGGAATTTCCAAAAAATACACTCAATCCTAAAATTTAAAGTTTTGATACCTAGGAATTTTAAGAAAACAATGTTTGATGAACATAATTTTTCAAAATTGATTTTATTTGACTAAAATATGAAGGGTAATAGACCAAAATCAGAAAGCGCGCATACAGTTGTCATCGCGGCCAATAATCATGGCGGGGTGTTCCCCAATCTTTTTATAGAATTTCGTTATCAAAATATTTTTTATCCATTGCAGGCTGGTGCCAGTGAGGCAAGTAGCCCAGGTAAGTTAGAAATATTACATTTAAATTAAAAACCACGGGGTACAACAGTTTTTTTTATTAAAATTAATTTATTCCTAAAGTCTAAACTGCCTAAGGCTAAAGCATTTTATTTCTTGATGTGATATAGAGACAAGAGAAAAAGTCCAGAAATTAAGGTGGTTCCTAACACCACTTTGACTTAGATATCGACTAAATTAAAGCATACATTCAGAAATATCATACTTTTATAAATGCATTGTGCTCCCGAAGTTTCAATTAATTTGATTTTTTGGTTAGAAAATAAAAACAAACTTTTCTTGTGGGTTACATGAGCGTTTAATGACGTCTAAAATTTTCAAAGATAAAAATGTTAAAAAGACGCCAAAGTTTGGGAAAACAAGTGTGTGCTAAACCGGACGTTGAAAAAAAATTCAGCTCATAGTACAACTAAAATATTGACATTTCTACCATTATCGCGCCCTTCAGGAGCGTATGATTTCTACAAAATTTTATTTGTGGTCAAAAGTTTTTTTTTTATCTGAAGAAACTGATAGAGATTTTGATCCAACTGCTGAAATGCTGATTCATGATTATGACGATGAACAAACTTTGGAAGAAGAAGAAAACTTGAGTGGTGACAGTTGCTCCAATGAATTAGATGATTTACAGAAGGTACATATAATAATGAGCATTCAATGAATGATGTAGATGTGTATCTCCAATTAAAAGTATTGTCAGATTGATTTTTATACGACCGCAAAAAATTTACGGACGTATTATGGTATGATGCTGTCGTTGTCGGTGTCTGTTAACTTTTTAGTGTTTCCACAATAACTTTAGTTCCAGTTATCCGATTGCTATGAAACTTTACAATGATGTTCCTTACCATAAAAGGGTGAATGGGATTGATTTTGGGGGTCCCCCCATTTTTCGTTTAGAAATTAGGGGCCAAAAATACTACTTTTTTGTTTGTTTCCACAATAACTTTAGTTCTAGTTATCCAATTGCTATGAAATTTGACAGTGATGTTCCTTACCATACAAGGATGAATGGGATTGATTTTGGGGTCCCCCCTTTTTTTGTTTCCAAATTAGGGGCCCAAAAGGGGGAAAAAATTCAAATATTTTACTTGTTTCCACCATAACTTTGGTCCTAGTTGGCCTATTGCTATGAAATTTGTCAAGAATGTTTCTTACAATAAAAGAATGAACCTGATGAATATTTGCGCCCCCCTTTTTCTCCGTTGTGTAATTAGGGGCCAAAAGGGGCCAAAATAAAAACTTTTTTATTTGTGGTCCGATTTTGAAAATTTTTTTTGCATGTTTGTTCTTGTCAAATAGCGGATACAAAATTAAGAATTAATTTTTGCCCCCCCCTTTTTCCCCCTATTACGTAATTAGGGACCAAATGGGGCCAAAATCGAAACTTTTTTATTTGTGGTCCGATTTTGAAATTTTTTTTTGCAAGTTTATTCTTGTCAAGTAGCAGATATATTTTTGTGTCCCCTTGTTTTACTGTTACGTTATTAGGGACCAAAAGGGGCCAAAATTGTAACTTTTATTTCTGGTCCGATTTTGAAAATTTTTTTTGCATGTTTGTTCTTGTCAAATAGCGAATACAAAATTAAGATTTAATTTTTGCGACCCCCCTTTTTCCCCCTATTACGTAATTAGGGGCCAAATGGGGCTTTTTGATTTGTGGTCCGATTTTGAAAATTTTTTTTGCAAATTAATTCTTGTCAGGTAGCAATTCTAAATTTAAGAATAAGTTTTTTGGGCTGTAATCATAATTTAAAAAAAATTCTGGTTCGAACATTATTCTTTTAAAGAGTAGAATACAACATTCAAAATTTATATTTTTACCCCCTGGGTCGAAAGTCCATCAGAGAAGCATGTGTCAAAAACCTTTGTCAGTCCACCATGGGCTGCATGTGTCCAGAACAATAGACTATCCATATTAGGCCTAAAACGTACAGGGTTCAACATGTTGCGGTCGTATCATGCTGCGCTCGGCGAAGCTTTTTATTTGGAGTTTTTTTAGCATTATCCAACAAAGTAAATTCATCTCATATTCACATCCCTCCTGAACTCCCAATGAATTTCATGAAATTTTACACAATCTTTGTAATATGATATAGGCATGGACCTCCTTATTTCGATGTAGTACGGAATGGTAAAACGGACAAGGAATGAAAAAAAATGACGAAAACTTAAATGTGTTGATAAGTTTTCAATTCTGAATATCTTTGGAATTTATTTTACAAATTAAGATTGAAATCAATAATTAATTATAAGCAGTTTTCTTCTTGGATCATTTTATTTCAGGCCAGTCTCTTTCCCGGATCTCTAAACAAACTTATTTCAAAATCCTGGTTTAAAATATGCACGACGTTTTAAATATGTAATCATGCATTCGTCTACTCAAACAAATCATATACTAGATCACTCTTTTTCTTCTTTATGCTGTACAATGCAAGAGACTTCTTAAAAGATGCAAATTCAAGGAAAGCAAAAGTTCGTCAATTTGTATAAATTTGCTATTCTTAGTACGGGGCCAACATCAATTTGCATAAATCAATAATACCTGCTCAGTTACAAGTCTATTTTTAGAACACTACACATGTTTAGATTTGTGATGGAACATTTTGCCGTAATTTGATATTAGAAATTTTAAATGATAATTTGTTACAAAAACATTATTTATTTACAAAAAATATTCAATTTCTCAAGAATATACGTATTTTTAAAAAGACTGATCAGCCACTAACGTTAACTTTGGCGCAAGTCCCGACCGGTTGACTTGGTTTTGGGGATTAGTTAATTAGGTTGATAGTTAAATATATAAATTGCATAAAGATTTATAATTGATAGTGTAAATCAATCTAAGAATAGCGGAAGTAGCCAGCTTAAACAAGATTAAAAGACCATAAATTAATCTTTGTCAAATATTTATTTATAGGGAATCGGCATATAATTTTACTGTTTACGGGAATAAATGATACACAATAATGTTTTGTAGTTCTAACTGATTGACAGATGTTTCGGAAATGAAAACAATTTTGAAATGGGGACTGTTATTAAATACCAAAGCCATATGAAAAACGGTAAATTTGGTAACATGGAAATGTAACCTCTCATCAGCAGCATTCGAATAAAAACATTGGAAGGTCAGAAACTAAAACAAATAATTAATAAAGAAAAAGAACTCAATCCCCAAAACGTAGATAACAGGGAAGCTAAACCCAGGACCGAGCTATCGAAAATATATTGTAACTATTCTGCATACATGCAAATTTTGGGTCTATAAGAACTATTTGCATTCTTTCGAATATACCACCAAACTAACCAGGGATCTATTGTTTCTGGGTAAAAGCTGAAAATAATTACACTTTTATGAATATTCGTTGGCAAAATTGTAGTATATAATATAGATAGTACAATATTAATTCTGAACTTTGACGATTGGTGAAAGAAGGACTTTTTGGTACTTGAAAAAAAGACTATTTTCACGTAAAATGATAATTTCTTATTTCTATCGTATTTATTTACAAAGATTTATTAAGTGAACCAAAAAGTAAATGAGTTTTATATCAACTACAGGAATCCGCCATGCATGGTACAGGGCCGCGTAATCTTGCTAACAGTAGTTTGTCAAACCGGCGGCCGAGGCTGCAAGAAAGCAATGTGGGATAATGAATAATAACGTCTGGGTCTTTTTGACTAAGTTCTTTTTCCTTCTAGTGACGGTTGTAAAAAGAAATGAAGTATTAAACTTATACAAAAGAGTATACATCGCTGATACGTGATTGACGGCTATGAGGACAAAGTTTTCAACATCGTTGCATGACCGCTTTACGGGTCTTGAAAAATAAAATGAATAAGGTTAAAAGTAAATTGTATTTATATTTTCAAGTAGTGTAAAGCTGTAGCATAACCTCATAAAAATCCTTCTTCATAGACACTTCCAATCAAGCATAACAGATTGGAACATCGTTGCTTGACCGCTTTTACGGGTCTTCCAGCAAAAATATCTTAGATAATAATTAATTCCTTCAATTTGGAAATGAACAGACATAAATTTTAAAAACCTTTTCAATTTTAATTATAACTAAATCTAAATCACTTAAGTGTTGACAGGTAACATTAATTAGGTTAATCAGGTACATATTTATGACCGCTGGTCAGGCTGGCTGACCAGGACATTAGGTAATAAAACCACAGGTGTCAAAATTGTCGGATTCGCCGGACACCTTGTCGGATTGGGACTATGGTAGTCATAAGTCCCTGGGCGTACTGTAATAGCAATGGAAAAGTTTTGCGAGCACCTCCATATCTCAAGAACTATAGGTCCTAGGTTGATGAAACTTGGTATACATATGCCCCAGTAGTAGCTTACAACAGTTGCATCCCCATCTTTTGACCTTGACCTTGATTTTTCGGTTGAGTGACTTTGACAATTTTCAATACATATAATAGCAATGGAAAAGTTTTGCGAGCACCTCCAAGAACTATAGGTCCTAGGTTGATGAAACTTGGTATACATATGCCCAAGTAGTAGCTTAGCACAGTTGCATCCCCATCTTATGACCTTGACCTTGATTTTCCGGTTGAGTGATTTTGATTATTTTTATTGCATATATTTGCAATGTTTAAGTTCTATAAACATCTTTTGATCTCAGAAACTGAAAATCCATGTAAATTCAAAATATAGTGGAAGTAAGAAAGAATAATTGTTTCTGATGGTGCCCGCAGGCGAGACATACTTTAGTGTTAACTCTTGTTATTTAAGTGACTTGAATAGTTTTTGACGAATAAAAAGGGTATCCCTATGATGCAGGCAGGCGAGACATACTTGAGTGTTTACTGTTAACTCTTGTTATAGAAAGTTGTAACTATTTGGACTTGATAAAAGAATATTTTTAGCCAGACTAAAAACTTGCAAGCCTGAATGATATTGGTATTAGATAACATCAACTGATAAACTTTTTGTGTTTTGATGATTAACTTTTGCCTGGATCTCACAGAATGAAAAATGTGGTTTATAAAATGGTGAATGGAGGGTGGGCAGTGTAGAATTTTTCATAATAGTTTTCTAAGCAACTGCTAATCACAGCCACTTAATATTTTGTATACAGCACAATGGTGGTGTCCCATAATGTTGAATTTGATTTCAGGTCTGTCACTCACCTACTTCCTGTTAAACCAAATCTGGCCATTTTTTACAGATTTTAAATTATTTTTCACCAATATTGTTTCATTTAGGAAAGTGATATGCCTCTTTCTGATTTACTGAGTATGTATGGTTACCAGTCTCATCCAAATAATGCTGAACAGCAAGATACTAGATCTAGTAGTGAAGAAGAGATACTAAGTAACCAAGACCTTACATTGGACAAGGACGAAATAGCCCGAGATCTTTTGAAGAATAGTGATGATGATGATGATAAAGAAACAGATGTGCATGACTTGATTAACAGTGTAACACAATCTCAAACTGCAAGACTGTTACGATGTAAATATTTTATAGACCATTATAAGCAGAAAAAAATAAAGTGTATCAGTATCTTGTCAAAATATGTGAGAACAATATATCTTTTGCTTAGAACATGTCAGAGCAATGGAAATAAATTTCTGAATTAATAAGATCCACAAATACTGATAGATATTGATAATAATACATGCATATAGTATTAAACAGACAAATATTAAAGAAGATTCTGCTGATTTGTTAAAATTATACTATTTACAGCATCAAGTCAGCCAGGCACGGATGAAGATGATTCTGATGAAGAAGATTATGATCCACACGAGGTACCAGAAGATGACTGGAAAAAAGTAGGAAATTTTTTATTGGATTATTATTTTCAAAGTCGTCAGTTGATTGATAATAATTTCAAGGCGATAATAACCTAAATTCCGACCCACATAAAAAAACTTTTTGTGTATCCTTAAATTTTTGCAAATGCTAAAACTCCAAAACTATCAGGAGCACACAGCAAAAGTTTTACACTGTAATTTAGTATTATTTAAAACTCCACACCTTACAATATCATGTAAGTCAGTTGAAACTTTTTGGGAAAAAATCTTTTGGTGCCAGCCCATCCTAATGGTGTCAGTATTCTTGGTTGACTTGCTAGTACAATGGTATCAAATTGAAATAAATAAATGGTTAATATAAAACACAATCACTTCTTGTGTTAACCGTCTAAAATTATAGTGGGTCAGTTACCAAAATGGATTATACCCTAGCTTCAAGAGGCACTTGTTGTTGTTATATTGATTTTATTCAGCTAAAATACACAATGCTACCCTCTGATTTCATAGTGTAAACAAGAATTCTGAAAACTACCTAAGCTATTGCAAAATATTAGTAAGCATAACAGGCTATGAGTTGTCAGTATGTGCAAACATGTTACATATGTATTAAACAGGAAGCAACATAAACAACAAATTTACAGAGGTCTTGCAATAAAAAGCACAGGTTTGAAAGACAAATTTTTATGTAAGAAGCCATATTCATATTTAACTAATGCTAGGATACACCATGTAGTAACAATTTATTTACTCTTGTAGACAATCCAAGTTGGACATGATTACCAGGCATCAGTTCCTGATGGTCTCTGTAAATATGGGGATGCACCAGGTATGAAATATATGTGTTATGAATTGTGTTAACTCTAAAGATTTAATTACATCAACATTAAAAGAAGCTCAAATGAACACTTGACTGTTACATTAGTCTGCCCGTTTGCCACGCAAAGTTTGGAAAATCTGTAATTAGAAAAAATATAAAAAGCTACAGCCCTTAAACTCTGCATGTCATCATATAAACATCACCTATTTTCAGAGATATTTAATTAAAATTTTTGCATGTTGAACTTAACCATTATCAAAAAACTAATGCAATATTGACATTGGTCACCAATGATTGTTTGTATATTTCAGATGTATAAAAGAGGAAAAAGCAATTTACTTTAACTTGAAAGCTGATGTGTTTGTTTGAATAATATAATTTTATATGAATTTATTTCATTTCAGCTTATGAAAATGAAGACCGTTTACTGTGGGACCCAGATAAGTTAGAAGATTCTGTTGGTATGTGCTTATTAAAAGAAAGAGAAAAAAACTATTTAAAAAAATTGTAAAGGTTCTTCATTTGTTCAGTGCATAAGTGATTATATGGTTCTCTCTGTGGTGAAAGGTACAGCAGTTTCAAAATTTGTTAAAAAAATTACATCCAAAGAAATGGTATTGAATTGAAACAGGCATATGCATTTAAAAAAAAAAGGTAGATTCGTCAAGGTTGTATGGTACCAAATTTTACTCTTCAAACACAATCTTATTGTCAGGAATCCAAGATAAATGGTTTCTTCTGGGTAATCTAGTTTCCTCCACCTTTCAAACTGACTGCCCTATATTGCCCAGGTGGGATGAAAGGGGCGTTAAACCCTAACACACACACACACACTCAGGAAGTCATGAGAGATATTTTACAAAGTTTAGTGATTCTTGCAGGTATCTATTGCATTAACTTATTTGAGGAAAATGGTGAATTTTAATTTGATAACAAATTTAAGAACTCAAATAGTATACTACATTGCAAACACCTGAATTGAAAATAAATATGATGCTTTGTCCACAGGACAATTTTATCTTTTGTTTTTAGTACTGTTCACAAATGACTTTTTTATTATTCACAGTTGAGAAGTATCTAAATGAAGTTCACAGCCAAGCTTTACTAGCTGCCACTGGGGTCAATGCTATACCAACAGGTGTTCATATAAGGGATGATGAACAGGTAGTTATAGCTGATAAAGTTACATTAGATAACATTATTCCTCGTGAATGACACCACAAAAAAGTTGTAATCATTTATCTTATTTTTTATTCTTTTATTTTGCTATTCTTTCTGTCAGAATTTGTTGACATAATTTTTTATCATGTGTAATTTTGATTGTTAAAATTTTTAAACTTTTATTTTTATTTCTTTTTATATTCTTATGATATCACCCTAGCATAATATAGTGACCATATACATGTGTGTTCTTTCTTATCTTTAATGTATGGATGAAATTTAAACAATACGATTTTTCTTCTAGGCATTGTATATGCTGCTTCAGTGTGGACATAATGTTGAAGAGGCATTAAGACGGAGGAAAATGCAGGCCATACCTCCTACAGGTATAAAGATATTAAAAGTACATTAAAATAACTACCCACATAAGTGTGCTATTTTTATCAAATATTAGATTTTCAGCATATTTTTATTAACACAGGGACATGAAAATTGAAGCACTCAAAATATTAGGGAATATTTATAAACTGTTAAAATTAAGAAACCATGAAAAGTACATAAATAAAATGCAATTTAATGCAAAAATGAGAAATTTTTCAAACACGAAAAACAACCCACTGATATGGTTCCATACTTAGGTAATTTTTTTGGGTCTTGTCTGTATTGGTACATAAGGCCAAATAACCCTTTGAATTTGGCTCCTGGTGTGTTCTTGGCAGAATAACCCATTATGCACTTCTTGTAACCATGGACAAAACAAGAAAGTCAATATTAGAAAAAATATGGGTGTTTCCCAATTGGCCTGATAATCTTTCTTAAAGGCTTTTTGGCCATCAACTGCACAACAAGCCAATATAGGAGATTATGGATGATGGTCAGGTTGATAAGGAACCACCCATGTATTTCTGTAAATTGTTTTATTGAAAATCAAAATTATCAAACAACATCAATTGTTATACATTCCCTTCATTTTATTCCTTAAGTTTAATGAAGTGCATCCATCTACGAAAATTCCCATTATGATTTTCTCAGCAAAAGAAATTTGATTGCTATAACTTGTTTTTCAGATACAATGAGTTTATGGTCAGAAGAAGAATGTAGAAATTTTGAGAATGGGATTAGAGTTTATGGGAAAGATTTTTACTTGATCCAACAAAACAGGGTGAGTAGGATTTTCAAATAAAAGGCTTAATAATTAATTTCTTTATGTCTGGCATGAAAAGATTAAAGCTGTTCTCAAGACTTTTATATCACACATTACACATAAATACCTCTGTTGAAGGAAATATAATGCTTCTTCTTTTTCATTTTTTTGTGCCCATTGGACTATAAATGCTCTTATGTCTGGGTTTGTGCACAGTCCTACAGAATAGTAGACGACAAAATATGAAGAAATATACCTAGTATAGCAAGATTGCATAATTTATTTGATCATGTAATAAGAAGACATTAATTTAGATAATACTGCATTGATTGATTGTTTTATTTTTGTAGGTCAAAACCAGATCAGTTGGTGAATTGGTTCAGTTTTACTATCTGTGGAAGAAAACAGAAAGACATGATGTTTTTGCCAACAAAAATAGATTAGAGAAGAGGAAATATGTACTGCATCCTGGTATTACGTAAGTCAATATCTTTAAATATTAGAATGACATACTAAAAGGTCAAAAAGACAAATGTCTATATACTAGTATGTTTGTTGTTGTTTTTGTTTATTTGTAGAATATTGCTTAGTTATGGGCGTCAAATTGGGATATAAGATACTTTCTGATTTAAGTAGGTCTTTAACATTTGCTGATTCAACTTCAAATGTTCTATATTAAAAAATAAGACTTTAAGACTTCAGTCCAGTGCAATTTTCAACTTCAGCACACCCATTCAAGAATGAATGGTAAAGTTCCTCATAGAAATCAACACTTATCAAATGCTTTCTTTTGGGGCTTCCTTTATTAACTTTTCAAGAAGTGTATGTAGTTTATGTATACTTTATAAATATTCAAACTGTAACTGTATTACATTTAGATAGATTCATGCCATCATCTACTATTATGTAAATATACCCAATGACAACTTTTTTTTATTTGTAGGGATTACATGGACAGATTTGATGACCAAGAAAGTCCTGCCCCAACAAGTAATCGTGAGAGATCAGCTAGTCCTGTTACATGTTTACTTTACAATGATCCTAAGAGAAATTCATTAAAATCTTCATCAGACAATGACAAAGAACCAAAAGAATTTGATCTCAACTCTGCATCACCTACAGTGACAAGTGTTAGTCCAGACTTAAAAAGGAGGAGTTCCTCCCCTAAAAGTGCACATCTTCCTAGTGTTAATGGTATTCATGAAGACATTTCTATAGAACCGCCTGTTAATAAGAAACTGAAAAAAGAGACTGATGTAGTTCATTATGACCTTCAAGAGAGTTACTCGGATCAAAAAGATGATAAATCTCACCTGACAGACAGTATTAATCATCCATCACCATTGACTTGTTCTGAATCAGTGGCATCTTAATATTCACCTTCAAAGCTGTAAATTCATTAAACTCATGACCTCTTAGATACTTCTAAAACAAAAACACAAATTAAAACAGCTAATTTTACAAACATAGTTTGTGATTGCACATAAAAATAGTTTCTCCATTTCTATTAATGGTTTCTAAAAAGATTTCTAATTACACTTTAATCTGCTCTTTACATCTTTTGCGGTTAACTACATGTATTTAATTATGAAAAATAATTCTTTACCAAATACTTTGCAACAAGATAGTTAATAAAAAATGATTTTGATATTCAAATTTTTTTTTCCAGTAGAATTGGGAATATTTTTGTTCAGAATTAATTTTTAATCTTTTTCCAAACTTATGTTAAGTTTTGTCAGTTGCAAGCCAAGTTGTGTAATCATATTACTTGTTATTTAATTGAATATCCCTGCTACTTATGCTACAGAATTAAAAGGATCTTTGCATTTAGGTGTGTACTGTAGCCTTATTATCTATATAATTTTGTAATTTTGGATGAAAAATAGAATTCCCCAAATTGCTGATAGTGATTTTGTGTACATTTGTTATCACTCATTAGTGCTGTTCCACATTGTAAATAACATCTTAATTAAATTCATTGTATATTTCATTTCACAGAAGATCTAGATGTTTGTATTCTCAGTTGACTTGTAATTTATATATTTAGTTTGAAAGTATATGATTTATAGTATTTTAATATATTTTGTTTCGTGGTTAATGTCATTCCAGCAGTTAAGGCTCCACATTATCTGTTTGTTTCTTTTTTTTCATTTCAAAAGATTGGTTTCATGATTTCAAATCTTTGGTTTGTACTCTAGATCACATAGACACATGAACATTCCAGACGTAGGGTATTAATTTGTTTATAATCAGTCTAACAGCTATGCAAAGATTTTTCATTTATTACATTTAAGTTGGAGTAAGACATTTTAATTTTTTGTTTGTATTATCTTTTATAAGTATTTTGATCTTTTTGTTACCTTTTTGTTGACATTTTAGCCCCTTCACAAAGGATATTAGGCATTTCCCAGCTGTATTAATCAAACAACTATTTACAAATTGTCTTAAACTCAAAAGCTTTTGGCTTTAAATTTTCTAGGTGAGCTCAAAATTCAAAATACATGGACATATTAGATAAAGTCACTGACTTAAGTGCAGATACATGGCCTTTAGCTTCAATTTAGTTAATATCTGATGAAAGTTCTTTTATCTGAATATCAAAATATTTTGTTTATTGCATGTGTTTTGATAAATATGTATAACATTTGAAATTACATTTTTAAGTTGTTTGATAGGTATAAAAAAGTATCTCTTTTTCTTTAGGAACATAAATGATTGAAAGATAGAATTGTTTATTGAAGAAAAAAAAATTAAGATCACCAATAATGTCTCAATCATAGCATTTTTCAAAAGAAACTGTTTCAATCTTTAGACTCACAAAGGTAGGTTTTCTGGACCTAAATAACTTGCATTAGTATAACATATCCAAATTTTTGTTACAATTATTGTGAAAGTAAAATGTTTTTTTTTATTCATGCATTAGAATTTGGTATATGCTTTTACGTGGTAGAATACACTGTCAGAAGTCTAAGCTAAGAAGACTTAAAACTTTAATTTGTCATAACATTTGTACTCAGGTTTAACAAAATGGTGCTAACTAAGATATTCTGTGTGATTCTTAAAAGAACTTGCACTGGAATGCATATATACAATATGTATTTATGGTAAAATATTGACTGTTGGGTTATAACTTCATATTTAAGGTGTCTTGCATCATAGTGAATTTGTCAACAAATTTTTCTCAATGCTACTATCAGTTTTGAGTATAAATTAAAAGATAAATAAAGCTTAGATACAGTTATTACCATATTAAGATGTATTTTCTTATAAAAAGCAATTTGTGTCATAAACATGAAAATTATGTGCAATTAATGTTTACATTAAGTTTTATTTCATCATTATGGATCCATTTTATGTTTGATTATTTTAAAGAAGTTTTATTGTGTATATATGAGAAGAATAACTCACAAATGCCACACAACCTGTCCAGAAATCATCCAGATGGTAACCGAATGTATTTCAGGAAAACCAATACAATATCCGTCCATATGTTAGATTTAAGGGCATACATTCTGATGCATTTGATACTTCTATGATGCATACTGCAATATTCAAAAAATCTTTCTCGAAAGATTGCACTATTAATCTAGGAAATCAATGAGTAGAATTCCTTGTAAAGGCTTTACCTCTTCATGCTAATAATCATGGACACATTCTTCTTTTTTCTTCCTGAACAGAAGATACACAATATTATATTTGCAAGTTACATAAGTGATAAAAATGTTCTCAATCTTCTTCATGTAGTCTATCCTGTAAATAAGTTGCTTATGTAAGTCTCATAGTTATAAATAGTCTGGTTCTCTCCATTAATTGTGTGGTATTTGTGAGCATTTTATGAGTGAATGTTAATGATTTGTACCTATTTATTATGTATATAGACATAGATGGATTCTATGCCACAAAATAAATTTTAACTGACTTATAAACATATTTTTATTTGTAAACTTAATCCCCCCCTCAAAAAACATAAAACCCTTTACAATCTGCTAGGTTTACTCCAGAGAATAGAACTAACCAAATATTTTTATGGCCCAACCACGTACAGTCGAACCTTGATGTGTCGAACTCGGATTATTCGAATACTCGGTTTACTCAAAGTATTTTGAAAGCCCCGGCAATATTCCCATTAACCCAATGCATTTTAACCTTTGATTACTCGAACTCGGATAGTTCGAAATCTCGGTTAAGTCGAGGTATGTTGACAGTCCCCACGCTTTGAAAATAATAGTAATTAACCCTGATTAGTCGAAGTCGACTTTTCAATTTCTTTGATGTCACTTTAATTGATTCGTGACCGCGCTGTATGGCTTCAAAAGGTGTTAATCATGATCATGAGTTGTTTATTTAATGATTGGACACGTGTGTATTCATGTGAAACTGTTTGATCTGATCACCCAAGCGTTTTACACACCATGGTTAATTGTAATCTGAGGAGACGAATCTAATTGTTAAAGCCGGTATTATAATGGTGTTTTCGTTTCAATACATAAATAACAATGATGGATTGTTATTTTTAATAAAATAAAATAAATCGGCGTCATCTCAAGAAGAAACTCAACTTAACTCTCATAATAACCAGTGACTTACAACACACGTGTTAATTCGTTTCGTAACATATTTTGTATTTTCAATGTTTGAATATGGTTGATTGCATCATATGATGTTTATTCAAGATTGGAATAAATTTTCCAAAAAATGTTTTATTTAATAATTTATTTCACATAAAGTAATCACTTGACACAATGACACGTCTTCAAACACACAAAATACGAAATACATCTAGACATGGAAGATATGTACATCAAACAAGCGACGGAAGGTTCCACTTCGAGTATATTCGTAACTTGGATGAGTCGAACCTCTGATAACTCGAATACTTTTCAATGGTCCCCTCGACTTCGAGTTAACGAGGTTCGACTGTATGTGGATCGGACATCTAGTTTTACCCTTGTCCGGCCGTACGTCCGTAACACTTTGGTTAAGTTCTTGGTTAAGGTCCATTACTTGTATACTAGATGTTGGGGGTCAATGATATTTCACCACCAGATGGGTCTCGGGTAGGGCTACACCACCCACTAGAAATAAGGTCACTGTGACCTATATTTTATGCATGAACGACTTCGGTTAAGTTCTTGGTTAAGGTCCATAACTTGGATACTAGATGTTGGGGGTCAATGATATTTCACTACTAAATGTGTCTTAGGTAAGGTGACACCACCCACTAGAAATTAGGTCACTGTGACCTATATTTTATGCATGAATGACTTTGGTTAAGTTCTTGGTTAAGGTCCACATCTCAGATACTACATGTTGATGGTCAATGGTATTTCACCACCAGATGGGTCTTGGGTAGGGCTACACCACCCACTAGAAATTAGGTCACTGTGACCGATATTTTATGCATGAACGACTTCGGTTAAGTTCTTGGTTAAGGTCCATAACTTGGATACTAGATGTTGGGGGTCAATGATATTTCACTACTAGATGTGTCTTAGGTAAGGTGACACCACCCACTAGAAATTAGGTCACTGTGACCTATATTTTATGCATGAATGACTTTGGTTAAGTTCTTGGTTAAGATCCATATCTCAGATACTACATGTTGATGGTCAATGGTATTTCACCACTACATGTGTCTTGGGTAACATTACACCACCCAATAAAAATTAGGTCACTGTGATCTATATTTTATGCATGAACCAATTCGGTTAAGTTCTTAGTTAAGGTCCATAACTTGGATACTAGATGTTTGGGGTCAATGATATTTCACCACTAGATGTGTCTTGGGTAAGGTGACACCATCCACTAGAAATGAGGTCACTGTGACCTATATTTTAGGCATGAATGACTTTGGTTAAGTTCTTGGTTAAGGTCCATATCTTGAATACTACATGTTAGGGGGCAATAATATTTCTCTACTCGATGAGTCTTGGTAACATGGCACCACCCACCAGAAATAAGGTCACAGTGACCTATATTTTATTAAAATTTCATGCAAAAATGTTAAATATTGTTGGAAAAAACTTCATTTTTATCAAAAATCACAGATTTTGAGAATTGGACTTTGTGAACACTAAAACTCAAAAATTGTTAACAATACAGTTCTTAAACTTTTGTACAGCTGCTAAGTAGTATGTCATGATTTACATATTAAAATTTCGTGCAAATCTGTTTAATATTTTTGAAAAAAACTTCATTTTTTATTGAAAATCACAAATTTTGAGAATCAGAATTTTTGAACAAATAAAACTCAAAGGCTATTAACAATACAGCTCTGAAGTTTCATACACATTCCATGGAACATGCCTTAGTGGTTATAATCAATGTTCGTATGATTTTGAAAACACTTGATTTTTTGCCGCGGGGCCCTTTCTGACTTTGTCAGTATTCTAGTTAGAAGAATTAATTAACTATCTCACTTATATAATTCTTACCCCGATGTCACAAAGGTCCGCGACAGAGCTAAGGTTGTCAGTTAAAGTCTACATGATAGCGCCCAGTATACTGACAAGTCGTGGCACGTTGCCCAAAGAACCATTGGGATGTGTGGACCAAATGGTTGAATGGAATCGCCCTTTCAATTTGCATACCGGGTTTCGCTATGTATAGTTCGGTAAACTTGACCACCGACAATATTGTGTTTAACCATGTGAATAAAAATATTATGTTCCTCACATGTTAATGAACAATACTAAATGTACATGTTTTGATAGGAGTAAAACCCATTGGATCGCATGCAGTTGGCTAAACTTTCTGAACTTTTCCATTCCTTCATTTTCGCTTGTAAACTCTAGTAAGTGGTCTTGCTCTCACTTCAATCATTACATCACTCCTTACTTACACAAATTAATAAGTAGAAGAAAATGAGATGTGGAATAAGTGTACGCGTCGTTAACTTTTCTTCAAACTTCTTCTCCTCTGAAACAGCTGCACAGATTCAAACCAAATTTGGTCTGGTGGTACTATAGGGTATCCCCCACAGAACTGTCAAAAAACATGGCTGCCGTTGCTAAAAATAGACCAGGGGGGGTCAGACTACTGTTTTTGGCTTGTAAATCAAAAAGTATAAGAGATAGATTAAATCTGATGCCAACTTACTGCTTCAGCACCAAAAGTTCTACATAAGTCTCCATTTGGTCCAAGTTGTCAGATGACCCCTTATAGGGGTTACAGCCCCTTAAAGGTGAAAAATAGCGTTTTTTCATGTTTTTGCCCTATAGTATGAAAACTATTGCAGATAGAGAAAAGCTGTTGCTTGCTTAAATGTTCAGCTCATTTAGCTTTACAAAAGTCTACATAGGGTCGAAGTTGTCAGATGACCCCTTATAGGGGTTACGGCCCCTAAAGTAACGTTTTTTCATGTTTTTGCCCTATGAAATGAAAACTATTGCAGAAAGAGAGAAGCTGTTGCTTGCTTAAATGTTCAGCTCATTTAGCTCTACAAAAGTCTCCATAGGATCGAAGTTGTCAGATGACCCCTTATAAGGGTTATGGCCCCTGAAATAATGTTTTTTCATGTTTTTGGCCTATGGAATGAAAACTATTGCAGATAGAGAAAAGCTGTTGCTTGCTTAAACGTTCAGCTCATACAGCTGTACAAAAGTCTCCATAGGGTCGAAGTTGTCAAATGACCCCTTATAGGGGTTACGGCCCCTAAAATGATGTTTTTTCATGTTTTTGGCCTATAGAAAGAAAACTATAGCAGATAGAGTAAAGTTGTTGCTTGCTTAAATGTTCAGTTTAATTAGCTTTACAAAAGTCTCAATAGGATCTAAGTTGTCAGATGACCCTTAATAGGGGTTACAGCCCCTAAAATAACCTTTTTCATGTTTTTGGCCTATAGAATGAAAACTATAGCAGATAGAGAAAAGCTGTTGCTTGCATAAATGTTCAGCTCATTTAGCTTTACAAAAGTCTACATAGGGTCGAAGTTGTCAGATGACCCCTTATAGGGGTTACGGCCCCTAAAGTAACGTTTTTTCATGTTTTTGCCCTATGAAATGAAAACTATTGCAGAAAGAGAGAAGCTGTTGCTTGCTTAAATGTTCAGCTCATTTAGCTCTACAAAAGTCTCCATAGGGTCGAAGTTGTCAGATGACCCCTTATAAGGGTTACGGCCCCTGAAATAATGTTTTTTCATGTTTTTGGGCTATGAAATGAAAACTATTGCGGAAAGAGAGAAGCTGTTGCTTGCTTAAATGTTCAGCTAATATAGCTTTACAAAAGTCTCAATAGGATCTAAGTTGTCAGATGACCCTTAATAGGGGTTACGGCCCCTAAAATAACCTTTTTCCATGTTTTTGGCCTATAGAATGAAAAATGAAACTATAGCAGATAGAGAAAAGCTGTTGCTTGCTTAAATGTTCAGCTCGTTTAGCTCACCAAAAGTCTCAATAGGATCGAAGTTGTCAGATGACCCTTAATAGGGGTTACGGCCCCTAAATAACCTTTTTCATGTTTTTGGCCTTTAGAATGAAAACTATAGCAGATAGAGAAAAGCTGTTGCTTGCTTAAATGTTCAGCACATAAAGCTCTACAAAAGACTCCATAGGGTCGAAGTTGTCAGATGACCCCTTATAGGGGTTACGGCCCTTAAAATAACGGTTTTTCGTGTTTTTTGGCCTATAGAATGAAAACTATAGTAGATAAAGAAAAACTGTTGCTTGCTTAAATGTTCAACTCATTTAGCTCTACAAAATATTGGGTTGACATCAAGACCAGGTGAGCGATTTAGGCTCCTGGGAGCCTCTTGTTCTTTTATACTGCAGTTACTGTCATTTTTTGGTATGCAAAATGTTGATTTGTTAAATTCCGGTTTGTACACTATAAATTCGTAACGTCGTATACAGTCCTGTATTTGAATTCTTGTGCTACCCGAAGTTAATTCTGCTGATAATAGCTATATCTGCATGGTTATGTCACATATTACCTCTTGGCTACTGTGTAACGGAATTGGAATGCACAGATTATAGTTGCGCTGGTTGAGAAGTGCCGTTTTAAACTCCTCAGCTTTGGTGGTACATACTAAACTGTCTTCAAACCTGTTGCTTTTTTCTCACAAATAGGGAGTTTTTGTATTGATCTGATTTGCGTGTGGTACAGAAACGGTTCTCTGGAGTTGTTTCTTTCTTGTTTGTCAATGTTTTTGCTTAATAAGCCCTTGTGATTTGTTGGTCTTGTTTGGCGATTTGGTATCTGTTGAGTTATCAAATAGTTTGGAGGGAGCGCCAATATCTGCCCATCAATCCCTTTTTAAAAGAACAGCCTGTATTGTTGTCTACTGGATGGCAGTGATGGAAGGTCCGGGTCCTTTAGCATATTGAAAAGGGTGCCTCCTTCCATGGAATTTTAGTCCCATGTGATAAACCTTGCTTCCCCCCATTCACTTCTAATTTGTTTATTTCGGTTTGTATGTGACTGAGCCATATTCCATGATTGGACATTAATGGCAATATATGCTGTTTTGTGGCATTCTTTCGGACAGTGATGGAGATTTCGCCGTAGGTATTTATACCTAGCGTTGAACTGGCCTTATTGCATACGTTGGTGATGTGTTCCTTAAATTTGAAATCTTTTTTATATTTGGATGCCTTGATCCGGGTTTGATGATATTTGATTTGTTATGTGGTTATTTAGGCTGTATAATATATGGCTTTCCTTTTTAGCTCACCTGGACCGAAGGTCCAGGTGAGCTTATACCATCACTTGGCGTCCGTCGTCGTCGCCTGTCGTCGTCGTCTGTTAACAATTTTTCAAATGTAATAACTTGTCTGACATCATAAGTCCAATTGCAACCAAACTTGGTACAGTTGTTTAGTAGCATTATGTTTACAAATTATCGTTAGGATTTTTGATTCGTAAAAAAACATGGCCGCCATGGCTAAAAATAGAACATAGTGGTCAATTGCAGTTTTTTGCAAATAACTCAAAAACAGTACCAGATATCAAAATTCTGGCATAGGGTATAAGTAATCAGCACCTCAAGATCTACTTGCCCAGAAAATTTCAAGAAGATCCAACAACCGATCACTACATGCTACCAAAAGTCTGAATGGTATAGTATTTGTACTTAACCGTACTCAAATGTACCCGACCATTCTGAACTAGTCTTAAACATGCTCAACTGTACTCGACAAAAGTCTGATTTTTTGTAAAAAGTCTGAACACGTACTAGATCGTTGGAATTCGTCTGAAAAGTACTAAATATTCTCGACCTTAATTAAAATTAATTATTAGATAGATAAGAAAGAAAATGTAAATTCTTAAATGTACTCGACCAAGTCTGAATTGTACTTAACAATACCATAGATGTGTATATTTAATACCGTATAGCGGGAAATTTTCGCGAGGTTCTAATTTTCGCTATATTCGCGACCATTATTCTATCGCGAAATATTGAACCCGCGTATTATAGAATCATGAGAATATAATGAAATCGTGAAAATAAATGTCCGCGTAAATAAAAAATAGGTCATTTGGTATGAAATCGCGAAATTTGCAGGCCGCGAAAATTACCCGCTATACGGTATACAGGTCTATGACAATACTAATACATTCTCAACCTAATTAAATCATTCATTAACACACTTTTGTAACATTAGATACAATCTTTACTGTTATGATTTTGAATTGGTTAAGTACGTTTTAATCAAGGTCGAGTACGTTTCAGACTTTGTGGAGTACAATTAAGACTAGGTCAGAACATTTAAGACTGACAATAATACATTTGAAATTGTCAAGTACGTTTTAGTCTTTTTAAGAATTTTCAGACTTTGGTCGAGTACAATTCAGTACTTCTCAGACTTTTTCAGACTGGTCGAGTATATTCAAGTACGATTTAGTACAAATACTATACAATTCAGACTTTTGGAAGATTGTAGTGGATGTAGGAGTTATTGCCCTTTTTCTGGATTTTTTTCAAAATTTTGCACGTATTTAGCCCTATATCTTAAAAACTATACAAGATATTTTAAAAATTCAAATTGCACATGATTTAGCACATCAAGATCTTCATTTCATGTAATGTAGGTCAAAGCTGTAGAACCATTTCTTTTAGGAGTTATTATCCTTAAAACAACAAAACTTACAATTTTTCATTACTTTTCCTCTGAATTACAAAGATTAACATGTCTGACACGGTAAGACCAACTGCATCTCTTAGTGCGTTTCTTTGGTGACAAAAAAACACTTCTAAAATATTGAAGGTGTTCAAGACGATCTGATTTACCTTGTAACCCTGGATTTGCGTATGTTTGGCGAATGTTAGGTTCGGGAAAGCATATTTTATTAATAATTTTGTAACATTTTACTAAGGGACTGTTCAATATTTATCAAAATACTGGGCCGGTGCAAATTTCTTTTCATCGTCAAAATTTCTAATTGCCCAGCAAAGCCTAATCAAGAAAAAAGTATAGACCCAGTCACTTAACAGTAAAAAAATCTTGTTGCCCAGCAATATTCTTACCATATTTTAATAACAAAAAATAATAGCTAAATAGCCTATCAAGAGCCTTTTCAAATTCAAATATTTTATTGGATAAAGATAAAGATAAATTTATTTGTACTAACACATTTCAATAAATGGTTATGACACAACTAAAGAATTAATAACATAAAATACAAAGAAACAATATGACTTAATAAATGAAAATGGATGGGTATATAATTGTTGAAACCCGGGGTGGCAGTGACTAAAATGTGTATGTAATGTACAGTCAGGGGCATAACTTATTTGAGTTATTACAGAAAAATCACAACCATTTGTTACCAAACCATAATATCAAGAGTTGTCCGCCCCTACAATCCTCCCCTGTAACAACATACACGTGTGATTTGTTGAAATAGTATCCTGGGATAACTTACGTATGTTATTTTGAACAAAGGCAAAGAAGTAGTGTTTATGATTTGTTAAGTCAAAAGGTCAATCACATTATGGTCTCATTTGATGCACATGCATTTTATTGTCATTTTGGATCATAACAAGTGTAGGCTTATTATGGATAAAGCATATTCAAGTCATGAAAACAGTTACATTATGTCATACATTGTGTAATCAAATACAGCTAAATCATCATGTACAAAAATGTACTTGTACATAAATATGATAAAATATATGAATGCGAGTCATCACATAAAAAATGCAACAATTTCATTATCATTTTTTATATATATATATAAATAAATACTTATCTAAATCCTACGTATTTTTAAAAAAATAGCCGCTGTTTGAGATATAAACAAATGATTTTAAATTTTGTATAGAACGAAGGTTCAGGAGGCAATTGACTGAATGAATTGAAATTTCATGGGGATATGCATCTTTATTAAAAAGAGTAAAAAAAATCGAAAATGAACTTCATCTTCTACTTTATCGTTATATGATTTACAATGCCAGCATTTTTTTTTTACATTTTATCACCCTAAAAAAGTAGTCGCCCAGCGGAAATATTTTTACAAAAATCTATTCGCCCAGCATTTGTAAAATGCAAAAAAACTATGTGCCCAGTATACAAATGCACCGGCCCAGTATTTTGATAAATATTGAACAGTCCCTAAAAAGCATCATAACAGATGAGACAAATATACAAATTAATAAAAGGATTCGGAAACAAGTCTTCAAGCCTTATATAAACCCGTCTCCTTAAATATTAGGTTGCTATCTGTGGTAATGTGATACTAGTACTCTTTTTCACTCTCAACATTTCCTTATATTGTTGTTCTACTTTTGTATTTGTTTATGCGGCTTTTCCTTTTCCTCATTATCTTGCTCTTGGTCACAAATTTTTGGACGTAACCTTATAAGCAAAACCACACTTAAAGTTTGTATGGACATAGATTTCACTATTGTTCAAATATACATGTATATAAAATATATTTTTTTCTGTCGTCCGCAAACGGAGGAAAGCATCGGAATGGATGCAATTTAGCATGTCGTTAATGAATAAATAATATTGATACTAGCATCTGAAGATCTCCATGCCCTATCGAAAAAAGTAGATGCAGCGTTTCTGATGTATTTACCAGTAGTATTTTATGTGCTCTGTTCTGACTTTGTGACTTAGATGTGAAAGAAGTTTTAAACAGCCTTTCTTTTTTCTCTGAGGGATTGTTTCGATCTCGTATTATATCCATCAGTGATAGAATAGTATACTAGTACTTAAATCTAGCTAGTACTAACCTAAGCCATGTCTTACTACCATTAGATGCAATAAAGTTATATTCTGCATGGTTTTTGTTCTTGTAGTTTTATCAGTTCTATGCGTTTGACATACTAGTAGCAACAACGAGCTGATCTACAGTTATATAGTTTGTACTGTCTCTGTAATATCTCTCCCTCTACTTTTCCGTGAAAGCGCTCAGTTGGGGTCATGATCGTGTTGCTAGTTTAACGGAATTCTCTGTTTTTTTCTCCCCTGTGTGATCCTCATGAATGTTTACCCCCCCCCTAATTCGAAGTTACATTGATCAGTCTCTTAACTACAAGGTATATTTCTTCATACGTCCTTGCTTTACTGTTTGATATAAGTTTATCCATTGTTATACATCCCCACTCGTAAGAGAGGGGCTATATATATTATTGCAACCACCTTGCCCGGCGTCAAGTCTGTTTTTCGAGACGACCTAGACAGTTCATATTGTTATTTTTTGTGTAACAGGTTTATCGGCTTTTGCTTAAGGAATTTAAGGTCAGTCGGTCATCAGCCACTTGTTTAGAAATTCACAAAATTATGTTAGACGAAAAGGTTTATAGTGATTGTTTTGTATATAGTGGTTGGCTTATTGTTGTACTGAGATGATCGCTAAATATAGATGTATTTTGTCTCACAATCGTGTTGTGTTTTGTTTCATTATTGACTAACATAAAAATATTTGTCTAAATATGAAAACAGCCTATACTATATAAACACAAAACTACGCCAATATGTAATTTATCCGTCCAATATGGATATTGGACGGATACCGCCAGTCAATATGGCATATTGGACTAGTCAATATGGCATGTCAGCCATATTGGTCAGGTTATAGTCAATAAAGGTATAATTGCGTAAAGTTATCCATATTGGCCGAGTTATTTGTCCTCGGCTAGCCATATTGGACTTCGGCTTCGCCTCAGCCTTCGACCAATAACTCAGCCAATATGGAAAACTTTACGCAATAATACTATACTACCAGGCCCTAAGATCGCAATGAAAGAGAGAGTTTTGGCGCCATAAAACAGAATTAAAACAAGGAAGACATACCATAGAAATTAAAGATCGCAATGGTCCTGACTTGGTCGGGGCCGGGGTCGGGGCTTGGTACAGGCATTTCAAAAGAAATGGCGGGTTAAACCAGGTTAAATGTATGTCTTCCTTATTTTATCACTTCTTTTGAACATGCATTTGAGATTGATCCTCCAAGTTCGGTAGTTTGTAATTATCTTTATTTATAGACTTTATATAACATTTGATAAAATTTCTTTATCGCCGTTTATCATTTTAATTATTAGTTTTGAGTTATTTCCCTTCCACCTTTTCCATCAGATTAAGTTTTGACTGCAATTGCCTTAAAATTTAAAACAATACACATGAATAATCGTCATGAATGACGGCGAAAGGGACGAAAATGCTGGATTAGAATATGCTAAAAAAGTTGTAGCAGAGAAGGTCAACCCTGAAAACAGATTTGAAAATATTCTGAAAACGGTAAGTATGACGTACTATATTTTGAACTTTTAAATAATTCTATTTTAGATCAAAATCGTGCGAATATTAATGTAAGCCAAAAAAGTGTCCTGTGAAAGAAAATGTGTCCTTCTGTACATCTTTTCTAAAGAAAACTCTAGAGGACAATATTCTAAATCTACATTGCGTTTTATTCCGTCCTCAGTGTTTTTCATAGATACAATATGACAGGTCGGACACATTTTCACGCCAGACACAATTAAATATTACATTAATAAGGAATTAATGCGACAATAAAAACAACTTGTATGAAGCTGTGAACCAAATTTCAAATCTAACTAGCACGGTCAGTATATGTTACGAAAGTGTGAACGGACCGACTGATGATACTTACATTGCTTCCTTATGAGTAAAATTATAAAAAAAAAACACACACACACACACACACAAAAAATATAACATAAAAAGGAAAAAGATTTTTTTTTATAATTCAGTGTATATAACAAGCAAAGAAATCATCTTTGGGGGGGGGGGGGGCTCACTTCATTGGAATTTGGGCCTGGGTGCCGCCAGCACTGCAAAAACATTCTTCATTCATTGCATCTCGGCCTCAAAATCGGAATTTGTTCGGGCAATTTTGTAAAAATGGACTATCGCTCGGATATGAGTTTAGGTAATAACAAAATCATCGCTCAATGTCCAGGAGAAAAGTCAAAACACGGAAGACATACCGGAAATATTGAAAACCACAATAGTCCTGACTTGGCACAGGCATTTCAAATGAAATGATTTTTATACCATGCTAAACCTCCATCTTCCATTGTAGGTTCCGGTAGTAACACAAATCACAACACGGTTGTGAAGACATAATATAGATTCTAAGCCAGGAGTCTGTTCTTTCGCGTTCTCGAATTCGCCTTCATTGTTCATGCTTGTTACTATCGTACTCGTTGTTTCTGGTGTTCCAGTGTTGAATAAGAAATAGGAGGTAATGGCCTTTCTTTGGTCGGGTAATACCTGTAAGAGTGTAATACTCTTCAACTTATAGGGTAACCAAACAGCCTTCAATTGTCAGCCTATACGTTCTCCCATACACTATGCCTTAATTAACAATAATAGTTTCTGGTGGCAAGAACGTGTAAGATTTTATATTCGTCCCTCATTTTAATATGTCCTTCAGACAATAGAAAATGGTTTATACTGTCCAGGGACATAATATTGTTATGAAATAATGTCCTGGACACTTTAAATCTATGAAATTGTGTCCATAGCTATGAAATCTTGTCCTTCAAACAGTTAAATGCAGGAATAGACAAACAATTTCTCTATTTATACCTGAATACTTACTCAGCAATATGATAATTCATTATTTTATGATGATATTATGACATATCAAAATGGGGAACCTTATTTAATCTCAAACCTGAATCTATGAAATAATGTCCATGTCCATGAAAAATTGTCCATCATAATGCAGGAATAGTCATTTGAGATTTTTCCCCAAATATTTATAGTGTATTTTTTAAGAAGCATAAACAAATCAAGGAGAGACATATAATTAACTACAATAAAAAAAGTTGTCATTGCATAAAAGGTTATTTTCTAACACTTATTAACTTTTCATTAATTTTCACCTTATGATTAAGTATTCAATTACATGTATGCTGTTGCAGGGATTGGGAAGGCAGCAGGCTATGGCTATGAGCCATTGGCACTTTAAGAATGAAAATGGCCCCCTCTCATCTCGAATATAAAGAAAAGGCCCCTTGAAAATTAGAATTTCTGTGAAAAAAGTGGTGAATGGCATTTTGCTTAAAATTCCATCCAAATCCCTGCTGTTGTTTCTTGATCCTTTTTCTGGCATATTTTTTATTTTGATGTTAACAATAAAAATCTGTTTTGAATGTATAGTATTGAGCCTTATAATAACGAAATTTAGTTATACAATCACTAATTATTGAGTTAAAGAAAAAAAATACTGTAATATTGCATAATGTCCACTAGAGCTGTCATTCTTAAAAGGACCATTGTAAATGGCATAAGAAGATAAAAAATGTCCTCCTAATGGACACTATTTGATAGCAGGGGACACTTGGAAATAGCAACTTTTCTGGAAAATACTGTCCTCCTGGACACTTTATCACAGGACACTTTTTTGCCTTACAAATGTTGCACCATGATCTTTTTGGAAACACTTCAACCGGTCCAAAGGGGTAAAAATTATATAAGTGAGATAGTTACATTCTTGCAACTTGTAAAAATTTTGTATTGGTCTGTTTTGCGTGTGGTACAGAATCGGCTCTCTGGAGTTTTTTTTTTCTTTTTTTCTTACTTGTTTGTCAATAGAAGAAAATGAGATGTGGAATAAGTGTACGCGACACAACCTACATTATAAACGTATATTTTAAATATCCACAATGGAAAACCGCCAGCAGCCTTCAATGTGACCAGCGGTCGCTGTTCGCTGTTTTTCAATTGGCCCCTGGATTGTAAATAAAAGACATATGATTCAAGCCTAATCCCAAAGTGCAATGAAAGACCCTCTTCTTGACAAAAAACAATTAACATAAATTCGACTAAATACAAACATAAGCTTTGATAAAGATTCCTGGCTTAGGACAGGCACATTAAAATGTGGCGGGGTTAAACCAGGTTTTATGGCGCCAAACCTCCCACTTCCATTGCGATCTTCAAGTCCATAATATATATATAGTTACATAGAATAGTGTGACACTGTAAAATTTTCTTAACCCAAAATATATAGTTTCGTAAAATAGTGTGACACTGTAAAATTTTCTTGGAATTAGGTTATATAAGTGAGTAAGTCGAACATAATAGGATATGAAAATTATCATGAACAAAATACAGAAGCTTTTGTCTAAAACTTTGTTGTAATTTTTATTTGAGAGAAACACAAAACCAGAAGAATTAAAGATCGCAATGGTCCTGACTTGGTACAGGCACTTCCTAAGAAGTGGTGGGTTAAACTAGTTTTTTGGCGCCAACCTTCCCATAACAAAGCACAAACTAACACACAGTAAAAATCAAATCGATAGAAGTTCAATTCAACAAGAGAGTATCTGAGACAAAAGGACAATATCTGAGATGTTTTTACCAAATAAGCCATTGTGATTTGTTGGTCTTATTTGGCATTTTGGTATCTGTTGAGTTATCAAATCGTTTGGAGGGAGCGCCAATATCTGCCCATCTACCCCTTTTTAAAAGAACAGCCTGTTTTGTTGTCTTCCGGATGGCAGTGATGGAAGGTCCTGGTCCTTTAGCATCTTGAAAAGGGTGCCTTCTTCAACGGATTTTTAGTCCCATGTGATAAACCTTGCCTCCCCACATTGTTGAATCACTTCTAATTTATTGATCTCGGTATGTGTGTTACTGAGCCATATTCCATGGTTGGACATTAATGGGAATATATGCCGTTTTGTGGCATTCTTTCGGACAGTGATTGAGATTTCGCCGTAGGAATCCTAGCGTTGAACTACGTTGATGATGTGTTCCTTACGTTTGAGATCTTCTTAAATTTTGAGGTCTAGATCCGGGTATGATGATATTTGTTTTACTATGTTGTTATTTAGGTTATTTTAAATCTATGGCTTTCCCTTTTTAGCTAACCTGACCCGAAGGGTCATGTGAGCTATTGCCATCACTTGGCGTCCGTCGTCCGTTAGCTTTTTTCAAACATCTTCTTCTCTGAAACTGCTTGGCCAAATGCAGCAAAACTTGATATTGCTGTTCCGTAGGGTATTGTGCAAAAAGTTTGCGTTGGGATTTTTGATACGTCAAAAAACATGACCGCTGTTACTAAAAATAAAACAGGGGTCAAATACAGTTTTTTGCAAATAACTCAAAAACTGTCACAGATATCAAAATTCTGGCAAAGGGTAAAAGTGATCAGCACCTCAAGATCTTTCCACCCAGAAATTTTCAAGAAGATCCAACAACCGATGTAGGAGTTATTGTCCTTTTTCTGGATTTTTTCAAAATTTTGCACTTATTTAGCCCTATATCTTAAAAACTATACAAGATATTTTAAAAATTCAAATTGCACATGATTAAGCACATCAAGATCTACATTTCATGTAATTAGGTCAAAGCTGTAGAACCATTTCTTTTAGGAGTTATGACCCTTAAAGCGTCAAAATTTACCATTGTTCATTGCTTTTCCCCTGAATTTCAAAGATTAACTTGTCTGACACCATACATCCAACTTCAACCAAAATTGGCACAGTTGTTTAATAGCATAAATGCTACAATTCTATTGTTCGGATTTGATTCGTTAAAAATATGGCTGCCATGGCTAAAAATAGAACGTAGGGGTAAATTGCAGTTTTTTGCTAATAACTCAAAAATGGTTACAGATATCCAAATGGAAACAAAAGTGATCAGCATCTCAAGATCTACCTGCTATGAAAGTTTCAAGAAGATCCAACAATTGATGTAGGAGTTATTGCCCTTTTTCTGTTTTTTTTTCAAAATTTTTCACTTATTTAGCCATATATCTTGAAAACTATACAAGATATTTCAAAAAATTAAATTGCATATGACTAAGCACATCAAGATATACAGTTTTTAGGTCCAAGCTGTAGGACCATTTCTTTTAGGAGTTATCGTCCTTAAAACAACAAAATTTACCATTTTTCGTTACTTTTCCCCTGAATTTCAAAGATTAACTTGTCTGACACCCTAAGACCAACTGAACCTTAACTTGGCACACTATATGCTACAACTCTATCGTTCCATGGCTAAAAATAGAACACAGGGGTAAATTTCATTTTTTTTTTGCTAATAACTCAAAACTGGTTTCAGATATCAAAATTGTGCAAGAATCAAAAGTGATTAGCATATTAAGACCTACCTGTCCTGAAATTTCAGAAAAGATCTGACTGTTGATGTGGGAGTTATTGCCCTTTTTCGTAATTTTTGACAAATTTTGCACTTATTAAACCCAATATCTTGAAAACTAACCAAGATATTTCAGAAATTTAAATTGCATATGGTTAAGCACAATGATATCTACAAAATATATGTATCTGTGTAGTTCAGGTGAGCGATTCAGGCTCCTGGGAGCCTCTTGTTATGCTTAGACTATAGCATTTCTATGCAACTAACAGGAATTAATTACCCGAGTCACCCTCGTTACGACTTGAGTTTTCGGTGCTGATTGCTGCTCTCTCGTTATCTGTAGGTATGTCGTTTGTTACTTTGTGTTGTTCTCTTTTGTTTACTGGCCACGAATTTACCCTTTTGACTTTTGGCATTCGAATGTCCCATTGGTACCTTTCTGTTATCTCGATTGTTATAGCATTGGACTCTCTGGTAGAACTGCATTTAAAGAAATACATTGATGGCGTTATTAAGCATTTAATATTTACCAGTATTACGCAAATTTGAAATTCAAAAAGCCCAAAAGAAATGATGGTAAAACTTCATATTTTGATTTTAAAGGTAGAGGTTATTTCTGGTGGAGAAGGAAAAATTGTTTGTCGCTACAAAGTTCCAACTACATTAGCTAATTCTCACGGCACCTTACATGGTGGAATCATAGCTGGACTCATTGATGCTGTGTCGACATGGGCGCTCTCTACAGCTGTCAAACACAACAAACATATGAGCATGGATCTCAGTGTTAGGTAACTATTGGCCACAACGAATGACTGTATTTTCCCCAGTGAATCTTAAATAGGACATCTAAGACCTTGAGCTTTCTTTGTCTTAAATAGAAAACAATGACACAAAAAATTGATTTTTTACAAAAAGTTATCATTTTTACTTTATTTGCTATTCCATGGCTAAATATTTTTTTACAAGACTGAGTGAATTCGACAATGGGCACATACAAGTGTTTTATACCTAGGTGACTATTCTGTATTTATTATAATATGTTTAAATGTTATTGTCTGTTTCTATAGTTTCATGAGGAAGATTCCCCTTGGTGACACAGTCACAATTGAAGGGAAAGTGGTCAAAGTAGGAGCCAGAGTAGCATATTTAACAGCCACAGTGACTGACAAGGATGGTAAAGTACTGGCAACAGGAAAACACTCTAAACTGATGATGGGTACATAAAATATTACATTCTGATCTTTGATGATGTATTCTATGTCAAGGGAATTTCTTCTTTCCAAAGTATAGAGATTACAAAAGTACAAAAGCACAGAACTAATGTTCCATTTTCTTAATCCATTCTTACACGTAAGCCGTCTCAAATCCAGAGATTAAGATATAAGAATCCTCTTATCGTGTAAACGGTAGAAATCTTAATTACTTATTTCTCGATAATACTAAAATCCTTGACTTGGAATAAAAATTGTAATGCATGGTTTTCAAATGAAGGAAATAAGATGCACCTTTAAATAATCAAAACGGCCTACATAGGCAAGTGAAAAACCACAATGATCCTTATTAGGTCTGGCGTCCTATTGTGGATTCCCGCTGCCATTTTGTTTTCAATGATACGATTGTTTTTGCAACAAGCAAAAACTGCTCACTCTTCCGAACACTTGAGCCGGAGTTCGTGTTACTGATTTCAGTGAAGTTGTGTTATGTTTTTTTTTCATAGTGCCGTGTCTTCTTGACATCCCTAATATAATTACATAGAAAGCTCTCTAAACCGAGCAAATTCGTGTGGGTTGGTGGCGAATAGACCTCCAGCAGTAGCAGTGCTATGGTTGTCGGAAAAAGTCCATAAAAGAGCGCTTATAAGCCGCTTTGCCCACACAGAACTTTGATGTTTTTTCTTATGTGATTGAATGGGACAGCCCTGTTATGAATGCTGGGGTCGTCTGTCTATAATGCGAAAAACCTGACCGCAAATCATAGTGGTGCATCATGTTTGCAAAGATGTCACATTCTTTGCACGTTAAAGAACCTTGCTGCTGGTCTCGAAAGGCCTAGGATTCCCGTGCAGGAGGCTAAATTTTACGATCCTATCCATCTCTCGTTTGTATAGTGGCAATCAATTTCTATAACCCGGTTGGCCTTGTGTCCTCGTTTCCTCTCCATCATCACCATCTCATCATCATCATCATTTCATGTTCATTGTATTACACTTTTCATGTTTATCTCCCTTATATAGCGAATTTGTCCTGCTTTGAAGTAAAGCAATAACTAACTATCTAACTAACTAACTAACTAACTAAACCGAACACTTTGGCAATTAATATTGTGTTCGTTATAGACAGTAGGTCAGTTTTACATGGGTTTAAAATATACAGAATCTGTTATTTTAGAAATTATTTCGTTTGACCAGTGTCTAAGTTCACTTTCGCTACGACTTGAGCTGCTATTTAGCTTTTTGTGTGTTTTTTATGTTGTCTATTTCTTCATGCTGTTCTCGTTTCTGTTTGCTGGTCTGGTCTTAGCCCTTTCAGACTTTTGACATTCGATTGTCTAATTGTACCTATCTGCTTCATCTTTAGGTTTATTGTTTATGATTATGTTTAAAGGACACTGTGTTCATTAAACGTTCATCATAATTAACCATTTTTTTGTGCCTTTTTGCAGCAAACAAGCTTTGACGTGAATGCTGAAAACAAGAACGACTTAACCGGATAAGGTGTTAGACAGCCATAACATCGGAAATACATGTAATTAAGGAATAATGCTGATTTTATCAACGTTTGATTAAACTCTGTTGATAAACCATTAATAAATACATTATTATAACAGCTGTAATTATTATTATTATTATCGATATGCAGAAGTTACAATGTTAAATGTTTAATTTATAATGAATTATTATCCTGTTTTGTTATTATAATAATTTGTCGAGAATAAATATTATTTTTAAATCCCGAATTTAACTTTTTATAAACCTTAACTAATAAGGGTTAAAAGATTAGAATTTATATCTTAAATTGACAATGAAAACCAAGGAAATTTCAAAATACAACACTCACAGTGCTAAGGGATGTTATTAATGCTTTTGTTAATCACGCCAAATGGTTTTATGGCAATGTCGAAAAATACGAACATAGTATTTTAAAACGCTAAAATATATAGGTTTAAATAATATTTTATTACGAAACAAAATGTAAAATATGAGTATTAGATTTTATAGAAGAGGTACGGATCTATTTGCGAAATCAAAATGACTATTAGTTAACCAGTCTTTTATTGCTTCCTGTCTCGACCTCTCTTCTGAACTAGGACAAATGAATGGTGGTAACCAGCTAGGGACAAATTGTTCCACTTCCTCTAGCACCATAGTCTCTACTTCCTTTTTCGGGGGCTCCGGGAGGGTCGGAATTTTCTCAGTCTCGCAGATTTCTGTTTTCATGTTTGTCTTTGTTTGTGCCTTGTTTGTTGGTGATCCAGGCTTAGATGTTTGTGACATTGCTTCATCGTTAAAAATTTCCTTTTCGCTTGTAATGGTTGCATCATCCACCCAACATTTTGGACCCTTGAGTGGTTTAGGTGGCGGCGGCGTTTCTATCACCTTGACTTCCACGGGAGGCGGTGTAACTGGGACAGGCTCTTTATCTTTACTCTTCTTGCCTTTAGGAGATCTGTGTAATAGAAACATCAATACTATGATAAGAAGTTATAAATGATGATCAATGATATTGTTAACGTTACTGTTTATGTTGCTTCCTGTTCTGGTCTGTTATCTCAATAGAATTTGACTTTTAACTCGGGTTATATCAATTCTATATAAAAATACCATCGATTTAATAAATTAACTCCAATATTTTAAAAGGATTTTGTTTCATGACAGCTAGTAATTAGCTTTCAGGCATATTCATATTGGATCTTATATAGAAGCACGTTCGTCTTTATTGTGATTCCAATAAGAGACATTTGCGTGTAGTTGGAGAATAAAGCTGGTAGAATAGAAGCATTGCAGGCATAAGGTAGAAATAAAACCAAATTAGCCCAACCACCCATGACCAGTAGGGCTAATTTCCTTATAAAGCTTAGTACTATAATATACACAGAGGGAACTATGTTGACAAACTGAAAAACAAATTAGTTGACAACACTGATAAAGTTTGTTAAGACTGCTTATTTTTCTTAGCACTTGAGCCCATTCTCGTCCGGACAAGAGTTTGTGGGGCTGTGTGTTTAATTGTTTTCAATTGTTGTTTGATTATGTACTTGTGATATCTGCAGTGTCTCTTGCTTTCTTTAGCGATACGAATCATTGCTTCGTTAAGCTTCCTTGCGGGGATACGAATGCTTTTGTTATTTCTTTGTCCCTTACAACTTCTTTATAGAATTTATGAAATAAAGTAAACGAATGCTCTTTAGTACTTATTTTATTCGTACACCCTCATTTCACTGCTCTGTGTTTCAGATCATTTTATATTTGCGAATGTTGGGAGAAAATTTAAAAACCAAATGTTTCGTTAGAAAAAATGGGATTTGGTTGTGATTATATTAAATAGTTACAAGACAAACTATGCTTAAAATTGCTCTGCTTTCTACCAAAATATGCGAGAAGAACACAGATAGCACCTTCAGTTTTGAAATAATTTATTAAAGATATAAATTGAAGTAGACTTTTTCTCAGTGTTTTATATTCATCTCTTTTCACCTTGAAGTATGTTATATATGTTTTACACGAAAAAACATTTAGAATGGAATTCTTTGCAGTGGCTTACATAAACTGTGGACTGCTTTTTATCTATTGAAATCTTTTTATTGTCAAAAGGAAATTAATTTCTATAGGAGGATTCCTTTAAATACGAGGCGCCTCTTACACGGTGATTTGTAATTTATAATTCTAAATAGTCTGACATAAGTAATCTTTAGCTCTGTTTTCATTATTATTGAATAAGAAATATCATATTTAATTGAAGTAACACTACCCATTTCTATTAATTTCATATCTTTGAGGATCATAGGCTATGTAAAAAGTGTGAAACTAACATATATAATTATGGTAAAAAGGTATACATAAATATTAACTCAAATTACAAAATAATGAGTAAAACTCTAGCTTATGGTTATCAATTACCATGTTATAAATAAAATAAACATAACATACATGTTACACTGAAAGGAAAATTGAAAAAAAAGAATATGGTTGATCTTGAGATAGTCTTTATGGAAAAAGTATAAGTAGATTTTAAGCAAATCTTAAAGATGACCTATAGAATTAAAAGAAAACTGTTCTTAGGCTTAATTTTATTAACAATGAGCAAACAGAGCATTTTAAATGTTTACAAATTGTAAATTTAATGAAATTTCAATAATTAAATAAAACTAAATCAATCTTTATGTACAAATCGATGGGAGACAGCCTTTTTGTATACATATTCCATACACGTGGACCCGGTGAACCGCTAACGACATTTCTATGTGCTTTTATAGAACCATAGAAGAAAAGGTATATTTAACAAGATTCAGCTTTTAACTTTTTGATCCGTATTTATCTGGTATCTAGGGATGCTATTGTTTGTCAAAACAAGCCTTCTTGGTACAGTTGCTTATTTATAAAGAATTCTGTATAAAGCCAGGAATAAATTAAAATACATTTATGTTTTTGACAGCCTTAAATTACATGAAGCATTTCTGCCCGATTAATTTCTTTGTTAATATGTATTTATATTTTGAATACCTTATAAACCTGTCAATCTGTTATAAAATACTCGGTGCATATAGTTAGTTAGCCTTAAGATCATATGCATTTAATATTTGATTGTTCTATAATAGCGTTGTCATTTCTTGTCTACTTCACTTCTATCAAAAATATGTAAACAATTTTCGTCTTGTGATATTTATTCTTAGCTGATGAAGTTCTTATATTCATGTATGTTATCCCCAAGTGTAACATATGGTTTAGGAGGGAATGTACGGTTTCGTCGGTTCGCCTATTCGTACATAATGGTTTTAAATTATAGTTTAAGTACTAGTTTTTACTTCTAAAACTATACATGGTATGGGTTTCCAGTCAACCTGAGGCCCTGCAATCTATTACCCCCCCATTCATGAACAGTAGCAACTTGCAATTGACTATGCGGTTTGATGCGGGCGAGGAGAATGTCACAAAGAAAACGTCAAGAGTTGAAACAGAAAAAAAAAAACGTTTAATTCCGACAAATATTATCATCTTTGTAGTTTTTACAAGAAATTATCAATAAGTTGTCGCGAATTTATCTAGAAATTTTGTGTTCTGTTGGTTTCACCAAATTTGTCATTCCTCTTTCTTCAACATGAAATTGTCTACTTTCACACAGTTTGTTATCGACGATATAATCTTCAATAAAATCAAGCCCAAAAGATATGAAAGTTTTATTGAAGGAAGAAAAGTTCATGTAATATTTAAATTTTGAATTAAAACGGTATTGAAATTACGTCATTAAAAGCCTCAGTGGGCGATTATTAAATGATCAATAGAAAGAAAATAGATATGTTTTATAATAAACAGACAATATTGTGTTTTATTGCATTACGTGATAGTCTTCTGGCCTTTAAGAGGGATAAAAAAGATATCTTTTAGACAAACAATTTTAACATTAACTTACTTTCCCCGTTTTGTCTTCGATTTTGGACTAGCACTTCTCTTTGCTTTGCCACTCTTTGGCCTTCCCTTTCCCGATTTGGGCCTCGCTGGCTCCTTCTGAGGCTCGGGTAAGACATCTTTCTTGACCTCTTCAGTTGGCGGGACTTCGGGTGATTTTGGAACATCGACCTCTTCGTCTGAACCAGAATCTTCTTCTATGGAATAAAAATGAATTTTTGCTGATGGTAGATTTCTCCGCAAAAACGACGGATCCATAGAAATACACGTTGAAGCATTAGAACGTATCTCGTTTTCATCAAAAACACTGTCCGTCACATCGGATGTCCCATTATCTATTTCCTCTGTACATATTGAACCATTAGGTATTAGGACAAAGTCACTTCTGTTTGAGAGAGTTGAGACCGACCTAGCTGACTGTAGTACTGGGGTAGATACACATGACACTGTATAGTCTTTATTGCTTCGACACAGGGTCTGTTTAATTTGGGGTTGTATTGTCTGTGATTTTAGATGATTGAACCGTCCTGGGGGCTCGGATTTGGGACGAAGTCGGATCGAGTTTAACACGCTGCTTCTTTTGTTGTACAGAACACTGCCGTTGTGTGTTGGACCATTGTGTGCAGATTGTATACGTGTAGGAAGTTCTGAGAGTGCTTGTCTATTATCTGCCATTCCAGTATGAACTTCCACCACACTGTCGAACATCTTAAGACTATACTGTCTTAAATTTTCACTATCCTTTTTAGCCTTCCGTATTTTATCTTCGCTATATTTCCTAGTAATATGTTGATAGTCAGCATTCCGTTTGGATTCCGTCCTGTTATATTCCATTGGGAACTTGTTCAATGTTCTGTTCTGAAATGGAGAATCAGAAGGCAGCATTAATTTCCTATCCCGTAGTCTATAAGATAAAGATTTCTCACTCAGTTTTGCATTTCGGATTCTACTATCAGATTTATAAGTGGTTCCTACTGGAACTGCCCAGACTCCTAGATCGTTCGGCATTGTTAGTATTTGTTACTCAAACACTCTGTTCAAATATAATCTCATTAATGGCGACACATCTTTAACTTTAATATCTACACATATCAAAGCCAATCAAAAGATTGCATAAAATTCACAAAAGACCGACTATAAATTCCCACTTTGCTATTTTCCGTTTACATCAATATCTGTATACCTTCAAGATAGACTGTTTCATTATATGATAATCGGAGCCGGGTATTTAAAACCTTTAAGTTCGATATCATACTAAGTAACTAAGGGTTAGAACTTAAGTGTTATTCACCCGTTATACCACTCTTTATGTTTAGTTACATTGTATTTCTTTTGACTAAGGTCATTTATTCAATCATAGATAAAAATGTATTTGAAACCTTAGTGGTCTTGTAAAGGGATTTCGTCACAATATCGGATTTTCATATAAAAGATAATCGAAAGTATATGAAATACTTTATTGACCTACTAGAAAACAAGGGTACATATAAGCTGATTATCAAACAAAGGTGTTACGTCGAACTGGAATTTTTGTTTGGGGTCATTTTGCTGACGAAGTAAGGGAACTGGACGAATGTTGCAAACACTGCCTTGCTTCTTATAATTTACGTCGAGTCAGCTAGCAGAGGACACAAGTTAATATTTATTGTTAGTATGAAGCCCTCACCGAGGAGACTATTTTATTGATATAAGGATATAATTTGTGATTATTTAGAAATGTATGGTACTTGAAATTCCTAAAGTAAACATTTATAGACCTTTTATATGACAGGTACCCCTTCTGTAAAATTACCTTTTCGAACATTATTTTATCTTTTGGTACATAAGAAGCTTAGTATGTGTTTAAATCTCTTTTTAAGTATGAAGCGACATATATTTCCTTGGACTTTTGATTTAAAGCATTAATGAATCCTTGAATTAATGAATTAATGAATAAACAGCCAAGCACCTTTGTTATATTACACAAATTTATTTCAAAGGGTACAAATTTGTATGACTAACTAGATGTTGTCATATTTTCTCATTCCTAATTTCATTTATAGTATTTATCTTAAGTAAAAATAACAGTTTCAATAGTTTGCGTGGCCCTTATGAGTTATTAAAAGCCCCTTGTTAAGTGTCCCAAAGCTATCCTTTCCCCCTTAACTTTCAAAATCAAAAGAATACAAACTATCATGAGAGTTTGAGAATTAATGTTTTTGGAAACCTATGAACTGTCTACTCTTATAACTTATAAACGTAGGTGGTTGAGATTTATAGACTAGTTAAATCGTTTTCCCCACGCTCATTTTTTATTAAATCTTTAATAAAGATTGTGAGTAAAATTAAAGATTGCAAACACGGATAATACCACAATAATGCTTGGTAAATGAACTAAATTAAACAATATGAACCAACTTTAATTTCCCCATATCACACAATTTAATATCTTTCCAAAATCTACAATTGATTCAAGCAAACCGTTCAGATTTCTTTAACCTTGCTCCAAATATGCTTATCTTTTTTCAATTGAAAAGTAATTGTTTGACGTGTATTTTGCACTTTGCTAAGGATAAATGCAGTGGAAAAGATTAAGTAAAAAAAAAAAAAAACAAACAAAAAAAAAACCTTCAACCCATCTACACCAAGACATAATATTAACTTCTTCAAATGCTTATTTCATTTTTGCATTTGTGTAAAACTACACGAAAATTTGACTTTCTTAATCAGGTAAGTTATCTAAATGTGTCTCTCCTCTTGTCCTCTCCTCTAGTAGGATTGATATTGCTTTACTCCCAAGCAATACGATTTCGGCTTTATCAGAGAGATGAACATTTAAGAGGTGATAATATGAGCAAGAATAATAAAGTGGAGGAAATGGTGACACAAGGCCAATCGGGGATGAGACTGGAAACAGGAGGAATGCGAAGGAATGGACAGTTTAACATCCGGCATCGTGATCCAACGGTTCGACCTTTTTCAATATAAGAAGATAAAAGAAGCTGGATCCTTTAGTCTCACTTTCAGATATATTGTGATGTTCTCACGACTCCTCGTTTGCTAGATGGATTCCCTTCAATTTATCCTCGAGAGTTAACGTCTTTCTTAATTTTCCTCTTAAATTTGACTCAGGTGGTCATCTCAGTACAAAAATATTCGATAAAAGAGACGATTTGAATTCAAATTATAAATTTTCTTTATTTGAAAGTAACATTCCCACCCACAAGCATATAGGGTGTATATTTCTTGTTACTTATTCGATATGTCAGGGTTTGCACATTTTTATGCCCCGCGACGACATGTCGGGGGGCATTAAGTTTTACTCATGTCCGTCCGTCCGTCCGTACAAATTTCCGTGAAGCTTTTCTCAGAAACCGTACATGGGAATAATTTTGAAACTTGGTAGGATGGTTCAGTATGACAAACTGTACGTACTAAGCGACTTTCAGGTCTGTCAGACATCTACTTCCTGTTTGGGACTAGGATGATATGAAAATCTTATGAAAATCGACTTGAAAATTTCCGTCAAGCTTTTATCAGAAATCGTACATGGGAATGATTTGAAACTTGGTAGGATGGTTCAGTATGACAAACTGTACGTCCTAAGGGACTGTCTGTCAGACATCTACTTCCTGTTTAGGGTCTAGCGGGGGCAACCGTGTCCCATTCCTTCTTTATTTTATATTTTTGTTAACCCGACACCTCGGCTTTTAGACCAATGTAATAGGAAATTTCGTCTCATACGGTCTCTTAAAAAGTTTTTCTATTTGTTTTTTTTGCATTTTGATGTACTGAGATCATCACCTCATTATCCGTATTATGTGTCAACAACCGTGTTGTGTTTTGTGCTACGGTCTCTTAAAAAGTTTTTCTCTCGATATTAGCCGGTCACTGGTAGCAAAATTATGTCAGATGAAATGATTCAAGATTGTTTCAATTTGTTTTTAGCATTTTGTTGTAGTATTGCCCTATTATGGCTCACAACCGTTTTGTGTTTTGTGTAACTACCGGGCCTAAAGATTACAATGAATTGGGGGCGGGGGGGGGGGGGTTGGCGCGCCATAAAACCTGATTTTACCCACCATTTTTTTAAATGCCTGTACGAAGCCAGGACCGATGCGATCTTTCTCTGGCATGTCTAAGCCTTATTTTGACTTTTCGTTTCGGATTATGAGATTGATCATTTCATTTCGTTATAGTTTTGTTGTTACCTTTATTTTATACTAACATCTTATTTGTTGAAGTTATTGATAGTTATAGATAGAAATATAAATAGTTGAAGAATCCAATTTCGGTTAAGTCCTCTACTGGATTGACACACTGAATTTACAGTTAGCAACAAGTAAGAACTGCCTATTGGGTTCACTTTCGTAACAACTTGACTTCACACTGATGATTGCTGCTCAGCTGTTTTGTGTGTTTCTGTGTTGTTCTCATTTGTGTTGACTGGTTTTGTCTTTGCTCTATGGGACTCAAATGCCTCACTGGTACCTCTCTGCTTCTTAGATTTCCGTTTCGTTATTAATATTAATTGTTAATCCACCCACTTACTGTCAGGTGGTCTGATAGAGAATTTGTATTAAAGTTTATGACGAGCTGAGCAAGTTATTTTACCAAATTTATTTCACGGCATATGCACACCATTATAAATAATACAATGAAAAATAAAAGAATAAAACGAAAACCTTTTTTTGCGTCGGAAAAAAATAAACATCATCTATTCAATAAAGTTTGGTAAATATTAAAATCTGCCATGATAAATATTTGTTACTAAATTCATTTAATTTTTTTCTCAAAGGAAATGTGACTGGAATAAATAACGAGTCATTTTATAATAAACACGTATTCTGCTCGATGTTTGAATGGAAATTTGAATTAATATAGTCAAACATGAATACTCGTAATTACTCTATAACCACGGCTAAGATTGAATGCTGAAGACCTATAATTTTTCATTCAATACTGAGACTTATAATAATTGTGCAATCATGTAGAATTCGTTATTATTGCTTTCATATATTTGACGTAATCATTTGAATAAAAAATATACCAAAGAATTACTGAACATTAGAATTAATATCAGTTCTATTATATCATCCATGCTCAGCATCCAAGTATGTTACATAACAATCTAATACTAGTATTAACATATTGTTTTGAATTACTCTCTACGATAAACATTTTCGAAAAGGCAGCTAGGACAAATGATAACCTTCAATTACAGTATACTTTACTTCTGTGATTTTTAATGACCACCGAAAACGAATCAGCATGTCATGTATTCCACTTTTAAGAGCACCATAGCACACTTGATAGCAGCGCATAACTGTTCTAAGTTAAGTCAACCCAGGACCACAAACAACTTGCACTTCAACCTGTTACATGTAATGACGAATGTCTCGGTAAGAGTAGAACCCGTAGGATCCCCTGCAACTGGCCACATTACCTGACCTTAACCATCCCTCCCTTTTCCAGCGGAAGTTAAACCCGTTTAGCCTTTACTCATTCCTCTACTATATTTTATCACCCATCTCATTGGTGATTGGGAGTAAATCAATAACCAACTTACTAATGATAATAAAATCAGCTTGTTTGCCTATACTACCAGATACAAGTATATCTTCAAATATTCTTTAAAATGACTAGTCTCACAAGAACGGAATTCCTGGGTCCCCCGCCGAGTGGCAAAAATTCTAAGTCAGCCCGCTTCACAGGAAGGACCTGAAACGCATCCCACCATATGAGACCCCTACCTCTGCATACCAAATATCAAAAGACTACGAATAGTAATAGCTAAGAAATCTGTTACGAAAAAAATGTGATGGACGGACACACGGACGGGGGACAAATAAACACCATCCTTGACAGATAGACATACAAGAAGTTACAAGATTAGTTTACCATTGATGTGTGGTTTAAGAGTATGCTGTGAATTTTGTTTTTTAATTGTTACGTATGAGCGAAGTCTAGTTAAAAAGGCACCCAAAGGTTTAGTGTTTGAATTTTCTTTGTTTTGTATTTCTAAAATATTTTGGTCCCGTGCGGGGCCCGGGTGGCGAATAGGCCCGCAGCAGAGCCTAGCTTGTCGTAAGAGGCGACTAAGGGTCTTGGGATTCTGACGTCGGGTCAGTGCTCAGCCCACAGAGCGACCAAGTGTGTACCCTAGGTGGCAGAATAGGGTGGCCCTCGTCCGCGGGGGTTGTCAGGTCTATTATACGGAAACCCTGACCGCCGACCATAGTGGGCCAACGTGTGTGGAGAGTGCCATGCTTCATGCACGTAAAAGACCCCTTTGTGGACCGCCAAGTAGTGCACCACATAGGCTAAATTTTCCGCCCCTACCCACTTCTCCCCTTTTCCTGTGGTTCTTCAAAATATATCGGTCCTTTGTGTCCCATCCCACCCCCCATATTTCATTTATCATCATCATTTCATATTCATTGTATCATCCTTTTCATGTTCATCGCCTGTAAATAACCTATGCGTAAAACACCAACTCACTCACTCACTCACTAAAATATTTTGTGGTGTTTGTTTGCTTAATAGGACATTTATGATGCGTTCGTTAATATGAAGGACTACCCATGTTGTGCACAACTTATACATACATCAATATGTTTACCAACCAATACAAAAATCTTGTTTAATGTTTAAGAAAAACAACGTTCCAATCATGGCGTTTCATAGTAAACAATGTCCAAACATGTCAATTCAATTCAACATTTTCTGGAGTAGATATAAATAAATATTAATTGAAAAAAAGGTTACATGACAAAATTGTTTAATAAATCCTTGCCAGAGCTCTAAAATTGAGGAAGATGTTCCACGAGTTTGTTGCCATTCTGTTAAAAAGTACTTATTTTCAAAAGAAGAAAAAAATATCTATCTTGATTCTATGATGGCTTTAAACTTCTCTTTATTACAAAATATCTAAACAAATGCTTACAAATAAATATCCTCGCCATAAAAAGATCATTTAGATGATATTACATATACATTAGGTGAAAAAAATTGTGTAAAATTTTCACGAAAATCAATTCAAAGGTTAGAAGGAAGTTGTGAATAAAAGATGGGTATCCCTCAGTCATCTAATGGCACAGTCAATGTTTTGGTATTGAGGACCACGAAAATCAACCGAATGAAATTTTAAAACAGGCGGTTCACATCTACATAGTGTTCCAATGTTTGTGTTAAAATTTCATGGAAATTCATTGACGGTTTTGGGAGACCCACCCCCCCCCAAAATCAATGAGATCAAATTTTTGAAATGAAAGGTGCACATTTTCATAATATTTGAAAATTCAAGGAGAGATGGGTACAATAAAGTATAACAGAAGGACGGATGAAAACCCACATCACTATTTACACTTTTTAACATCTACATAATATAGTATTTTGAATCGTTGTCTCGATAAAACAAAAAGCCAAAAATTTTCTCCAAAGGAGCGAGAGTTTGAAGCTTTACCAGGGAGATAACCAAGAATGGGATAAAAATGAACATGAAATGATGAAAAAGTGAGAGTGGGCACACAGCAAATCGGACAAGCGAGTTTTCAGTGCTACTGGAAAAAAAGGTCAGGCACATCAATCTTCTGCAAGTGACCTCTTCTTAACGAAACCTGAAGCAGTGTTCTAATCTTGAACGTGCGAAACGCGACATTTATCGCTAAACGGTGGCAAGGTTTTCTGTAGCATGACCTAACGACCCCGGCATGGATGATTATATATTATACAAGAACCATTTATCCTCTGGAATACCGAATACTGTTGGAATAATTCTATTACCGAATACTCGAAACATATTTCAGATTCCAGCGAACGCGTACCAAGGCCAAATACCCTTTAAAAAGCACAGAATATCGCGTACCACATATGGGGGATACAGCCCCATTTGTACAAAGCATATATATTAATACGTGAAAGATATTTGTTAAATAAAACAACTTACAATAGCAGGCATGTCCTTTTCATTAATTTTTCACGTCGTTTATATAAAGCTTATTGACAGGAAGAGGTTTCATTTCATAATACCAAGTAAAATAATATTTTTAAACTTAAGTTTGAGGTCAATTAAGCATATTAAATAAAATACTTTTAGCACTCTTTTACGAAGTTCATAGTTCAAATAATTTACATTATATTTAAATAGTGTTTAAAGTAATTTAGTTGACAATAAAATATTTGTATACCCAGGTCAAATTTCAAATTCAATTCATTATCATTTTATAAAAGAGAACAAAAAATATACCAATTAGGACCTAAGTTCAATATAAAACATTAAAAACATCTAACCTTTGTGCTAATATTTCACAGGGTATTCTGTAGACTCCTTCAAGCTCTCTTTTAAAAAATCTAAATAATTCATACAGAAACCTACATTCACAATAAATTATTCAAAGAAACAAACGATATTGCTGATCTGAATCCAGAAATTTATACGTTTTCAATAATTGGGAATAGTGAGCCAATGAAGAATGTCGTCAAACATGAGCGGTAGTACCTTAGGATAATTAGTTTCTGATCGTTTCTCCAGTGACTATGATTAAAAGATGGATGTGTTTCATACTGCTGAGAGGACGTTTTCTGTACTAGGTGTTAAACACAGTAAATATTAATGAAGCTTTGCTGTTTGAAACAACCTGTCCTTGTATTTCGTAATTTGACGAATTTTCGATATAAAAACCGTCCGATTCACATTCAAATTACTAACCTATTTAGTTTTTATATTTTTTTATTTGAATGTTAAAGAAGATTGCACTCACGATAGGTTAAGATGAGTTTGGTGTGTACGCTAGTTAGTCATTGCTTTACTTCCAAGTAAGGGAAATTGGGCTTTATCCAGAAGATTAACACCAAAATGGAGATAAAATGAATATGAAATGATGTGGAACTGGTAGTTGGATGAGAAATCAAGGCAAGTATGATAAACGAGTTGCAACTGGAAATTGTTGTGATATGTATTGTCGGGCAATTTCCGAGAATCCTTCTCATATCGTACCGAAATCTTCAGAAGCGTTCTTTAAAATACGAGAAACCTGAAAATTTTCCATTTTCGGTTAGTTAGTTAGTTAGTTAATGCTTTACTCCCAAGCAGCACGATTTCAGATATATCCGGGAGATGAACATGAAAGTGGTGATGCAATGAACATGAAATGATGATGAAGTGGAGGAAATGGGGACACAAGGCCAATCGGGTAGGAGAGTTTTGAAAAAAGGAGTGATGGGTAGGGACGGGAAATTTAGCCCCCTGCATGGGGATCCTACGGGTCCTACTCTTACCGAAACCTGCAGCAGGGTTCTTTAACGTGCGAGGAACGTGACATTTTTCCCAACACGGTGCACCACTATGGTTTGCGGTCAGGTTTTCCGCATTATCGCCTGACGACCCCGCATCTCTCGATGTCAGGGCTGCCCCATTCAACCGTCTGGGGTACACATCCCAGTCGCTTTGTAGGCAAAGCGGCCTGACCCGATGTCAGGTTTCTGAGCGTTCTATAGTGGACTTTTACCGACAAGCTTAGCGCTGCTGCGGGCTTATTCGCCACCCGGAACCCGCACAGGTAATCCATTTTCAGTACACCACTATGGTTTTGCGGTTAAATTTTCCGCCTTATCATGCTTATGGCCTCATGCCCACCCCTTTGCACGAAAAAAATGACAAGACACAACTTTTTGACGCGAAAATAAAATTAGGTTATATGTCAGTGTACTTATTTTTTCATTAACGTACCATTTCGATCTAACAAAATGTAATGACATAAATACGTAATTTTAAATTACTTTCTTAATTCAAATACTGTGAAATTTGTCGATCTATATTCATCCTTTCATAGTCCTTTGGCCGTCAAAGACTTGGTTATTTCCATTTTGAATAAGCATTGCTTGAAGTTGTCCTTATTATAACCAATATAGCGTTCGTAAAACTTTTAGCGATGGTCAGACGTACTATAATTCTATAATAAAGAAACGTCACAGATGGCGTTTTCTGCGTGTATTGGACTAAATTGTCAATGCCTCTTATTGGTGAGATTAGTAAATAAACAATGAGGAGTCTTGGTTGGCAACGAAGCCAGCACTTGTTATAATAAATTGAAAGAGAAAAAATTAGTAGTGTTTTTTACCCAGCACAAGTGACACAATTATTGTCGACAGGGTACGACCAGTCGTCGATTATTGAAGTGAACATTTAAAAAAAGTTCCTTATAAAAATGTCCTTTAATGTCCATTTGAGTGAGTTTGTATTTTTTGCCCTTGCAACCCTATATAGATTATATATAACTTTATTGCATAATAAAAACCTCAAAGAGGTTAAGCAAATACAAATATACGTGTAAAAACATACAAAAAACAATGAACATGTAACTCTACATACAAAGACATTATATAGTATTTACAAATATGTATGACTTTGACCAATGTGGATCTCATTGTCGCAACTGAAATGATTGCTTTATAAAATCAACAACCGTGGGCAAAACATCCATATTTGGGTTAAGTACAAAAATCAATTTATCTATGGTTTCAAGCTGGTTAAAATTAGCATATTGTTTTTGTATTGAGTCAATAAATGTTTTTCTTATATTATTATTAATTTGACAATTAAAGAAGAAATGAGCTTCATCATCAATTATTTTACATGATTTACAAAATCTTTGTTCTCTTGGTATATTCTTGTATCTACCAAGTTCGATCTCTAGATTATGGTCACTAATACGTAGTTTGGTAAGTATTTTTCTACTATTAAAGTTTTGAAGGTTTAAGTAATCTGAAACATTAACATCAGACTTTAACTTGCTGTAAAGGTATAATTTCGAGGAAGCATCAAAGCTAGATATTTTGTTTATTATAAGTTCATCATATTTCTCTTTAATAGTTTTTTTTTGTTTTCTCTTTTTATGTGTAACTTATTAATTTCCTTAAAACTTTTATTGTCATTCTCAAAATTTTCATAATCTATTTCAAATTCCGTCATAACAGATCTAGCAAAGCTATACCAAGTATACACACCATCTGTGTGGAGATTTTTATTTAAATAGAGTGCTTCTTTAAAAAGAGGGTTTAAATCTACACAGTTTAGTCTAGAAAAGTAGCAAATAACTTGTGTTTTAATAAAAGAATCTAGTGGTAATCTACCAAGTTCAGATTTTGCAGCAATATTACATGCTGATTTTCTTACACCCAAAACACTTTTACAAAATTTATTGTGTACTCTTATCATAAAGAAGGGTGATAAAATGAACATGAAATGATGATGGAATACTATAGAACACCACATATCTGGCGCCGTGTCAGGTCACTTAGAGGCGGCTTTGCACGCAGACCAACTGTGACGTGTGCCACAGGTGGTTGAATGGCATAGCCCTGTCATAATGAATGGCGCGGTTAGGCTAGAATGCGGAAAACCTGAGCGCTCACCATATTGTTGGGTGAGTTGGTGTTTTACGCCTTAGCAGCAATATATTGGTTCTATAAGGACAAGGAATAAGGAGAGGATGATAAATTGAACATGAAATGATGATGATGATCATATAATAGAAATGCTCAACTTTCTTATCGATAACATATTTGTAGTTTGGTGGACGTATCCCACTGGGCACAAATTGTGCACCATTGCTTGCTGATTTGTTTCTTTATGAAGCGGACTTCTTACAATTACTTCTAGACAAAAAGGATCGCAGACTTGCTTTTTACCTTTAATCTCACATTTCGTTATATTGAAGATGTACTTTCACTTAACAATCCTCGATTTGGTGACTTTTTATATCTTATATATCCAAAGGTACTAGGACACTTCAGATTATAGGAGGTCTGCTTCAAATTTGGATTTATTTCTCGAAATTGACACACTAGGAAGGCTTTACACAAAGCTCTATAACAAACGTGAAGACTTCAACTTTCCAATGGTCAACTTTTTACAAAGCCTTCCAAGTGTGTCAATTTCGAAATGTAAATCCAAATATGAAGCGAACCCGTAGAATCTGTAGTGTCCTTGATCTCCAGTTCCTTGGGATATTCGATATGTAAATAGTCACCAAATTGAGGATGGTTAAGTGAAGGGACATCATCAATATAACAAGATGTGAGATTAAAGGATAAAGCAAGTCTGCGGTCCTTTTTGTCAAGAAGTGATTGTATTTTTTGTACTATGGTCTAAACGTAGAAGTTCAAGTTTTGTTGTTGTATTTTAAAAGATGGGTATATTTACAGAGAGCTTCAGATGGTGTAAAATTCGTTTGGATTTGATGAATATAAAGTCTGTGATCCTTTCTATCAAGAAATGAAAATGACAACAAAGTTCTAGACAATTATATTGCTACGCCTGACGCGCCTTCCGTCATTTAAGACTCATCAGAGGCACTCTACCAAAAATATCGAAAAAGCCAAACGCTATATATATGATTATGAAAAGCATAGAACAATGAAATAAAAAAATACCGAACTGAGGGAGTGACTGCAAGAAGTCCGCTCCATATGAACGAAGAAACCAATTGGAAAGCAATAGAGCCCATTGGGATGCCAATTATCTGCTGGAAAACACGCCCACCAAACTGTACAAATATGTTGTCAATAAGATAGTTCGGCATTTCTATTATTTGATCTTCTGTATATCTGTTGTTTTTACTAGACTTATGGGTAACAAGATTAGTCTTTTTTATATTCGACTTCCAGACATTTGTACCTGCGTTTTTTGTTCTCTGATTTGAAACTGATTTTTCTTAACTCTAAATCAGTTTCATCTTGTAACAGCATCAAAGCATTGGCACAGCTGATTAAACGCAGCTTTTTCAAAAAGAATGGAAAGCGCAGGTACAAATATCTAGTAGTCGATTATACCAAGACTTACTTTGTCATCAATGAGTCTAAGAAAAAGAACAAATTAACAGAAGACCAAATAATCGACATGCTCAACTTTCTTATTGACAACATATTTGTTCAGTTTGGTGGACGTGTTTTTCAGCAAATAATAGGGATTCCAATGGGCACTAATTGTACACCTTTGCTTGCTGATTTGTTTCTTCATGCATATGAAGCAGACTTCTTACAATCTCTTCTAGACAAAAAAAAAACCCGTTTACTAGCTCTCTCTTTCAACCTCACGTTCCGTTCCTTTCACTAAACAATTCTCGAGTTGGTGACTTTCTCCATGTCGTATATCCCCAGGAGCTTGAGATAAAGGACACAACGGATTCTAGGAAGTCTGCTTCATATTTAGATCTACATCTCGAAATTGACTCTCAAGGAAGACTTTCAACAAGGCTCTATGACAAACGTGATGACTTCAACTTTCCAATCGTCAACTTTCCAATCGTCAACTTTCCCTTCTTGTGTAGCAACATTCCGTCCGCTCCAGCTTATGGAGTTTACGTATATCAATTGATTCGTTACTCCAGAGCGTGCGGGACTTACATCGATTTCCTTAGCAGAGCGACACGTCTGACGCAAAAATTGCACAGGGTTATGTTGCTCCTCGGTTGCTGTCTTCACTCAAGAAATTTTACGGAAGACATCATGCACTTATAGACTAATATGGGATTTCGATCTCTCAGATGAGTGCAGATGTTGGTTTGTCATAGGGTTTTGTTTTGTTTTCCTTTACCGGATTGGACACACTGAATGGACTATTGGCAACGCGACGGGTGTGCTATAGCAAGCAGGAACTGCTTAACTGCTACTCTTCCGGAGCACCTGAGTTCACTCTTGTTTCGACTTGAGTTCGCGTTGTTGATTGATATTCAGTTAATTTGTGTTTGTTGTCTGTTTTTGTCCCGTTCTTGTTGGTGTTTACTGGTTTTGTCTCTGCCCTTTCGGACTTTTGACATTCGGATACCCCATTGGTACCTCTGCTTCTTTCTCTTTTAATAAATTGTGCTAAACGGGATGATGATTGTGAATGTAGAATTGAAGTGAATAGTATGGAGAAATCAAAATGTTTTTAGAGTAAAACATTTCCATCAATTCTTTTGAATTTTTGAGAATCCACATTTGATTAACGCATTTCTAGAGTAACAACAATCGGAATACTTTTGAAGGCCGTATTTTATTGTCGATGTTTAAAATCTGAAAGAGGTTTAGTTCTACATTAATAAAACGTTGCTTGTATGGATTTTATGTAACTTTGGAATCCAATACAAGAAAGGAATGTAATATGTCCTTTTTTTCATAGTAAGACCAAAAATCTTCTCCGGCTAAGGTCGGTTTTGTCGTTCAGCTGCATGAGAATGGTTTATGCAATAGTTGATGTTTACTATATAGGTTATATAAGGGCGATGAACATAAAAAGGACGATAAATGAACATGAACTAATGATGATAAATATTATATGGTGTGGAATGAGTGAGTTGGTGTTTGACGCTCATGCAGTGCTATATAGGTTATTTAAAGGCAATGAACATGAAAAAGATGATAAAATAAACATGAAATGATGATAATGAGAAACATCGGGATGGGGTGGGAAACAAAGGAAAAGTAAGTTTTTGAAGACCACTGGAAAAGGAGAGAGATGGGTAGGAGCAGAAAATTTATCCTATGTGGGACACTTTTTGGCGGTCCACAACAAAAGGGTATTTTACGTGTATGAAACGTGGCACTATCCACACACGTTGACCCACTATAGTCAGCGGTCAGGGACCCGACAACCCTTGCGAACGAGGGCCACCCTATTTATCCACCTAGGGGCGCCCTGTGGGCCTCTTACGACAACAGGCTCTGCTGACCATCCTCGGAAACCCAGGGGTTCTTCTTTTGCCTACTCGTTCATTACGCGACGAATGAGTAAGCGAAAGAAGAACTCCTGGGTTTCAGAAGATGATGCTGACCTGCAGCACGAATTCGATTGCACCAGAGAGATGAGCATGAAGGGTTTTATAAAATAAACAGGAAATGATGATTAAGTGAAGGAAATGGGGGTCAAATTGGAGATGGGAGTTTTGACTGACACTGGAATAAAGAGGAATATGTAGAATCGGATTGTTAAGCTTACTGCATTGGGATCCAACGTTTCCTTCTCTTATCGATACCTGCACCAGGGTTCTTTAACGCACAGGAAGCGTGGCATTTTTACGATGTATACACGACTTTGGTTTGCGATCAAGTTTTCCACATTATAGCCTAACGACCCCGGCATTCATCATGCCAGGGGCTGTCCTATTCACCTAGGACACACACCCCAGTCGCTTTGTTGGCAAAGTGGCTCGATCCGATGTCAGGTATCAAGCGCTCTTTAACGGATTAAGTATTCCGTAAGCATGAAACCCAGGCCCCAGTTTCATAAAACATCTCAAATTTGAGATTTCCTCAAATCTGTCCTCAACTCAAATATTGACCGATAAAATTGCAAGAAACCTCATTTGAGGAAGGATTTGAGGAGATCTAAAATTTGAGATGTTTTATGAAATAGGGGCCAGATGACATAGATGGATAAAATCCCTTATTTGATACTATAGTGAGTGAGTTGGTGTTTTACGCCCTTGCAACGCTATGTAGGTTATTGAAAGGTGATGAACATGAAAAGGATGATAAAATGAACACGAAATGATGATGATAGATGCAATATGGGGCTGGGGTGGGAAACAAAAGAACTTACCACAGAAAAAGGGGAACGATGGGAAGGGTCGGAAAATTTATCATACTAGTATGTGGTGCACTACTTGGCGGTCCACAAGGGGTCTTTTACGTGCATGAAGCGTGGCACTGTCCACACACATTTCCCCACTATGGTCGGCGGTCAGGGTTTCCGTATCTATGCGGTCAGGGTTTCCGTATCATAGACCTGACAACCCTTGCGGACGAGGGCCACCATATTTATCCACCTAGGGTACACACTTGGTCGCTCTGTGGGCTAAGCACTGACCCGATATCAGAATCCCTAGAACCTTAGTCACCTCTTAAGACAAGCTAGGTTCTGCTGCGGGCCTATTCGCCCCACGGGTCCCGCACGGTACTATACTATAGAATAAAGCTATATACATAATATCAGACCTCTACGTCATGTACATGTAGTTGCTTAGAAAACTGTGGTGGAAATTGTTACGTTCGGAAAGAAGGACTTCCGAACGAACGGATAAGTGTATTTAATAGGAAACTTGGACATGTCTGAAGTTGATAAAAAACTTAACTTCATATAGGTTACGTGTTACATTGGTACACTAAGAAAATGAATACAGTAAAATGATCATGGAAGCTTGCTCTGCCAAGCTGCTGGTAATGAAGTCGAAAAAATTGGGACAGTTGACAACTGTGATCAAATGGAGATTTGCTTAATGAGGTAAACATTAAAGCAAGTAACAACTTTTATCTTTACTCGCAATAGTATTAAGGGATTCATCCACATCACGGTCGTTATACTTGTCCTGCGACAACATGTTTTCTACCGATGTTTCTGCTCGTTTTCTACCGATGTCCTAGATTTCTACCAATGTGATGATAAAAAAACCAACCTGGCAGACGATTTTTTCCAAACAATGATGCCCGGCTATTATGGCACTTATAAACAAACTAATTTAATTTACATTATTTTGTTTTAAGTATGTACATAAAATTACAGTAAGGGTATTGTTTATTTTTTCCAGCAAGAGACAATTTCCCTTTTTTCAGATAATCATAAATATCTGTTTTTAATTACCATTCACTGGGCTGAAAATTGTGCTCCATGTTCTAAATAGTCGGACATTTTTATAGACATATCACTTTTCATTACAAATGGCGTATTTTTGATTTTTCGATCATTTAAAAAAAAATATGGTCCTGGTTTTCTACAGATGTGTCCTGGCTTTCTACCGATGGTCCTGGCATTCTACCGATGTGATAATGTGATATATAAAATGACATTTCATGACAAATTGTAACACTGTATATTTTATTGAACACATAATATTGACGATAAAAAGAAAGTGGAGGTTCATGAGCAAAAACTGTTTTGCGCACACCAAGAACACTTTTACAAAATTTAAATATATGTGTATTTTCTCAAAAGCTGGCTGTCAGAAAATGGTAGTATATCAACATTTCTTCCACTTATATGAGATTTGTGAAGTGCTTTATATATAATGGGAAATAATCCTCCATATACCAGATTTCACTGTTATATCTAGAATTGCTGAGGCTGAGGCATGAACGCATTTCTCGGGCTGAAATTGATCTGTACATATACAACAGTATGGCACGCCATTTTAACCAAAACCATGGTAACTATATATAGGATATATACCTCAGATAACTTGGGGTTTACTGGCAACTATCTGGGGGTTTTCAGAGCGAAACTCTTAATTACATCAGGTATGGAGAGTTATTTCAGGTAACTGAGGGTTTCCTATCAGCTATCCCATGGAAAACTCTTGCTATTAAGAGTTTTCAAAAATAATTTATTGGAAGCTGAGCTTTGTATTCGTTTTTGAGGAATTGATAGTTTTCATCTTTACATTGATAAATTCTGCTTTCAAAGAGTTTAAAAATAGCATGAACTTAAAATATATGTGAGTGAGTGATTGTATGAGTTGGTGTTTTACGCCCGTGCAACGCTAAATAGGTTATTTACAGGCGATGAACATTTAAAAGATGATAAGTAAAGGTAATAACAAAACTACCGAACTTGAATGATCAATCTCATAGTCCAGAGAAAATGACAAAAACGAATCAGTCATACCGGAGAATTGGTGGATCGCAATGGTCCTGACTTGGTACAGGCATTTCAAACGAAATGGTGGGTTAAACCAGGTTTTATGGCGCCACACCTGCCTCTTCCATTGCGATCTTAGGATCCGGTAATGATCATAGAACACAACATAGTTGTGAGACACAATAGGGATATTGAGGTGATCATCTCAGTACAGAAGACCAGTCAAACGCTAATTAAAACAATTAACTATCATATCTTTTAACTCAATTTTAAACTTTTCTACTAGTGGCTCATAACGAAGAAAGATTTTTTTTTAGTGATCGTATGAGACGTATTTTCTTATAGCCCTGCTCCAAAAGTCGGTCACGAAGAAATCGGTGTCTGATCAAAAAATCTGTGAAATGTGTGCAAGCTCTGGCATGATGAACATGAAATGAGGATGATAAATGAAACATGGGGTTGGGGTGGGAAACAAAGGAACTGCCAATTTTGAAGAACCACAGGAAAAGGGGAGAGGTGGGTAGGGACTGAAAATTAAGCCTATGTGGTGCACTACTTGGCGGTCCACAAAGGGATTTTTACGTGCATGAAGCGTGGCACTCTCCTCAAACGTTGGCCCACTATGGTCGGCCGTCAGGGTTCCGTATTATAGACCTGACAATCCCTGCGGACGAGGGCCACCCCGTTCAGCCACTTAGGGTACACACTTGGTCGCTCTGTGGGCTGAACACTGACCCAACGTCAGAATTCCAATACCCTTAGTCGCCTCTCACGACAAGCTAGGCTCTGGTGCGGGCCTAGTCGCCACCCGGGGCCCGAACGGGACTACAATATCTGTAGGTAGAAGGGGTTTAATTAGGTTCCTATGTGATAGCTGACAGCAAACCACCAGTTACCAAGATACCTGATGTAATTGAGAGTTTCGTCCAGAAAACCCCCAGTTATCTGATGTATCCTATAGATACCAAGGTTTTGGTTTAAATGGCCTTCCATACAACAGTATGATAAAGCTTTACTGTACAACACAAGCATTTACGTTGTATGTATGCCTTTAGAAACAACGATAATGTGTAGTTATATGAAATTAGATCATCGGTAGAAATCAAGGACTCATCTGTAGAAAACACAGTAAAGAACATACCTAATCGGTAGAAAACCAGGACATATCAAATTTCTTAAACCTGTTAGTTATATGAAACAGCAAATGGCTCTTTTACAAATAAACGATCATTTATTGCATATTCTCCCATAGGATGTATTCAAATGTTAAAAATAAGCGTTATTTTTCATATTTCTAAAAAAACAATCGGTAGAAAACAAGGATCATCGGTAGAAAACAAGCAGAAAAATCGGTAGAAAACATGTTGTCGCAGGACAAGTATAACGACCGTGCACATGGAAAGTTTTAATAAAAAAAAAATAATTACCTTGTCGTCGATATTTCAACTCTCAGTACAAAGAGAGGCAACTCTATGACAATGAACTTCAATTATACTACTATATTACCCGAACTATCAAAATATAATATATACGTTGTATACCATATACTTTAAGGTCATCCATGGCAGTAAGCTTTTAATAGTGCTAAAAATTTGTATGCTGTAAGGATGTCTGCTTTGGCATTGGTTAGACCCCTGTAGGTATTATTATAACCTTTTTATTCAATTGACAGTGCCAAGAGCATCTTCGTCTGTGCGGAAATCAAGCTGGTGATATACGCTCTTCAACTGAGCAAAAGGTGCATCCTTTTAAACAATACAATACCTCTCCCATTTTGGTTGGAAAGCCCAGCTGCCCTTTTTGCTGCCGGTTGATGTTCAGTCCAAATAGCGACTAATGAAAGTACAATACGTTTAGTTACCAGGGTGGCGGGGATTGGCAGGTCGCCATAGTGTGACATACTAGTATGCGCTTTATGCTTGTCATAGACCCCTTTGTGGACTGCAAAGAGTGCACCAAATAATGCTTAATTTTCCGACCCTACCCATTCTCCTTAGTTGTCTTCAAAAATTACTCTTTCTGTTGTTTCCCATACTTTTCATATTTTTCATGTATTTATTCTTTTTAATATATTGTTCAGTGTGTGATCATTTGGTTAGAAAACAACAGTTTGAATAGTAAGTACTGCGTCAGTGTACCAACAAACCTAACTAATACGTAAGGCCAGTAACCGTCGGAAATGTCCTCATAAACTATGTCTCATAGGTCAGGAAATTTGCTAGTCTTGACCCTACTACAAAAGACAAAACATGAAAGGAATACTGGAAAAATTATAGACCGCAATGTTTCTGACTTGATAAAAGCACTTCGAATGAAATGGTGGGTAAAACCCTCTTCCATTGCGATCTTAGGAGTCCGGTAGTAACACAAAACACAAAACGATTGTGAATACATAATAGGGATAAGGTAAAAATAGAAATGGAGAATATGCCAGAGGGATACCTTGTAATAGCTATATTCTATAGTAAAACAAAACATTAAGGCTATGATGAACATTGAGAAAACCACTGAAACCGTCGCAAGTTACATTAAGGCCCCAAAAACTAATTTAACCCCGCGACATTTTACATCTGCCTGTCCAAAGCCACAGCTTATATTCAAACTCATCGTCTCTATATTATTTGTTCTTTGTTAAAAAGGGTCTTTCTTAGACATTATTGGTTTGGTTATGAATCGTATTATATATTTAATTGCAAAACAGCAAGCTGTGAGCAGTGGTCACGTTAAAGGCTACGAAATTTTATTTGACTTGACTCATTAACCGACCAAATTTCCAAAAAAAAAATAACCAAAAGCACGAAAACAAACAATATCTTGGAAAATCATTTTACATATTAGCAACGATAGAATAGTGATTTGGTGTAAAAATACTGAGAAAACTCAAAAGAATGATAATATTGTTATTTAAGAATTCTGTGTACGCGTATAAAAATTCGAATGAATCAGACGCTTTCTTAAATTTCTTCTTTATTCAAAATCCAATCAAAAATTTATGGTACTATGAGATAAAGTTATAAGCCCAATATCTACACGTCATGTAGTTGCTTAGGAGCCTGTTCATGAGAAAACCATGCAAAATCGTCCAATATCAATGTTTTCATTTTTGTTAAAGGTAAAGTGCAACTGAAACACCATCCTATGAGACTTATTCAGGCAAATTTTTTCCTTCGAAAAATCAAAGATGGCCGCCCTACAGGCCTCAATATATAGCATTCATCTGATTTTCAGTGATTTAAATAAAAAAAAATAATAAAGATAATACATTTTCATTGTGATTTTTTTAGTTAACTTATATTTAATGGCAATTGTAACAATATTTTTTTGAAATAGTGATGTTTTGTCTTTCAAATTCCGTGCAATTTTCGGAATTCATAATTTTGGTTCCTCTGGTACCCTCAGGAAGGAATTGGGCAGTATTCCAGACTGTTCTAAAATGCTGAAATTTGTTATTTTTAAGGGTACATATTGTCCAAGGTAACGCTTTTTTATCCCTATCTTATAGAAATTCAAAAACAATAACATATCAAGACAAACATATCAAAAAGCCAAGCTGGGATTTTATTTTTTGACTTAGCAACAGCCCCGGGAAATAATGACATGTTTTGATAATTCTACATAAAATCCACTTTTTGGGGTATTCAGTTTAAAAATCTGAATGTGTTTGCTATAAAACAAAATACATTTAGAATATGTGATACAACAGATGATCACAATACAAGTACCATTTTAGGGTCGGGAAAGACATATAGTTGGGGATTAAGGGTGAAAGATGGGAATATCTGTGTACTAGTATTTAGATGAAATGTACAGAAATGACCAACTTTAGGGGACTATTTTTCATGAATGAAGGTTTGGACTATTAATATGGAATATCTTTCCAAAAGACTGATATATGGTTTGTACAAAAACATATTTGTAACTTTGCTTTCGGTCATCCCTTACATGTTACAGCATTACAAAAATGGAGATTTGGCCATTTTAGCACATGGCTAAAATGGGCTTCGGGGGCCTAATAGTGGCATCTTTTTGAAATAATTTTAAGATGTACAGCACAGCAGACTTAATAGGCCAAATGTATATAACTTGTTCTATATAAACAAATAATACTTTAGAAATCAAACAAAAGACCAATTTCTACTTGGTGGTCCAATATGGCTCCTAGGGCTATTTGTCGAAACAGTATCTTGTCCTCAAGAAAACTAACATTATTTTTGGTCGGAATATACCATACAACATCTTTTATTGTGCAGAAAATGGTTGAATTTTACAAATAAAACAATTTTCCTGGTACAATTTTTTTCTTTCTTTCTTTTTGTGTGAAATTCCATTATTTCTCTGTATACTTCTATCGTTGTTTTATTACTTGCTTATAGCTCGTAAATTTGATTTCTTTTCTATTTAATTTAAAATGCACGATCTTGTACCTTATTATGTATTTCATTGTATGTCTCTCATTGTATTGCGGAGAGGACTTTCTAAGTATGAATTTACTTGTGTCCAATCAATTTTGTTTTATTACAAATAAAATATGTTTAAACTCATTTTTAAGTGGCTAGAGACTTTTTTGTCAAAAGGCTCTAGGGTCCATATTAGACCACCAAGTAGAAAGTGGTCTTTTGTATGATTTCTAAAATTTTATTTGTTTATATAGAACAAGTTATATACATTTGGCCTATAAAGTCTGCTGTTCTGTACATCTTTTAGTTTTTTCAAAAAGATGCCACTATTATGCCCCTGAAGCCCATTTTAGCCATATGCTAAAATGGCCAAATCTCCATTTTTGTAATGCTGTAACATGTAAGGGCTGACCGAATGCAAAGTTACAAATATGTTTTTGTATAGACCATATAGCAGTCTTTTGGAAACATATTCCATATTAATAGTTCAATCCTTTATTCATGAAAAATAGACCCCTAAAGTTGGTCATTTCTGTACATTTCATCAATATACACAGATATTCCCATCTTTCACCCTTAATCCCCAAGTATATGTCTTTACCGACCCTTAAATTGTACTTGTATTGTGATCATCTGTTGTATCACATGTTCTAAATGTATTTTGTTTCTTAGCAAATACATTCAGATTTTTAAACTGATTCCCTAAAAATTGGATTTTATGTAATATTATTAAAACATGTCATTGTTTCCTGGAACTGTGGCTAAGTCAAAATATAAAATCCCAGCTCAGCTTTTTGAAATGTTTGTCTTGATATGTTATTGTTTTTGAATTTCTAAAAGATAAGGATAAAAAAGCGTTACCTTGGACAATAAGTTCCCTTAAAAATAACAAATTTCAGCATTTTAAAGCAGTCTGGAATATTGCCCAAATCCTTCCTGAGGGTACCAGAGGAACTAAAATTATGAATTGCGAAAATTGCACTGTATTTGAAAGACAAAACATCACTATTTCAAAAAATATTGATACAATTTTAATTCCATCTATGTAAACTGAAAAAAAATACAATGAAAATGTCAATTTTTCAAATAAAATTTCATTGAAATAACCGATAAATCAGATGAAAGCTATATCTAGCTATTGATGCCTGTAGGGCAGCCATCTTGAATTTTTCGAAAAAATAAATTTGCCGGAATAAGTCTTATAGGATGGTCTTTCAGTTGCAATATACCTTTCACATAATTAAAAACTTTGCTACTGGACAAAATTTACAATTTTGCATGGTTTTCTCATGAACAGGCTCTTAGGAAACTTTGACGGAAATTTTGCATGTATGTACTCTGTGTATTAAAACTTAGTATTCGTTTAAGAGAAAGTAGAAGACTTGGGAGCAATAAAATCTCTAAACATCATATAATACTATAGAATAAACTTATAAGCAAAATATCATACCTCGTCCTGTACGTCATGTAGTTGCTTATGAAACTGTGACGGAAATAACCGGAATGTTATGGGCAGACGGACAAGTGTAAAATAGTATTTCTCCCTCTCCTTCGAAGCGGTGTTTAAAAAAAAAGTTGACCAACTAGGAGTAAATAATTGCAAATAAATATACATGTTAAGAAGCAGGTATCCAAGCATTATGAACCTTTTACAGAACGAATACCGACCAGATATATACCTTAAGAATGCCCATGTTCTCTAAAAGAAGGCAGCTATCGCGAAGATTAAATTAGATAATTATGAATTTATGAAATTGGGCATGTCTGTGGTTGATAGAGTACTTCGCTTCATACAGCTTAATAAGTGTTACATTGACATTGCACAGAAAGTGACTACAAAAGAAAAGGTAACAATGAAAGCCGCCTCGGCCAATTCATTTCAACAAGCTGATGATTCAATTTGTGAAATATTTATTTTCCTGTACCCCAAACCTAAAAAAAACTCCCAATGAGCACTAATTTGGCTATATCATGGGGATGAAGTTGAGCGATGGGGACAGTAGACAGCTTTGATCAAATGGTGACTTTGCTTAATGAGGTTAACACTGAAGCGAGCAACAGCTTTTCTCTCTACCCGCAATTGTTTTCAATGTTGAATAGAGTTGCATCCACATAAGGATTGAAAGTCCTCAATATTTCAACTCTTAGTACAAAGAGAGATAACTCTATGACAATAGACTTTTAATGACACGATAAAGAATATTCAAATTCCCTTTTCAAAGAACAAAGCATGTTAAATGCCAAATTTGGCCTCAAAATTTATTTTTAAAGGGTTTGAGTGAGTGAGCGAGCAAGTGTTTTACGCCCTAGCATTAATAGATAGGTTATATAAACATGAAATGACGATGAAAACATGGGGTGGAGTAGGAAACAAAGGAACAGCAATTGTGAAGACCACATGAAAAGGGGAGATGTTTGCAGGGATAGACAATTTAGCCTATGTGGTGCACTACTTGGCGGTTTACAAAGGGAAACTTTAATGTACATGAAGCAAAGCACTCATCACGCAAGTTGGCCAACTATGGTCAGCGTTCAAGGGTTCCGTAAAATAGACCTGACAAAACCTGCGGACGAGGACCACCCTATTCAGCAACCTAATGTACACACATGGTAATTATGTGATATTAGCACTAACCCCAGACCCTTAGTCGCCTCTTACGACAAGCTATGCTCTGATTCGGGCCTATTCGCCACTCGGTCCTCTCGCGGGATGAAGGGGCTGGACATATGCAATATATACTTTACACTAGATAAAACATTCTACATATTTGTATATTATAAGCATGCTTTTGTTTAAATCTTTCCATTGTGGTGTTAAAATAATTACATGTACCTATAAAAGTGGCAGAAATATTGTAATTTAGTTTAAAAGTGTCAAAACAAGAAAGTTTTGAGTGTTTTTGTTTTTGTTGTTGGCAAATTTAACTATGAGCCATGCGGTGTACCACTACAATAATTTAAAACAAAAAAACTGACAACCCAAATATCATTTGTGGACAAAAAACACTGATTTTTTTTAAGGAAGACCAATCTCAAATGTCCAAGAGATAAGACAAAGCAAGGAAGAACTACCCATCCCTCCCCTTTTTCTGTGGTTCTTCAAAAGTTACCGGTCCTTTGTGTCCCACCAACCCCGTATTTCATTTATCATCATCGTTTCATGTTCATTTTATCATCCTTTTCATGTTCATCGCCTGTAGATAACCTTTTTAGCGTTGCACAGGCGTAAAACACCAACTCACTCACTCACTCACACCGGAGAAATTGAAGATCGCGATGGTTCTGACATGGCACAGAGACATTGTTGCATCTCAATAAAATTAGTTTTGAAAATTTCTGAATGATGATGCCAAAATAAAGCCCTTATTATATCTTGTCCTTTACGCAATGTGGATACAGTCATGGCGTTTCTGTAAATGGTTTATAGGCATGGCATTCAAACAAAAAATATGATGATTAAGTGAGTGGTTGGTGTTTTACGCCATAGCAACACTATATAAATTATATATGGGCATTAAACGTTAGGAGGTTGATAAAATAAATATGCATTGATCAGAGATATTGGGGTTGATTAGTTAGTTAGTAAAGTTAGTTATTGATAAATACTCTAAAATAAAGCAACGCGATTTCGTCTATACCCGGGAGATGAACATGAAATGAGTGATAAAATGAATATGAAATGATGATGAAGTAAAGAAAAGGGGGCACAGGAGGAGAATTTTGAATGCCATTGGAAAAAAGAGTGATGGGTTAGGGACGGAAAATTTAGCCTCCTGCATGGGGACAAGTCCTCTTCTTACCTGCAGTATAGTTCTTTAACGTGTGAGGAACGTGACAATTTTCCTAGCACCTCGCCACTATAGTTTGCGGTCATGTTTTCTGCACTATAGCTCGATGACCCACGGCATTCATTATGACAGGGCTGCCCCATTCATCTACCTGGCGCACACAATCCAGGTGGCAAAGCAGCCTTGCCCAATGTCAGGTTTCTGAGCGCTCTTATGTGGACTTTTATCGACAAGTTTAGCGCTCTGCTGGTCTACTTGATACCCGGAACCCGCTTGGGTTGGGTAACAAAGGAACATAAGGACTAATAATTTACGTACACGAAACTTGTCACTCCCCACACATGTTTTCCTACTTTAATTGGTCAGTTTTCTGAATAATTAACCTGAAAGCCCTTTCTACTTTAGTTGGTGAGTTTTCTGAATTATTAACCTGAAAGCCCCTCAAACGAACACCCGATTTAGAGACATAGAGTGCACACATATTTCTATCGATGGCGGAGCACTTAACCGATATCGAATTCCTGGATCCCTAGTCGTCTTTTACGACTAGATAATCAATCTCTGCTGCGGACATATTCGCCACCCGTGCACGCACGGAACACAAAATATATGGCTCTTAAATTTTGCCACTGAAACTGAAAAAAGTGTGTTAACGACGCTGTGAAAAATAGAATAGATTTTGTAATCTGTGTATGAACGGTCTTGGAGATGAATACCACTTTGTTTGTTTATGCACTAATATCAATGTACTTGAGCTAAGGCGAAAGTACATACCTAAGTATTATGTTGAATATCCAAACAAAGAAAAGTTTTTTGGGATTAACAAGTTTTGTAATGTTAGTCTATCAAAAAATGTGTCTATTTTTATTCAAAAAGTTTGTAAACTATTAGAGTAGCTATCATATTTGTAATGTACTGTCTTTTTCTTTCATATATCAGTTGTGATAAAAAAAAATTATTTGTATGTACGTGTAGGTATGTAATTAATTGTCTGTATTGCAGTTATATTTGTATTGTATTGTAGTTTGTTTAATTGTGCTCCTGTTACGCAGGTTCTGCGACTGAGCGATTTTCTAAATAAAATATTCTGTATTCTGTATTCTATTCTGTAAAAAAATGTTGAATTATATATGCTTTCTGCTTGATGTGAAAAGGGAGATGATTTCGTTACAAAAGGGTTAAAATGACCAATTGAAAATGTAAAATGAATTTGACTTTAAAATGAAGTATTGCTGGGTGATCGGGTGTTTAGGTACAAGAGACAATGTTTCCAGACACAGGGTGAACGGATGAAAACCTTAAAATGCTTGATTCTGTGCCATGCACAACATACTTATCTAGCTTTGGCAAAGTTTGTGTCAGAAGTCCAATATGTTCTATTATATGTTTCACGTCTTCACAAATGTATCGGGAAATAATCCCCGATAGAAATTAAAGTAACCATGGAGTTTGCACTACCTGCAGAAGTTTTCAATGATGAATTAAGATTAACTTAAGAAAAATACACGTTAGAAAATTAAGAGACCAATGAACTAGGCATAGAAACAGTTTCTAAAATTCAATACACACCCCAACATAAGAAAACTGCTTTCAAATTGCAGCAAATCAACTTGTCATAATTAAATATTGACCAGTACAAAGGACCCGTGCGGGTTCTGGGTGGCGAATAGACACACAGTAGCGCTAAACCTGTAGGTAACAGTCAGTGTAAAGCCAACCAAGCGACCGAGATGTGTAGTGTGTATCCTAGTTGGACAAATAGGGTGTCCCTCTTCTGCGGGGGTTTTCAGGTCTATAATACGAAACACCTCATCAACCATAGTGGGTAAACTTGTGTGGAGTGCATGCCACACTTCATGCACGTAAAAACCAGCTCAATAATAAGTCACTAATTAACGAAAATATTGCCTGTACCAAATCAGGACCATTGCGGTCTTCAATTTCTTCTTTGTTTTGTTTTTTTCTCTTGGACATTTGAGATTGATCCTTCAAGTTCTGTAGTTTTGTTACTACCTTTATTCACGAGTCGCGCATCTAACAATGTCAAAATATAAAAAAGCGCCCCAGACGTCTTATTTTATAGGACTAAGTCGTCAGGTTAAAATTAGGAAAACATTGGCCGCAAATAATAATAGTGCACCGTGTTGGGAGGGATGTCCTGGTCCTTGAAGGTTTAAGGACCCTGCCGCTGGTCTCGATAGCAGTAAGCCCCACATGATACACATGCAGAAGGCTAAATTGTCCTATTCTGTGCATCTCTCTCTTTCTAGTGGCAGCCAAAACTCTAATTCCGGTTGGCTTTGTGTGCTCGTATGACCATTTTTTGTTCATTTCATCATCATGTCATGTTTATTTTATCACCCATTCATGTTCACCTCCCTGATATAACCGAGTAATTTCTCCTTGAGAGAGAAGCAATAACTAAATAACGTTAAAAGTTAGCTATGGCTCATTTTATACTAAGAATGAGCAAGGTCTGTATCCCATGTGGCTAAATAGGGTGCCTCTCGTACGAGGGGTTGTCAGGTCTATAAAACGGCGCAGCAGCGCTAGCCTTGTCGGTTAAAGTCCACTAAAAAGCGCCCAGAAGCGCTGTCATCGGGTAAAAATGGGATGTGTGCCTGCCCAAGGTGGTTGAATTAGGCCAGTCCTTTTATAAAGAATTCCGGGGTCACCAGGCTATGATGCGGAAAACCTGATCGGAAATTATAATACCGGTAGTGCATCGCGATGAAAAAATATCACGTTCTTCGCAATTACAAAACTCCTGCTGCAGGATTCGATAAGAGAAGGACGCACAGGATCAGAAGGCTAAGTTGTATGATCTTACCGATCCATCCTTTTTCAAAATGGCAGTCAAAACTCTCATCTCCGATGGCCTTGTGTTCCTAGCTCCTCCACTTCATCTGTGATCATTTCATGTTTATCATCCCTTCATGCCGATCTCCCTGATATAGCCGAATTTACGCTGCTTTGGAGTAAAGCAATAACAAACTAATTGGACTCATTGGTCGTTCTGTGGGCAGAGCCCTAACCGAACATCAGAATTCCTTGATCCCTAGTCGCCTCGTACGACAATGCAGGCTCTGCAGTGATTCTGTCGTGAACCAACCTCTACACGGGACACTGTTTGTTGAAAAATTGGTAACCTTAAAAACTAAAATATATTCTATGGTGGTAAAAAATAATGACATATTCGACAAAACACGAAATACTAGTCACCGATGATTCTCATGTGTTTTACAAAATGACCGATCAGATAATAGTTATACCGTATTAGTTAATGACACCATTAGAGGATTGTACAAACCATGTCTGTTAAAATATTCGTCATATTTTATTAAACTACATTTTAATTTTCAAATTATACGTATAGTGTGAATGCTAAATACAGCGTGGTAGTTCAACATATTTAAAGATTTGTGAAATTATAATAACAAGATATCTTTGCCCACCTCTTATAACATGCAGTGACACAAAACTACACGTATGGTGATAGAATAAACAACCCGTGTGTGTTCCTGGTGGCGAATAGGCCAACAGCAGCGCTACGTACGCTTGTCGGTGAAAGTCCACTTAAAAGCGTTCAATATCCTGACATCGGGTCAGGCTGCTTTACCTACAAAGCGATTGGGGTGTGTGTCCAGGGTGTGTGTTGAATCGGACAGCCCTGATATAATGAATGCCTGGGTCGTCAGACTTTTGTGCAGAAATCTGACCGCAAACCATAGCGGTGCATCATATTGGCAAATATGTCATGTCCCTCGCACGTTAAGGTCTCAATAAGAGTAGGACCCATAAGATCGCCATGCAGGAGATTAAAATGTGTTGTTATCCTACTCATCTCTCATTTTTTTTCAGTTGCAATCAAAACCACAATCCCCGATTTGCATCGTGTCCTCCTTTTCTTTCAATTCTAGGATTCTTCCTATCCCAGACAAAGGTTGGTGATCTTAGTTATCACTTAGTTATCCCCATTTCGGTATTTTCGGTTAAGTTGTTCTATGCTCTTCATAATTATACAGTGTTTGGCTTTTTTTAAAAATATTTTGAGTAGAGCGCCTCTGATAAGTCTTGAATAGACGAAACGCGCGTCAGGCGTAGAAAATTTAATGTGTGGAACTTAGTTGTAACTGTAATTTCCTCCACTTCATAATCATTTCATTGAAAATAATGAGATGTGGAATAAGTGTATGTAACTTAATCTACATAAACAGACGGCAGTTTAAAAAAATCAACCTCATACCCATTTTAACACTCCTTTTGTGTTAACCTCCTTGATATAGTTGAAATTGCGCTGCTTGAGGGAGTAAAGTAGTAAATAACTATTTCATCATCAAATTCTGTTCAGTAGTTTCGAACGAGTTGGAGGATATCAATTAGATTTAACTATTTTAAAGCATTTTTATGCCAACGATGAAGCTTTTTTCAGAATGATTTGAAATTTGAAAGAATGGTAAAGCCTGACAAAACAGATGTCCTAAGCGATTTTCAGACCTAAAATAGATTCACCTCCTACTTCTGTTTGTGTGCTGGGTCATCCATATTGTGTCAAACTTTTTTCTATTTTTGTTATTATCCACAGATCAAAAGTTGTGTCAAACGTACTAGTACATGTGTTTTCTTAAATTGTGTTGAGTATGACAGAAGTTACGCTGATATATTGATTAATGAGGATTAGAATAAACCTAAATATTAAAGAACCACAACCCCCTGAAAAATTTCGATGGTAAAAAGTAAAACTACATATGATGACATGTACTTTCCTTTCTGTATATAGCGAATTTCGTAATACATAGTTCTAGAGCTGAGGAGTTGAGCGGCAAAAAATTAATAAACCCAAAACTTTGTGAGAAAAAATAGAGAACGGACAGGGGATGGATATAATATTTGAAAGTGAGCTTTAAAAATATATTTCAAAATTTCATGGAATTACACGTATTTGTCCAATGTGGTGCACATTACTTTAATACATTAAAAATATCTACTAAATCACAAAATGTAAAGAAGTAATAATCATTAATGAAAAAAATATAGGGAACGAAAATACATTTGGATTATGTAAATATCGGTTTAAATAACATGTTTTATGCGTAGGAATATCTCAATTTCAAATGTTTTACATTTGGTTTGTAATGCAAAGTCATCCTAATTTTATTTCAACAGATGCGAGTACACCCAGGGAGCTAGACAAAAGTCAAATGCTAAATAGATAGTCAATATATAGAAATAGTCTAACGTTCGATCACAAAAGGAAGACTTCAAAGTTATTTACAGAGAAATCTGGTTCCACATTTTGACAGATGAACCATATTATTAACGTACTTGTATCCATAATAAGCAGAAATTAAAAATAGTTACTTCTTCCTTCCCTTAGTAGACCACTGAACTAAGAAATTTATTACCGTAATTAAATTTATATCGCATCATTAGCTTGGTACAACTATGATGACAAAATGAAAACTGTTTTGTACATGATAATACCATATGAAATTTAAGTAGTACCGCTACATAACATTTAATGACAAAAACATGGTGCATAATATGATCTTCTTGAATATAAACAGCAAACTGTATGCATAAATCAGATTCAATATTTAATTTCATGGTTATTTCATGATTTAACTGAAATACTATCTTCTTGCATGATATGGATCAAAATTAAATATAGAAGAAGTTTTTTTCACATTTTCATATAAGACAATACAGCGTACCTTCGACCTTATAAAATTACAAGAAACTTAGTCACAAATATAGTTTTAAATAAAACACAGATGTAAGATATAGCTGAATCATGTTTTTGGTTTGTCTTAGTTAAATCTTTCAGACTTTTTTGTACAATTTGAAAAAAGGTTCCATTTTCATTGTCATTTAAATATTTTGATTCCAACATTAGATTTTTTGTGTCGACAACGATTCTTAAATTTGCAGCGGTAAGTGAGTTTAGCATTTCTTGGCGTATTTCTGTGAAAAATGGACAATCAAACAAAAAGTGATTAGTGGTTTCAATGTTTCCACAACGACAGTTAGGAGATTGGGCAATATTGCATAAGAACTAGCCCCAGCGCCTCAAAACAAAAAATATTCTTAAGTCTGAGAATATTCTCAACTCTCATAGAAAATACAATGAGTTGAGAATATTCTCAGACTTAAGTATTTTTTAAAGCTTTGTGGCGCCGGGATCAGATCATAATTCAATAATTCAATTCGAAGTTGGGCGTGGATAATCTGGCCTTGCCTTGTCCCGGAGTAGTAATAGCATGGTACTTTGTCATTTTGAACCTTGATACCTTTTTTGAATATTGAAATAGATTGACAATTTTAAAGTGTTCCATGAGTTTACTGCAATTAAAATATTGGGATGTTCTGGCACGAACCTGCGTTTGTCTTATACCCAATCAATTAAAAATTCTCCTTGCTTCTAGCATGCAAGAAATAATACAGAAGTATCATTTACACCCTTCAAAATAAAGATGATCAAAGATATTTTTTCACAACTTATATTGTTTTCTCTTTTGTTAGTAAGTCAGTTCGTTAATGTGCTTCACTCCCAAGCGCGCGAATTCAGCATTATCAGGGAGATGAACATGGAAGGAGTGATAATGATAATGAAGTGGGGAAATGGGGACACGTACAAGGCCAATCGGGTAAGGGAGTTTTGAGCGCCACTGGAAAGGGAATGATGGGGAAGGAGTGGGTATTTAAGCCTTCTGCATGGGGACCCTGCGGGTCCTACTGCAGTAGATTTCTTTAACGATCGAGGAACACGGTGTACGTCTATGGTTTGCAGTCACGTTTTACGCATTATAGCCTGACGACATCAGCATTCATTATGACAGGACTGTCCCATTCAAACACCTGAGGCACACATCCCAGCTTTGTGGGTAAAGCGACCAGACCCGGTGTCAGGTTTCTGAGTGCTCTTAAGTAGACTTAACCGACATGCTTAGTGCTGCTGCGGGCCTATTTGCCAGAACCCAGAACCCACCCGTACAGGTTTTCTTATATAACCTGTACATAAACTTCAGAATTGTACTCTGTTTCGGGTTCCGGGTGGCGAATAGGACAACAGCAGTGCTTAGCTTGTCGGTAAAAGTAAAATGATTAACCCTGCCTTTTGAGCGAGCATCGAAAATTTATATACCTTTTAAAAATAAATCCATGTGCTCGGCCGGCTAAGTTTAACGTAAAGAGGGAATTTTCTTAAAAAGGAATTAAATACATTACAATGGTAGCAAAGTCTGACCCCACCCAACCCAAATCAAATGCACTTGTTGAGAAAGTTGTTGTTTAAATATCTGGGATCAATAACTACTTATTAAAAATTCAATTATTTGTGCAAATAATAAATCCTGTAACATTCTGGGACGACATTAAGCGGGGACGAAATTATCCATTTTATGGATTCCTTGTCAGAGTATTTCGCGCTTCTTCAACAGACCAAAACAACATTCAGATTCAGTCAGGTTTTGTGAGATTTTCTGAGTATCAGTGTTTTATTTGAAGCATTGGTAACAAAAGGTTCATCAAGAAACCTGGCGGAAAAAACGGTAAAGTAAAAATATCATGCGGGATTGAGGAAAGTGAGTGAAACCCCACAGGATGGGATTCTTCTTTCATTTTCAGGTAAGAACCTTTTATTTATTGTTATGAGTAGGTTTTATTCAGTAAATTTATGTATTTCTTAATCTTATTTTATCTTACTTAGAATTTAACAAAGCTTGGTCAGTATCATGCATTTGGTATGACTAGTCAATAGTATGGGACGATGTAGCCGGCAAAAGCTCGGTAATTTCCGGAAAATCGTTTTTTCAGCGGAAAAGACCAAATGGTGTTTAAAGAAAAATCTGTGCGTTAAAATAAACAAGTGGATGAATGAGGGTTTTGTCACTGTTTTTGAATTTCAATTTTTATGTTTTTGCATAACAGATTATGGTGTATTTTTTATAAGCCCAGAGGGTTGATTGTTTTACTTGCTCCGTGCCTATTATTTTTTTCACTCCGTAAAAGTAAACCTGTTCCGGTTTTATCGTCAGTATATTTCTGGCACATTTCAAAACATGCACAATGCCGTAGCCCGTAGGGCTCGCATCTGCGATGCTCGCTATGATTATTAATTATAACAAAGGAATCTTGAAGAGAGAGTTTCACGAAAATCCGCACGTGAAAGAACACTACAGCAGGTTTCGCTAAGAGAAAGAACTCTGATTTACAACAGAATGCTTAACTGCCCGACCTTACCTATTTGCCTAATTTTTAAGGTCCCCTATCATAATTCTCAAATAAATATAACAATACCTTTTCAACCGAGCGGGTTCCGGGTGGCAAACAGGACAGCAGCAGCAGCAGCAGCAGCGCTAAGCTTTTCGTTTAAAATCCACTAAGAATGGTCACAACTTGACATCGAATCAGCCGGCTTGGTCCATGTACTTGTTAAATATATTGCAAAAGTAAGTTTTGTATTGTGCTTTGTTTGTTTATATTTTAGTACCGAATCATTCAAATCATATATGTTTATTATTTTCTTTAATCGTAATCGCTCAGAGCTTGGGCACTATTAATTGGTTGAATGAAATATCTGTATCTATACCGGTCCAAAGCAAAGAGCGACTAGGATGTGTGTCCCAGATGGTTGAATTGGATGGCCAAGTCATTTTATATGACGATGTACAATCGTATATAATGCGAAAAACGTTACCACTAACTAGGTCCAAAAACAGTACAGTCCTCGATCCTACCCATCGCTCCTTTTTCCAGTGGCAGTCAGTACTCTCATCCCCGATTGGCCTTGTGTCCTAATTTCCTTCACTTCATTATCATTCCATGTTCATTTTATCACCCCTTTCATGATCATCCGTCTGATAAAGCCGAAATCGTACTGCTTTGGAGTTAGCAAAAAAGTAATCCCAGAAATTAACCTAGGTCTTAAGTTCATGGCTCTGGAATTTCACTGCTTGGACCTCAATAACTAAGTTAGTACAGATATATAGATTCCGGTTGAGGAATGGGACCGGGCGTCGGTAAAAGTCTACAAAAGAGGACCAGTACCCAAATATCGCACGAGGGAGCCTTGTGCATAGAGCTACTGTTATGTTTATTCAGGTATGCCGGTGTTTTCATGCTATAACTTTGAAAACCTGGTTGTGAAATTTGTGTTTGAAAATTTAGGCAGGACTTAAAATAAATAGAATTGAATTGATCGAGGGCATTTAAGCGAAGACCCATTATTATTTAGGTTCAAATATTATAAATAACACTTTATAACTAACAGTTTAGCAATGATAGGCCTAAATTTAAAGTAAAATTAATTTACATTGTAAAATTGATATGCAAATAGTGGTTTCAGACTTTTTTTTCAATTTACATAAGGTAAATGACACGGCAAAAAATAACCGGTTAATCCATCAAATTAAAATCAATGAGAGCACAGGTGCCTTAATTGGGCATTTAAAAGTTACAAGGTACAGTTTAGATGATTAACCTAAAGAACCTTCGGGAGCGATAATGGTAGCAATATCAATATTTTAGTTGTATAGAGTAACGCTTCACTTACAAAAAAAGTAAATGATTACACATGACCATAACGTCCTCTATAACATTTCTTCACTTTTTACAGTCACAAAGTGGCGAGTGAAAAGAACTCGTACAATCCACCTAAACAAAATGACAAATATATAACAGCAAAGAGGCTGCATGTGTTTAGATTACCCTAGAATCAAGATTTGTCGAATTTTATATGCGAGCGATCTGGAAAAATGTCAAAATACCCTCAGCTGGATCAATAGCTGACCATAGCTATTAAGAGGCTCCACTATTGATATATACGGGTATACAGAAAATCTCACAAGACCTGGCAGAAGAACACTGACATTTTCATCACAGTCTGCCGAATATGATGTCAAAGGTCGATATTAATGTATATAAGTTATCGATGATGTCTCCCGGTTGCGGATCAAATATTGACGTTTTTAAGGATAATACAATTATTTGTTTTTTTCAAGCAAATTATTCAATTTTTAACCATTAGTGGACCCTCTTAGCTATTGATCCAGCTGATGGTATTTTGACAATTTTTTTTCAAGATCCAATAAAGGTTCGATCCAGTTTAGGTTGCACCTTTTATCATATTTATCTCGTCGCATTAAAAAAAAAGTTTTTATTTTGTATCTTCGCGAGCTTTAAGGGCAGAGCCATTCTCATATTATGTCTGCTGTTTTATGTCCCTGCGACGAAATGTCGGGGGCATTAAGTTTTACTCATTTCCGTACGGACGTACGTACATACGTACGTCCGTCCGTCCGTCCGTACAAAATTCCGACAAGCTTTTCTCAGAAACTGTACATGGGAATGATTTGAAACTTGGTTGGATGGTTCAGTATGATAAACTGTACGTCCAAAGCGACTTTCAGACCTGATTGACCTCCACCTCCTGTTTGGGACTGGGTCGAGATGAAAATTTCCGTCAAGCTTTTCTCAGCAACAGTACATGAGAATGATTTGAAATTTAGTAGGATGGTTCAGCATGACAAACTGTATGTCATTAACTTTATCATAATGCAGAAACTAGCTGCTCAAAGTGTAATGAGAGTATCCACAGATACTATTTTTATGAACGAATGTTAAAATTTCTGTAAATTGAGCTTTGAAAATTAGTTAAATATAGTTTTAAAAATTCAACGTGATTTAAATATGCGTTAAAAATAATTCTAACTTTATTAGGTAAGTTATTGCTCTACCCCCATGCGTGATTGAGTGAGTGAGGTTAAACGACAAGTCCCAAGCTTTTACAAATAAAGAAGAATAATCTGCTCAAAATTTATGGAGGAACAAATTCCAAGATGGATATAAATAAAACTGACAATTTGGTTATGCTGTATATATTTTTTTCAAAGAGTAATTTCTCCTCATCAGCATTTGAATCAAAATACTTGACTGAATAACAAGTGTCGAAAGAGAGTACTCTACCCGGAAATGACGAACAAGGAAGCCAATATTAACCCCGAGAAAATCGACCATTTACATAAAAACGAAAGAAACCTGATGTATTGGATACTTTTGAATTAAAAAAGATAATTTAAAACTTCAAGAACAAAAAAAAAAAAACAAAAAAAAAATGGAAAAATTGTGTCAGAATAGTATGACGACCTGGACTCGGATACGATACACCAGCAAAGATTATCGACCAATTCAAAGTACCAGGATGGTTAGTAGTTTCTGTATGCTGTATATGCAACCTCTTAACAGTGTAAAGGTTTTTTTTTTCGAAAATAAAAAACTCCTATAAATTGCTCTAAAAAAATGTATAATTGAACAAAATGTTATTTCTAGGTCGCCTATCCCGGGTGAGCTATTGTAATCAATTTGCGTCCATGGTTGTCTGTCGTCCGTTAACAATTTTTTTTCAAAAAGTTGTCCTCTGAAAATTACGGAACAGAATGTCATGAAACTTGGAATGATTGATCCTTAGAGTATTCTGTACAAAATTTGAGTTTCGATTTTTGACCCATTAAGACATGATTGATGTTCTTAGAATATCACATATGGTAAAAATACTTTCTGAGAAACTATTTTTAGACACTATAACAGATAAGAAAAATCTTAGTAAGCTTTTGGTGTTAAGATAAAAGTCTTCATTGGGTAAAAGTTATTTATTGGCATAATTGGTACAAAACTATCGTTTAAATTTTTTTTTGTAAAAATCATGGCCGCCATGGCTAAAAATAGAACATAGGTGTAATTGCAGTTTTTTGCAAATAGCTCAAAAACGAGGACAGATATCAAAATTCTGTTAATGGTAAAAGTGTTCAGCACCTCAAGATCTATCTGCCCTGAAATTTTGAAAAAAAAAATCCAACAACCCATGTAAGAGTTATTGCCCCTTTTCTATTTTTTCTCCAAATTTGCAATTTTTAAGCTCAATATCTTGAAAACTATAAAGGATATTTGAAAAATTTAAATTGCATTTTGTAAGGCACTTAAAGATCTATAAAATCTGTAACAGGGTCAAAGTTGTAGGTTCATTCCTTTTAGGAGTTATACCCCTTAGAACGTCAAAATTGACCATTTTTGCATTTTTAAGTTCATTCACCTAAAGAGATAAGTAAGTTTTGGCTTATGAAATTAAAATTATCGCAGATAGAGAGTATGTGTTTCCTCATGAAATTTTCCACTTAAAAAGTCGTTTTAAAAATGATCGCATTAAGGTGATATGCTTGTTTAAAGATGCGATTCAGGCTTCTTTGAGCCACTTGTCTTACATAATATTTTTTTACGAATTTTAAATAAAAAACCTTAATCGTTTTCGTTCACAAAGTTAAGCTAAACTATATATACATTTTTTTTACATATTTTCAATATGTGCAAAAAGACGCACATATTTTAAACTCTCGAGTTTGTTTTTAAATACTGGAAAAAAAAGAATGTCTGATACGCTGACCGCGCACCTTTTGGTTCCTCTCTCCTTTTGTCACTTCATACTTTAATCAGATTAATATTAAAAAGTAGAGCAACTTATTAGATGGTTTAATTTTAATAAGGTCTTTATGCCATATATTGTATGATCAACCACCAATCGGACCGAAGTAAGGCATTTTATAATCAAACCATGCCATACTTTGGGTCAAGTTAATCTTCAGTAATGTCAGACGTGTTTTTGTCTTAGAAAAGCTATAAAAGGTATAAGCAGATAGAGAATTATGGCACTTCCTTAATTTTTGTGAATCGAAAATAAACAACTTTTCATTTTTATCATGAACACGTAAAGCAGTCATTTTCTTTTTTTTTATCTCGGTAATGCCTTACTTCCACGTGAGCCAAAAGGCGTTTTTTCCATGTTTTTGTCCTATAGAATGAAAACTTTTGCAATTAAAAAAAAAAGCTGTTGCTTCCTTAAACCTTCAGCTAATTGAGCTTCGCAAGTTATATTATTGTGCCATTGAAAAAGTAACTTTTAGTTACAATTTTGCTTAGCTGGTTAAGCCCAACAAAAACTCAAATAAAAGAACGTAATTAATGAACCCTCTTTGGAGTTATTGTGAGTTATCGTCCCTTAAATGTCAGAATTACTGTTTATGCCTTATAGCTGGAAAACTGTAAACAAGATGCTCCCAGAAGCATGAGTCGCTCACCTGGTCTTTTAGCTATAGGAGAATCTATTAGCTATTACCCATATAAGAGATCGTCTGACAACTTTGACCCAATGGAGACTATAGGTACTAATGGGGCATCCGAATGTCAAAGGTCCGAAAGGGCCGAGACAAAACCAGTACTACACCAACGAGAACAGGGCCAATAAACAGACAACATAAAACTGAATAACATTCAACAAAGCGAACTCAAGTCGTAACGAGAGTGAACTCAGGTGCTCCGAAAGAGTAAGTAGTTCCTGCTTGCTATGGTACACCTGTCGCTCTGCCAACCGTCAATTCAATGTGTCAAATCCGGTAAAGGAAGACAAAACAAAACCTATGACAAACCAACATATGCATTCATCCGAGAGATTGAAATCCTAATTTGTCAATGAGCGCATGTCATCCGTAAAATGTCTTCAGTGAAGACAGCAACCGAGGAGCGACATAACCCTGTGTAAGCAAGCTCTAGAATACCGAATTAATTGTGATACGAAAACTCCATAAGCTGGAGCGGACGTAACTATTTGTTAATTATATTGAAATGTTTTAATTTTGCACACAAAACGAGAAAATCAATAGTTTATGAAGTTTCAAAAGGAGCCAGTTATGAAATATTCAAAGACAACACAATCAATGTCTTGTTAATTGTTTATGTCCTACTGTATATATCTGTCTGTTAATAAGAATAAATTTAACTTATTAAGTTTTGATCTTGCAGTACTAAGTTTAAAACGGTTCCCACAAAAAGGTCCTTATAAGTCCACAAAAATATCATATGATATTTTCCCTATATTCCTTAAGATATCATTTTCGCTTTTGTTATTGAAAATACTAAAAGCTGTTTGATAACACGGTAAAAGTCGGTTCTTTCCAATCTCAACATTTAGTAGTGACAATCAAAACTTCTTTACCCTATAGGCCTCGATTCACCATATAAAATCGTCATTATTTTAGGTTAATTTTATTACCCCTTTCGTGTACATCTTCCTGATGTATTCGCGCTGTTTGGGAGTTAAATGATAACCGACTATTTACTTTGTAAAAGATTTTGATTACCCTACAAAGGAATTCTTTCCATGATATTTTTTTTGAGTTTTAAAGACTTTAGTCAACTTTTCAATAAAACAGACAACCATCAATTAATTCGCCAAAGAATGCCAAAGAGTGAATGAGTGAGTGTTATTGTGTTTTACGCCCTTGCAATACTTATATAAAGATGAAAAGGATGCAAGGCCGTAGCCAGGGGGTGCGTTGGGTGCGTTTGCACCCCCTTTTTGAGAGAATTTTTCTTAATTTCCTAGGAAAAATTGACAAAACTGAGGTTTACAACCCTATTTTTCACCAATTTTCATCAAAACGCACCCCCTTTTGAAAAACTCTGGCTACGGCCTGATGATAAATTGAACTTGAAATGATGATGAGAAAAATGGGAATGAGTTGGGAAACAAAACACTTGAGTTTTGTAATAAGTCAGATCTGTAACATCTAGTTTATACATAAGATCTTACATGTAAAATAGAGGCCGGCATTGCGCTTTGACAACTTACTCATTTGTTACAAAAAACAACAACATTCTTTTGTGAAGCTACTTAAAACATCAATCATCAATCCCATTTTTAAGTTTGCCTAGATTTCAACCTAAATGATGTATATTGTCAAAGGTCTGGTTGCCTATTGTCGCATGTATTATTGGTCTCTTCTGGTACAAATTGTGTCTGATTTGATGCCAGCCTCAGAGAGAACATCAAATCTGGTCTAATAATTCATGTAATTGTAATCTGCTCTACTTAAACTAGAGGCTCCCAGGAGCCTGAATCGCTCACCTGATTTCTTATGCCAAAGTTTGAATAAATTTCACAAACTTTCAACTATACAAAGTTGCAAATAATCCTTTCAGTGGTTTCAGAGAAGATTTTTGGAAATCAGTTTAAATTAATAGAAAAAAAAAAACAGTTAAAGGGCAATAACTCCTATAAGGACCTTTTGATGCTAAACAAGAAAAGTTGCTTCGGATTTTCTCTATCTCTTATACTTTTTGAGTTACATTTTGTATAAGCCAAAAACAATGGTCTGACCCCCCCCTGTTCTATTTTTAGCAATGGCGGCCATGTTGGTTGGTTGACGTGTATATAATTCACAAACTTGGTAGAGGACATCCTAAAGATCAATTGTACCAAGTTTCAAAGCAATCCCTTCAGTGGTTTCAGAGAAGAAGATTTTTGAAAATCAGTTAAAATTAATGGAAAAAAAACAGTTAAAGGGGAATAACTCTTAAATGGCTGATCTGACCATTTTGACCCTGAAATCATTTTTGTAGATCTCAATGAGTTGAACAATTCTGCAATGCTAACTTTTCCTCTAGCTCTAACGGTGTTCAAGATATTGTCCAAAAACTGCTAAAATGGTCAATTTTGACGATTAAAGGGCAATAACTCCTATAAGGAGTCGTTTCACAACTTCGACTCAATGGAGAGATTTGTAGAGCTTTTGATGCTGAACAAGGAAGGTTGCTTCGGATTTTCTCTATCTTTTATACTTTTTGAGTTATAAGCCAAAAACAATGGTCTGATCCCCCTGTTCTATTTTTAGCAACGGCGGCCATGTTGGTTGGTTGACGTGTATATAATTCACAAACTTGGTAGAGGACATCCTAAAGATCATGTATACCAAGTATCAATGCAATCCCTTCAGTGGTTTCAGAGAAGAAGATTTTTAAAAATCAGTTAAAATCAATGGAAAAAACAGTTAAAGGGGAATAACTCTTAAACGGCTGATCTGACAATTTTGACCCTGAAATCATTTTTGTAGATCTCAATGAGCTAAACAATTCTGCAATGCTAACTTTTCCTCTAGCTCTAATGATTTCAAGATATAGTCCAAAAACTGCAAAAATGGTCAATTTTGATGATTAAAGGGCAATAACTCCTATAAGGAGTCGTTTCACAACTTCGACTCAATGGAGAGATTTGTAGAGCTTTTGATGCTGAACAAGGAAGGTTGCTTCGGATTTTCTCTATCTTTTATACTTTTTGAGTTATAAGCCAAAAACAATGGTCTGACCCCCCTGTTCTATTTTTAGCAACGGCGGCCATGTTGGTTGGTCGACATGTATATAATTCACAAACTTGGTAGAGGACATCCTAAAGATCATGTATACCAAGTATCAATGCAATCCCTTCAGTAGTTTCAGAGAAGAAGATCTTTGAAGAAAAGTTAACGGACGGACGACGGACGACGGACGGACGACGGACGGACGGACGACGGACGCTTAACGATGACAATAGCTCACCTGACCCTACGGGTCAGGTGAGCTAAAAAGATTATATTGGTGCTTGTGCTTCTTTTAACATGTTCAGTTCTTTTTTTTTTAAATAGAGACATTTTACCTACACAACTCTCTTAAACAAATAAAGGTCTTCATTGATACTTAAAATCTATAAATATAAACTACTGTACGCAATATACAATATTTTTATAAGATTTAATACTAAAATACAACATAAAACCCCATTATTTGTTACCTTTTTAGGGCAATATAACCCATAAAAAATATCCCTTTTATGAACAATACAACCAAAATGAAACTATATTTAAAGGACACCTGCTTATAAAGGGCATGATTTTGTCGTCCCAAGACTGCCCTTTAAATACAGGTTTGACTGTATATTATCATTATCTTGGTCAATATTTACTAAGAGACTAATTGCAAATTATGAACTTAAAGTTTATCAAGAACTAAGCTTCCATAGTGAGGAAGAACTTTACCAAGTCCTGCTTGGTAGACATCTCAGAGCGGACTGTTTAGATGAGGATGATTACACTGATTTTCACAAACTTTGCCATGTTCATGTCATCCAGTGTATGGCACATTTCAATCGTTCTCTTAACTGGCTCTAATTATAATAAACATGTGCATACATGTAATGATGCATGATATTTCATCGGACTTGCAATATAAATGGTCACCATAAAATCATAATGAGTGTAAATATTTTGTATGCCTTATATTTAGAGTTGTTTATAACTATTCTTTTCTCTAAACGTTAGTATTTCTTTATTATCAATGTCTCATATTAATATTATGTATTAAATGTAATGTTCATATAAATCTCATTTTTGAGGAAATAAAGATATGAATGAATGAATGAAAGAACATCCTTCATTTTGTAAGTGCCTAGGATATAGCTAACATTTGACCATTATGATTCCAGGAAATAAGCCTAATGCCTAGAAAAAAATAGGCAATTAGTAAAATGACTAGGCATAAGCTTATTGCCTAGGAAATAGGCTTCATGCCTGATTTTGCTTATTGCCGCTAACATATATAAATGGAACTTTACCTTCTGTCTCACAAATTTGTGATTCTTTATTACAATCTATACATTTTTGACAAAGCTAAATGGTGGAAATATATAAGCCATTCATTTTGAAGGTATGAAATGATTATTAAGATTTTATTCGGCACCACGGAAAATAATGTGTATTTGTTTAGAAAATGTTGGTCTGTTACACGTGACCACAAGAAGTATATATTTATTGGAAGTGACGGAACTGTCAGTCGACTTCGGACGTTGGCAAGAGAAAATTTTTACTTAGTCATTCAAAGGTAAGTGGATTAAACCGTGAATCAGCATAAATCTACATGATTTACAATTATAACACAAGTCAATGATGTTTTGAATGAAGTGAGAAAATATCTTAATGATGTATATTGAACTAAATAATAGGCTTATTATGTGTAATTTGTACTATTGATAAAGATTAAACGTTAAACGCTGATGTCTTTCTTTGAAATACATCTTAATATGCACATTGATTTTGAGAAAGATATAATAAACGTCCAAATAAGAAATAGAGACAGATTTTTTTTCAGTTTTCATTATATAATACCTATACAATTATTTTGGGCACAAAAAGCCGCCACAAATAAATGCAAAAGTCTCAAACATACGCTACAACTGCCATGCCTATTCTTGGGACTACAACATTACGAGTAGTCTTAAAAATCATTATAGTTCTTATACTTAGGACAACTCGGATAAACATTCAACGTTCTAGCTGTTGTTTGGTTCATATTAGTACCACATACACCAAATTTTCCGCCTCTACCCACCTCTACCCGGCTCTCCCCTTTTCGTCGGAGTGGCCTTTAAAATTTCTGTTCCTGTGTTTCCCTATCCGCGCTGGTTACGGATGGCGAATATGCCTCTAGTAGCGCTAAGCATTTACACCACTTCATTATCATCATATGTTCATTTTATCTGCCTTTTCATATTCATTTCCCTGATAGAGTTAAACAATAACTTAATAATTTGTGATGCTTTGGAGTAAATCAATAACTAGATAACTATCGCTCTTGTTCCCACTCCATCCTACGTTTCTACGCTGAACTCGCCTGTAAAAGTACATGTAAGCGGACCTTGAACCCTGTTGAAAATTGATGGTGTTTGGTCATAATAGGGAAAACTTAGCGATCAAACTTGTGGAAAAAATGCTTATGAAAGAACACTGCAGCAGGTTTACAGTATGAGTATTTACCCAAATGATCATCCTCAGTAGGATAACTTGCTCTACCTAAACCATCCATTTATTTTCCAATTGCAATCCATCCCACTTCATCATCATTTCATATTTATTTTGTCAATGTCTCGTGCGGGGCCCGGGAGGCGAATAGGCCCGCAGCAGCGCTAAGCTTGTCGGTAAAAGTCCACTAAAGAGCGCTCAGAAACCTGACATCGGGGTCAGGCCGCTTTGCCCACAAAGCGACTGGGATGTGTGCCCCAGGTGGTTGAATGGGGCAGCCCTGACATCGAGAGATGCGGAGTCGTCAGGCGATAATGCGGAAAACCTGACCGCAAACCATAGTGGTGCACCGTGTTGGGAAAAATGTCACGTTCCTCGCACGTTAAAGAACCCTGCTGCAGGTCTCGGTAAGAGTAGGACCCGTAGGATCTCCATGCAGGAGGCTAAATTTCCCGTCCCTACCCATCACTCCTTTTTCCAGTGGCAGTCAAAACTATCCTACCCGATTGGCCTTGTGTCCCCATTTCCTCCACTTCATCATCGTTTCATGTTCATTGTATCACCATTTTCATGTTCATCTCCCGGATATAGCCGAAATCGTGCTGCTTGGGAGTAAAGCAATAACTAACTAACTAACTAACTAATTATTTTGTCAAAATTTAATGTTCTTGGCCACGATAAAGAAGATGCACTGCTTGGTAGTAAAACAATAGCATGCCATTGAAGGCGTTGCGTGATTTAAGTGTTCATAACTAATGCCTGTATCCCTATTGAGTCGTCAATACGACAGACCTTTATTTTAATAATAATTTTTGTAATTTAAAAGTAGGTTTTTGAATGCCCCTTTGCTGCTTCTACCATCATTTTTTTTATTAATAATCATATCAGCATTTTTTAACCGAAGTTGTTGGACATATTTTTTAGTTTTTCTTTTTAGTTGCCTGTACTAAGTCAGAACCATTGCAATCTTCAATTTTTCCGGTATGTCTTCCTTGTTCTGTCTTTTCTCTAAGACATATGAGATTGATCCTTCTACCAAGTTCGGTAGTTTTGTTATTACCTTTATTTTAGCATTATTTCACTCTCGTTTTAAGGCCGATATGCCTCCAAATTCGGTAGTCAGAATTTGTAGCGGTTGCCGGGGTTATTCAGTCTAGCCCGAATTCTTGTCTTGAAAAATGCCCGTCTCGATGACTTAAAAAATCAAAAAGTTTTTAAGTGTGTTTTGGATGATTTTATACACATAGATGATTATTAAAAATTATCAAAACGATTTATTTTAACATTACACATTAAAACTTATCACTCAATATAGATGCGCAATTTATAATGGCATTACTACAAATGTTTCCATAGATGAGTGACACCAACAATTTGAAAAAACTATTTTTTTTTTTAGAATTTCATAAAACTTGCACACATATAAACTCATTAGGTAAGCTGATTTTGGGGTCAATATATTGTCTTAGTCACAAGTTCTGAAAGCCTTCGAAAATTGAGGCTTAACTTGGTTTACAAACCAAAAATGTGGCGCTATAACACTCTAGGAGCTTACTTTGGACAGAAAACGCCTATTGATTGCGGGGTGAAAAATTTGAAAAAAAAGAGTTTTTAGGTAGTTCAAAGACACACACCGACTTACTATATAACATCCAAACGAAAAACATCGTTCTCAGGCATATCATATAATGTATCTGAGAACTCTCACCGCTCGAGAATGAAGAAATCTGTTGACTCAGGGAGGGGCTTAAGCTGTGCATTTTGTGAAAGAAAGCAAAGGGTATACTACGGCATTCCAATGCCATAAGTCAAAAAGTGGAAGAACAAAATCAATCAATACAAAATATAGTAAACAACACAATGAAAAAGGAAACACAGAAACATTAACGGAATATGTCTTATGACATGTATGCTTCCACACTCCAAACAGGAAGTAGAAGTCGATAGGTCTGAAAATCGCCTCTAGGACATACAGTTTGTCATACAGAACCACACTGCCATATTTCTAATCATTCTCATGTACAGTTTCCGAGAAAAGCATGACGGAAATTTATTTTGACCAAGCAGGACTCGACAGGTCTGAGGACGTAAAAGTTGGAATACGGAACCACCATGCCAAATTTCAAATCAATATAATGTACAGTTTATGAAAAAAGCTTAAGACGGAATTCGTACAGACTGACATGAATAAAAAATAACGTCCCCTGACATGTCATGGGGCATGAAAAGACGAGTAGCAATCACCATGCCAACTTAGAGTCGAAACCAGAGTAAAATCAAGTGCTCCGGAAGGAATCTTCTAAACCCCTCAGTTAAGACTTAACTTGGTTTGATTGTTTCTGAGGGATCCTTCGCAGAACTGATGTTTCTAAAGTCAGCCAGTGCAGAACTGATGCGGACACTTTTATTTTCTTTTCGTCACAAACACTATCGCCAACAACAGTTTAAGATATATTGACAAAGATCTTGATTTTGCACTTATTGCTTAACATCTAATAAAAATTATTGCATAATTTTGTTTCATTGCATTTGCATTAAAAAGTTGTCTGATCTTGTAAAGGTTATGATCATTTGTTGGACAAGATTTTCATCATTGTCTTGATGTGACTTATAAAGTTAGTGATTTACACCTTAGCAATACTATATAGGCTATGTTAACATGAAAAAGGTGGATAAAATGAACATGAAATGATGATATAATATATGTGGATGGGTTGGAAAACACAGTTTATTTTGAAGACCACAGAAAGCGGTCAAAAGTGATCTTTGACTCGAATGAAGCATGGCACTCGTCGAGTGCCACTCGAACGATGGCTCCTCGGACAAGTGCCACCGTATCCAGTCGCCCAGGGTAAACACGTCAGTCACTCTGTGAGTTGAGCACTAATTCAAAGACCCTTAGTCGCCTCATTCGAGGGGCGAATGATAGTCTTTGCTGCGGGCTGATTCGCCAGCAGAACGCGCACTGGACTTATTTGCCATAAAGGATAAATACTATTGCATGTGCAGTAGAAAATGCTATTAACTGTTTGCTTCCATACAAACGACATTTGCCCATATGTTTTTTGTTGCTATGAAGACCAGATGAAAGATTCAGGCTTAGGAGCCTCTTGCATATAACATGCTGTACAAAGACGATCACCTGAGCATTAAATAATTTTCAAGATCTCTCTTGCAACAACATTTGGAGTTGTATTACTTATACTGTTAAACAAGGGAGATTGTGCACAACAAAACTTTATATAACCCTCCACTTTTTAAATGTAAGAACCATTGTGATTTTCATTTCCCTGGGTTGTTTCTTACACACTTTTAACAGTTTGTTTTACATTTACAAATTCTTGTTGAAAAGGGGCTGCAAGTCGACCTCTTCATGATGTTTCGTCCTAATTTTTAATGTTTTCCCAGTGAAATAAACGCTTTATTGGCTCAAATTTCAGGTAATTAAAATACATGACTGTGTAGATTTCGATTGGAAGACAGAGTTGTCAGATAACCCCTTATAGTTTAAGATAAAAGATTATTTTATAACAAGTTAAGGCTTCTTGAAGCATCTTCCTTCTCCTTTTCAGAGTTTTAACTTTGTTCTTTGATATAAGTAAGATGCCATGACTAGCATTTACTGTAAGGTTCCATCAAAGTGCTATATGATCTTTAAAAAGGTTCAAGTCAAATTTCAATTAAATACTTAAGGGACTTTAATATATATTACATACGATTAATGTATTGGTACAGCTGTTTTAACAATATATCATAGGATTTTACCAAAAGCAAACATGGCAAATGGCAATTCATTTTTAAGGCAAATTGAAATAAATTAAAATAGAGATATCACTATGATGAGAAGAATAAATGTTGAATGTCATTTTCTATTGAATACAATCACGACAAGGCCTCCCTGATGCTATAAATAAATTTCTTGTATTAAATTCAATAATTTCTATATTCTCCGTTAATGTTAGTTTAGTCCGGATTTATATGCTCGTTTGATGATCATATCTTTTCCATTATATGGAATTGTGAGTAACAACAGAGTGAAATTGTGTAGCTGGAGAGAAATAGCTGTATCATGCTTCGTATGGCCTTGTCAATAAAATATCCTCCGTGGGTTCAGTAAATAGTCAGGTCAAACAGGGGCATTCTTAAAGTAGAATTACAATTTATCTATTGAAGGTCTATGGTTCAATTGCTCAAACTAAACTTCAATGATACCCCGTAACTTTGACTGTCGGTAAAGAATTTCATCCAATCAGTATGTCTTATTTTCTTGTACTGAAAAGATCAAAAATAGACACTTTCCATATCATCGCTCCCCCACTACCACCAAACAATGACGAAGCAGTTTTCCCTATCGTCAAGATGAGAACATATAAAGTGACCGATGATTAATTTACCCACTATTGAACATAACAACCAGTTATACATGTTGTTAATGGAAAAATCGGTATGTCATTGAAGATTTCAGCTTGTGAACTTTTAATATCACTTGATCCTTTTAAATTTCCGATAGGGATATTAAGTGTCAAGTCTTAACCTTTGAAATTATTGACACTTCATGCTGGAGTGGACTGTCAGCAAATTCAGAGCCAATAACTGATTGGTGTGCAAACTACTCCTATGACATAAGCCTTTGTTTGTGCCCTTTCATACTTAGATGTGAGAGATGCGCCTCGTGGGTTCTTCAAAAGACAAGTCCACAAATTCTTATGTTACAGGACTAATTTGAAACTACATTTGAAGTGCAAAACGAAACTGTAATATCTGCAAAAAATGTTTCATGACTTAACTGTCTAAGGTTTTCTCCACTATACGTAGGTTTCTTGCTGTAATGTCACCAACTGAAACTAGACTTTCTAAGTTTCATATAACTACATTTGGTTAAAGATACAAAATTGGAATGCATTGCACGGGTATTATTAAAATAGTATTCACGTTAGGTGTCAGTTAGCATTAACATAATACAAAGAAGATTTATTTGCTCAATATGTTTTGATTTTCTTACATTAAACAAAATTCTGTTTAGTACGAAGATCTTATGAATCTATTTTCATATTTTTTTTAAAATTTTCCAATTTTAGTTATAAATATCCTAATTCATATATGATAACTACACTCAAGCAAACAACTCATGTTGTTGCTCATGAAATAATAAATAAAATAAAATGCTTCCTTTTTCAAATGAAGTCTACTTGTGAGTACATATATCAAAATAGCTGTATTGTGCTTATGGCTGTGAAAGGGCTTTGATATTATAAGGCGAATGTATACCTTTTGTACTAATAGATTTTAAACGTCTCTATTACTGTCACTCCAATTCATATATCTTGTCAAAGGTGGTAAAGTGAGAATGTTCCTTGAATACCATGTCACGTAGACAGAAGTTAAAATCATTTTGTCATGCTCGCATGTTACTCAGCACAGAGCTTCACTGTCTTAAGCCGTCTTGAACTGCAAGAACGCCTAAATCAAATCAAATTGTTTTTAAACAATTTTATCGTGCTCGCATCGAAGTCAGCACCGAGTTTAACTGACACTAGCCTTGTTGGAGTGACAAATGAAGTTCACCATTGTCGCATGCCACATATATTATTTTCTCATCAGCACCGAGTTGTACTATCTGGTGTCTCTGTTATCTGTAACAGACGATTACAATTAAAATCATTTTATTATTCTCGCATGCAATGCTTTTCGAGTCTCCGTGAACTGAAGATAGAAGGTTAGTTAGTTAATTATACCCCTGCTTCGAATAAGAGGGGGTGGGGGTATACTGTTTTACCCTTGTCCGTTCGTTCGTTCGTCCGCCCGTAACATAATTTCCGTCACAGTTGTCTCATAAACTACATGACGCAGAGGTCTGATATTTTGTGTATTGCTATCTCCTATAGTACCATATGGTGTTTACCGATATCATGCTCCTAGGTCAACTACTTCCTGTTTACCGAATACTTAGGTTTTTTACACATAGTGTACATACATTCAAAATTGCCGCCACAGTTTTCTTAGCAATTACACGATGTAGAGGTCTGAAATTTACATATAGCTTTATCCTATAGCCTCATATGGTGTATAGTGATTTTATGTTCCTAGGTCAACTACATCCTGTTTACCGAGTATTTAAACTTGTATGCATGGCATAGTTTGGGGAGCGGGTGTATCACTAGTGAGCATTAGCTCACAGATTCACTTGTTAGTTATTGCTTAACTCCCAAGAAGCGCGAATACGGGTTTATCAGGGCGAGGAACATAAAAGGGGTGGTACAATGAACATGTAATGATAATGAAGTGGAGAAATAGTGGACATACGGCCAATCGGGGAGTTTTGGCTGCCACAGAAAAAAGGAGCCATGGGTAGATTCTGGCAATTTAGCCTATTGTGTGGGGATCCTACTTGTCCTAATCTTAACGAGACCTGTAGCAGGGTTTAGCGTGCTAGGAACGTTGCATTTTTCCGACACGGCGCACCACTTTGTTTTTTGGTCAAATTTTTCGCATTATATCCTGACGACTACGGCATTCATTATGACATGGCTGTCCCATTCAACCATCTGGGCCCACATCTCAACTATGTGCAAAGCGGTTACCATTCAAATCTTTATCATGCTTGCTATAGATCAGCACAGATTGTAACTGCCTTGAGCAATCGTACACTGAAAAAAATTGTTTGCATGTGATTATCAAATACAAAGTAAAGGGATGATTAGGAAGTTGCTTGTCGCCTCAATTTTTTTTTAGAAGATTGGTTTCTTTTACAAACTTTTAAAACTGTATAATGTTTCATATGCATGTAAAGTGCTAGTATCAGTTTTCTAACAAGTTTTAATATGTAAGGTAAAATATCACAAAACAATACATATATTGGAATATTTGAAATGTCTATCTTTAAAAGGGACATCAAATTAATGACAAAAACGAAGTGAAGTCCAAAGGTATACGGTCACGTCCACATACTGACTACCGGAACGCATGTCGCATGACTTTGCAGAATTCTTAATGACAATGCAGTTTATAATTCAAGTAACCAATGGGAGTGCAAAATTGTTAAAATTTTAATAACAAATCATCATGTAATGTGTCTATTTTTTCAAAAGAAAACTCCTGAATCATGTTTCCTGCATAAAGAAACATAACAAATTCAGCTAAGAGATACATGAACTTTCGTTATGATAATAAAGCTGTCAACAATATTTCGTTCGTTATTATTCACGATGCATAATGTCACCTTCCTTAAACTATTTTATCAAATAAAAGCATCAAAACAACTCGAACAAAGAGGCGACATATATAAGTCTGCATCAGCCAAATGCATATTTTATAAAGTACAGGATGAATGGGAGGTTTTTCTGTTTTGCAAAGTCATCTCAGACAGCTATGTCTCGTGTACTTTACTTTAATCGGCTTAATTAGAAAATAAATAATTCTATTTAAACTAAATTACTGTATTTAAACCTATTTATCCATATTTATATTTGATTGTTAGGACCTATATTGGTCACGCATCTTTGACTATCGTTTCACTTTTACGTTAGAGAAATGATTTAATGGCTTGATTGTTTCGATTATGTTTTTGCATCATTTGTTTGGATGTCATCAACCTGTCCTTGTCAAACGTTATCTGATATAATTTAACAATATAGAACATTTATACATCTTTATTGAAACAACATGTATACAAGACAATCTTCTTGGACGGTGCTCCTTTGTTTGGACCCGATGTATATGATTTGAATACGCGTGATACGATATCTATTTCTACTTAAGGGGTAATCAAAATGAAATCAATTTTAGTAACATAAACTTTATAATTTTATCTAGCTTTTAAAGCAAAGTGCGCTGTTCCGATTATTGGTCATCCGTGGAGGTAGCAGACTGCGAAAAGGCCCATAGCAGAGGCAAGCTTGTCGTAATAGAGGCGACTAAGGGTCTTGAGATTCTGATTTCGGTCGCTTACTCAGCCAACAGGGCTATCAACGTGTGTACCCTAGGTGGCTGAATAGATTTGCGATACGTGCGCCTGATCGCTTTATACAGTGGGTCAACGTACGTGGAGATGCCATGCTTTTCCAGTGCAAATCTAAACTCCTATCTCCTCCTGGTGTTGTGTCCCCATTTCCTCCACTTCGTCATCCTTTCGTGATCATTTTGTCACCCCTTTCAAGTTCATCGCCTTGATGTAGCATAATACGTGCTGATTGGGAGTGAAGTTAAGACAAACTTACTAAGTTTCATGCAAGATAATGGTCTCTTAGTGAACCGCCAAATAGTGCATCACATGCATAGACTATATTTCCGCCCAGGCTACGTCCTTATAAAGTGGACTTAAAAAAATACAGTTCTTAACGTCTTCACATTCTCATGATCATTTCATGTGCATTTTATTATTCTTATATACTAGGCTAAACCGATTACTGGTCATTTTAAGAGAGAAATCGCTATAAATACGACTGTATAGAAATCGCGTGGTCATTCATTGAAGAACCTAGCTACTGTAACAATAAAGTTGCTCATTAGACATCTTTGATTTGGCGATCTACATTGCGGTCCCATAAGTTGTAAATTTGTCTAACTCAAACAAATCTTCAAAATGTTTCTGAATACCGACCATACTCAAAATGACAATGGGTATATGAAAATTTTGATTTAAAACCTTAGTTAACTAAATCAATTTGTTTGATTAAAATACATTTTCAATAATCTGATCCTGAATTCATTTTAAGTTCAGAATAAAAAGTCTTCAGGAATTAACTCAGCAATATTTTAGTACCAAATGTAACGTCTAATGAATGGAAATACGTCCGGTGTGATTCGTTTTCGGCGTTGCACCATTACGAGGAATGGGACTGCATTGTAGCTCCGCCCAACCAAAGATGAACCAATCATGTAGAGTTTTGAACAAACAATGAAACTGCTGTTATCTTTTGTTAAGCAGGATCTGACTGGTCTTGCACTTAACCTGCTGAAAGATTCTTAATCCAAGACCCGTTTGTTACATTACAAAATCAAATTTCCTTGCGATACTAAGAATCCGCCAAATTTTAATAGTAGTGTCCACCCTCTTTGGTGGACAAACATTTTTGTCCTTTCCGTCTGTCCGTCACAAAGTTAGTCCTTCAACCTCTCAGAAACTTTTCAATGGGATCAAATGATACATAATATGTAATAAGAACATAATATGAAGCTATTGATCTCAAAACTTTATGGCAGTTTTGGACGTTTGTACTTTAAATTTTTGAGTGGAAAGAGAGGGACATCGTTTTTTTTAGGCAAAAATAAACATTTATCAAATCATTTTTTTTATTCTTTTAATTTAATGATATCTCATACTGCTTCGCGAAGCCATAGTAAACTTCTCTGTATGGTCAAAGGTAAAAAGCCTGTCGTATCAGGGGTAGAGAAAATAGCAACGTGAATCATATTCTAACTGCTATTTTGGACCGCAAAGGTAACACATGCTGAACTTTAGAACCAGCTTTTGAAAATTTGATAAACTGGTAAAAATTAGGAACTAATCGTTTGTACAAAAGCCGTAACTAACGCTAGACAAAAAAGGAACAGTTGTCCCTTTTCAGGACACACAAACTCAAAATGAACTTTGAACTCTTGCTGACTTCTGAACATGTAAACGGACTTTAAAGTATTGTGATTTTGCAATTATGAATTTAATAATAATCTCATGAAATCTTATGAAAAAGTTAAAAAAGATCACTTTATATGAAAAATGATTTTAAGATGCGCATCGTTTAATAAGGAAATATTGAAAACTGTCTGTCGTGATGAATTCGATTTAATTTATTAGGAAGTCATTCGATTATACATGATTATTCAACTTGACTTAAAACCTTAAAAACTGCCGAATCATTCTATAACGTGTGGTAAATAAGCTAAATAAGAAACAGATTAATTGAAATATAAAACATTCATTAGCTTAACGTCTGTGTGCCTATTGAGATCTATCGATGTTCTATGTGACTTTTGAGATGATCTGATGCCTCTATTGTGTTCAACACCAAATAAGATCATAGAGAAGGAAAAAGCTTAGTCATTTCACTTCTGAAGAGCATCTGATACAGTGAGTTATCTCTTTTTAAATGCTTTATTATTGTGGTTTATTACTGTCTTTATGACTGGTTATAAACTTTTTATAAATTTATTTTAAAAATAAATTTTAGTTTATTTTATTGAAGATTTAACTTGAATTGATGAGGCTTTGTACTGAATTGTTCGGTTGTTATAAATGTTAGTAATAGCTTTAAATTTTTTTTACAACTCAAACAAGAATGGAAATAGTTATTATTATTTTTTTTATAACAATAAATGTACCATTGTGCCTATACTCTGCTTTTCTTATGTTCTGTAAACAAGGTTCCCTTTATAGATGACCCCTCAGCAATTGGTTAGAAAATTTACATATAAATTATTTCGTCTTTCTGTCTGTTATATCGAAAAAATATTTTACCTCTTCTTAACAATTGGTTCACTATTGGACAACAAATAGTCATTATGTTTGCATGCTTTTTTTTTAAACTTCCAGTAACTGTATCCGAAGCTTCTTTAAAATATGTTACATAGCTTTTTATTACTTTTCCACTATGGCTTGCGATTAAGATCAGTATATTTAAAGCTTCTTACACGTCAAAAATATATGGACAAGTCGATTTTCAACATTTTTATAAGAGCAGAAGAGACTTGCTTTCTGGGAAACCTTCAAACTTTTCGGAATTAATAAAAAAACGTTAAATAAAACGTATGACTTACATTATCATTTCTCCCTTATTAGTAGCATGCATCTTAATGATTACTGACATGATTCTTTATGTGATCAAAAATTGGCGACTACACGCTATATTACTATCACTGTATTTAATAGCTCCTTAGTTATTGGTATCAACGGGTGACTGATTTAAAAGTGCACAAAAGTAAAATGCACATGCACCCGGGAACAACATAGAGCTGCGATAACATAATCTGTGATTAACTGAAATCTGCAAGAAACACAGAAATTTACATGAAAAAAAATACAATTGCTTTACCGGATTCGACATACGGAATTGGAATTTGGAAGCGCAACGGGTGTGCTATAGCAGGCAGGAACTGCTTACTCTTCCTGAGTTCACTCTCATACTGACTCAAGTTCATGTTGTTGATTACTGTTAGGTTGATTTTGTGTTTCTTCGTGCTGTTCTCGATCGCGTTGCTGTTTTTTTGCTGTTACCATTTCGGCTCGAATTGGTGCCTCTTTGCTTCTTTCGTACTGCAGCATTGCAAACTTTCATTTCTCCGGCATGTCTTGTTTTGTCTTTTTTTGTCGAAGAAAATTAATGTGGTATCAATCACCACAGTCGTTTTGATATATCCTTTATTGACATATTTTATATGTTACATTAGATCATTTCAAATGAGTTCGGAAGAAACAACTACAAGACGCAATTATAGTTATTCGCATAACATTTAATTTTTGATTTGTTCCAGATTTTCTAAAATGAATAAAGCAGTTTAACATCACTTTCGTCTTCGACATAGCTTATCCTTGAATTATAAATATTTTTTGTAGATATGTCGATAACAAACAAAGTAAACCAGTTTGGTGATTATGTTGACACTAGTAATATGTCAGTGGACGATTGGGGAGACAGATGGAACAAAGCACAAACACAGTTCCACATGGATAAAGTCCATCCGTAAGTTTTCATAGAGGTTACGGAAGGGTATAACATCAAAATTACATAGCAGAATTTATTAACACAATGAATGTCCAAGTAAACCAAATAAACTGTTAAAACATAGCCATGTCTAGCTTGACGCATCTTCGCTAGCCAAGGGTTACGATCCGCCCCCCTCCTTTCAAGAGGAGGGGGGCGGATCGTAACCCTTGGCTAGCGAAGATGAGCTTGACGCAACTGGACAAAATGTATAGATAAAATGCTTTTGAAACTAATGCTAATGCAAATATTACCAAATATCAATGGGGTACTTATAGTATAACTAATGAGGGGTGGTGAATATCAATATTAATGTCACAAGTGTCGAATAACGCCGGGATTCAACAAGTGTGCGGAACAAGTTCCGCGCACGAGTTTAATCCATTATTTGTTATTACTCCGTTATTCGACACGAGTATTTTGCAAAAAACGTGTCGAATAAATCATCCAAAAAAATGAAAACGAATGTCATTGTACTAATCTTTGTTGCCTATTTTTCGCGAGAAACTTCACGAGGGTTAAATAAATTTGCACGCGAGTTTTGATATATTCTGTAATTCACTCAGTGAATATCTAGAAATTTATTTAACTGGGAAATCACGATATTACATCTATATCTATATAATAACGTGATATATTCACGCAAAATATTAAACAAATATAGACACCGCCTCCAGCGGAATCACAGACATTTGTTTTAGGCGAGAGAAAAAAGTGCAGAGACACGATATAGATATCTGAAGGCGCAATGAAACGGTTATCGTGAACTTGAGTTTTCTTGGTAAACAATTATACGGTTTACTCGAAGCATCATAAAGCTGTTAAAAATTTTGTTAACCCTTTGCCTCTACCTAAAATCTAGTTATGTGGTCTATAGAGTTCCTAATAATCTAGCAACGTCAATGAAAATAAAAAAAAAACAACCGAACAATATTTAACTTTTTGTTTGTTTGGTAATTTTCTATTAACCTTCGACTTGCATAAGACTCTTTCTGTGTCACCGAGACACATATATTTCAAATTAGCATCAACGAGTTAGGATATCAATGTTAAGTTGTGTTTTTCGCTTTAATTTATTCTTTGCAGTTATATCCCTGCAATCAAAGTTTGAGGGAATTTAGGAACCACCCTAACTGTCCGCGGCCGTCTGTCCACATACCTAGTGAGCGCAACTCCTCCTAAACCGCTTTACAATTTTTTATGAAACTTTACATGAAGGAGTGAATCATATGTAGATGAACATGAATAATTTTATTACTCTCAGACACCATTCAGGGAAGATAATTGGACGTAAGGCTTCTTAAAGTATTCAATGGGAGACCTCGTTAACCCAACTCCTCCTAAACCACTTGATGGATTTTGATGAATCATTACATGAAGGAAGTACATCACATGTAGATATGCATGAAGAATTTTCATTGTTCTCGGATATCATTGAGGGGAGGTCATTGGACTTGAGGTTATTTGACAGGTATCCTTTTGCGAGCTCGCTCGCAGTATTACTTAATTGTTTGTCTTTGACTTTTTGGACGACTTTCGATATTTGAATGTACCACTACACCTTGACTTAAAGTGATCTTTAAATTTATACGTGTTTATATTGTTATTCGCTCGACTGACGTCTCAACGGAGTTACGTTATCTGTGGAAATCGAAAAGTATCCGATTTATATTACATAATGCTTTAATTTTTTTTTCAGCATGCTTGAAAAATTTTATACAGATTTGACAGGCGGCCGATCATCATTACGCATATTTCTTCCTTTGTGTGGCAAAACATGGGATCTGAAATGGTAAAAATTGGCCAGGATTGTATTAATTTCAGCTTCAGTATATATGTTTTGTCAATTTGCAAACGGTATAGATTAATAAGTCATTAATAGACAGCTGGTTAACCAAAAGGTGACAGAATATAATATTTTTCTTTGCTTGTTCAGTTTTCAACAATCAATGACGCCAAGTATTTTTTATATTCCTTCCCGTTAAAAATATACTGATGTCTTATATTTTTGATGTAATACGATAACAGCTAGTGGGCAATTTTTATTACGACGAACTATTACAGTAACACAAAAAGAACATTCGCGAACTTTATTTACTTGGGGTTTTAAAAGTACATGAAAAAAAAAAGAATTTAGAAATAAAAACGTATTCCTGTCAATTTTGTTTGCAATTATCATTTTAATTCAATTTCTTCCATTCACTTGCATATCCTCTGAGCCAGAGTTGGCTTTTCTTTTCAGAAATACTTTGTTTTTCGACCTTCCTTGATTTTTTTTTTAATTAGCAGGCTGCTGCTGATCGGTTCGTTACAGAAATTAACAACATTAACCATTTTATTTGCGAACGTTTTAGGAATTTATAATTTTTTAATTAATATTCAATCATCGGGTGCTCATTTAGATCCACATTCTATCATAAAACAAAAGCGTTCGATTTACTTTGATTTTTTCTTTGTAGGCTAGCAGATAAAGGTCATGATGTTGTCGGTTGTGAAGGAGTTGATCTCGGTTGTCGAGAGTTTTTCGAGGAACAAAATATTCCGTACACATGTGAACCCATTAAAGGCATAGATGGTGTAGTTTATAAGGTAAGTTAAGAAATAGGTTGATTGATTGATTGATTGATTCTCTTTATTTTCTCCATAAATGAAGACTTACATATTGCAATAAACATAAACATAGAAGTACATCAACACGAGTTTCACATGAATTGAGCTTCAAATGGAGCTCATGTAAACATAATGTAAATTTCACACGAATTTCACATGAAATTGGCTCAGGTGAAAAAATGTGAACTTTTTCTGAATTAATGTGGTTTTCATATGAAACTTACGTGAGATTCATGTGAATTTCACGTTTAAGTTCTTTCGTATGAATCTCACATGAACTCCTCGCACAAGTCTCACAAATTAGCTCGTCTTGATGAATTTCATATGAGTCTTTTCATGTGAAAGCCGGATAAGTCTAATTTGCCTGTGTTAACAAGCCTTAATGGTAACGACGATTTCACTGGAATCAGAAATTCTTTGAATAAGGACAATTTTGCATTCATTATATCTCCTTGTACACAGAAGTAATCAAGTCATGTGAAAAAAAACTTAGCTAAGAAATTAAATCCATTCTCTTATTTGTGGAACTTAACCTCTCTGTATCCAATTTCAGGCAACAAATGGAAAGAAAATAACACTTTACAGATGTGATTATTTCCAATTATCCAGGTATTGCTTATATAGTGATAATACAATGTATTTTGCTATATCCTGATGGTAACTTATATTGTGTAAACACAAACAACATATACATGAAACAAAATATTAACTAAAGGCATTGCTAACAAGAAACATCGAATCTATTTTATGGGTAGAAAAAATGTATTGACGTAAAGAGTATACACTTTTGCCTTATTGTTGAGATATAATATATTGGGTAGAACACCGTCTAAACACAACCATTTGAAAAGTCTGCATCCCGTACACTGAGTTGGTGAGTGAGTTGGTGTTTTTCATACTAGCAACACTAAATATGGATTATACAAAGGCCATGAACATGAAAAAAAAATGATGATCAATATGATATATCTGAAATGTATATTGACTGTTCTCAATTTTCTGAAATTTTCAGCAAAATCATTGGAACATTTGATTGTATATGGGACAGAGGATCCTTTGTAGCAATAAGTGTGACACAGCGTCAAGAGTAGGTATATTATAGAGGTTTTAAAAAAAAAAAATTTTTGATGAAGGTTTGTTTTTAAAGCTATAATGTAGTAGTTTTTAAGAGCCTTACTTAAATCATATGTTGATAATGACAATGGGTTTTTAAAGTCGTAACTATAGGAGAATGCCCCTCTGCAGCGTATATTTTTCACGCTGTGTGCAATGCATAGGTCGTCCATGTAAGCTGCCACAGAGTATCCTTTGTTATCGCTGTAATACGGCTCATCTTCCAACACGGGGAGGTACTGGTCGGAATTCTGGAAGACAAATAAAATCATATGTTACTAGCTTCGGTACACGTATACGTTTCAATCTTTTTCACCTTTCCCGAACATTTGATAAAACTATAATATTAGTTCAGTCATGTTCATCTCCCGGATATAGCCGAAATCGTGCTGCTTGGGAGTAAAGCAATAACTAACTAACTAACTATAATATTAGTTCACAGTATTACAATATTAGTATAAAGAATTCTGTAACCTTTGTTTTTGCTGCAGGTATGCAAATATAACACTACCATTATTAAAGAAGAATGGAAAGTATTTACTCGACTGTTTCTTGGTCGACAACAACAAATTTGGTGGTAAGTCCTTATTAAATGTCAGATTTTAATGAAATTTACAACGCATGTTTACGACTTAAGAGAGAGCACTCTAAATCTACATTATAATAGACTATATATGATCTCTCAACAATCATATGATATGGTGTCTTTATTTACACCTTGAGAGGAAAATATGGTCGTAAATTGTAAAAAACCCAGAAAATATATTTTAGATAAGCCGCCTTTTGACTTAAATCAAGTAAATTTTAGGATTCGTCTACATAATTTACGCAGAATTTGTAAATATATGGAAGAATTTTTTTTACCTAATTATATTTCGAGTTCATGGTTGTCTTTAAAGAAGTTAACCCTGTTTTTTTAATTAGGTCCACCTTTCGATTGCACAGAGGAAGACGTAAAGAAATATTTTGGTATGTTTTCCTTATTTATATGTAAACGTACAGAGGTCAACAAACAAAGATATTAAAAAAAAATCCGAATTACTTCATAAGATGAATATGCGACAAAATCCAGATTGCGTTTTCTGTAAGGAAGAATCTGAATCTATTGAACACCTGTTCTGGACTTGTCCCAAGATTTCTGAGGTATGGGATGAGTTAAACCGGTGGATATATAGGGAAACAGAAATTGAACTCCCACTTAATTTAGAAATAGTTTTATTCGGCATTTTAGATAAAAACGATAAAAACTATATTCGGAACCTAATAATAATACTGGCAAAGTTTTACATCTACCGATGTAAACTGAATGAAGATTAAGTTAATATAATAGCACTTAGAAGTTATTTGAAAGAGAATCTTAACTTTGAGAAAACAATATTTCAAAAGAATAATCCTCCACAAAAATTCTTAAATTACTGGAACCCCTGGATGGCATTATTTTAGGAATACTACTATACTTTCCACAACCTGCGACCAAAGTAAATATTTACAACTCACTTCTTAATCGTGGATACACAGAAATCTGCAAAATTACTTTTCCAAGTTCATTAATTTTTCCTGTTTAGATATTATTGTAACAAAATGCAAATGAGATCAGCTTTCAAATGTGCCGGCAGTACTATAGGGGTTTTGATTTGGGTATTTACATTTTCATTTGTTTTTTTGTTTTTTGTTTTTTGTTTGTTTGTTTTTTTTTATTTGATTTTGTTTTTGTTTTGTGTCTTTTTTCTTCTTTTTCCTTTTGTTTTGTTTGTTGTTTTCTTTTTATGTGTCAATATTATATCATCATCATATTCAAATTGTACATTTATAGTTGGAGTGTACCTTTCTACTAACAAGTACTAACACTAGCTACTCCAAAATGCAATACCTCAAAATATTATACTATTATACTAACATTAACGGGGCCGGGATAAGGTACCGGTATTCGATGTTTTTCATACTAACAAATGTACCTTTTGAAATAAAAATGAAAAAATAAAAAAAAAAAAAAAAAAAAAAAAATCCGTTATCATTTTATGATTACACATCAACACCATTTAGTATATTATGAAAATTTAACGTTGTATTCTATTTAAATGTTTTTATTTTGAATTTTTTTTGGCGATTTATGCAGTCGATAGTAATGTAGTCATCGACAGGAATAAAGCACAAAATCGTTTATCTGTGGCAAGCCAGTCTTTTTAACTGTAGACTATTCATTCCCATTCTTCGTGGACTGGTCCGTCCGGTAAGCTTGCAAGCTGACTATAGAGATTTAACAGAAGAAAAGAAAGGGTAATAAGTAATGAATGCTGTCATTAAAAACATCCATAAATGAAAAACTGCAATAAAAAACAGCAATCTATCTTTAAACTAAAACAATGATATTAAGATGGATGAAACCCAATTGTTAGAATTAAAAAAAATAGCATGTTTAACAATTGTTGATTTTTAATTGTTAATTGTAACGTGGCTGAACGTTGTTTTTTTTTTGACAGGACGACAAAGCACGGCACGCAAAATGGTGACAAAGGATGTTTTTGGAAAATGGCAAGAAAGTTGGGGTATCAAATCATTCTTTGAAGAGGTTTACATGTTAGTGCCGAAGTAACTTTTGTTTTGAACATTTTACATATAGGTTGAATTACATTAGGATCTTTAGATAGTTCACATAATGTCAATTCATTTTTGATAAACATGTTTTTCACCATAAAATGTTGGGAGTAAATCTGCTTAATGAAAATGACAAGCAAAAAAATAAGAAAGAGAGGGGAAAATAATGAGACTTCTCGGATCACCAGGGTGACTGAAGATTTGCTTCACTCTACATTCATTACATTTTGTATGTGAAAATCATATTTTCATTTCTTCTAAACTGGTCAACATTTTATTTGTCATTATGTTTGTTTATTCTTGTTGATGTTTTAATGTTTATTGTAAGATTGTTATCGTCATAATTTATTTTTTTACAATAAAAGTAGAATTAATATTGAGTAATTATTACATCATATATCAAAACAGTTTTAATTAAATTTTGATTTTAGTTCTTTTACATGAAGACCTGCAATATCAAATATTATTATATATTTATATTTCTTCATTTTCGGAGGATCATTCTTTGAAAATTTTGATTTTCAACTTTGTACTCCACATTGCCACACAAACTAGAGGCTCCCAGGAGCCTGAATCGCTCACCTTGTATTCGATGATACTTATAAGTTGGATATTTTAACAAAGGACTGCTACTCTGTGGAATTATCAATTCTATTGTTCTAAGGGAAACAACTCCTATCAAGAAAGGTCTTACAACTTTGACCCCATTACATAATTTTTAGATCTTTGTGTGCTTAACCATATGCAATTTAAATTTTTCAAATATCTTGTATTGTTTCCAAGATATTAGTCTTAAAAAAGCAAAATTTGAAGAAGAAAAAACAAGAAAAAGGGCAATAACTCCTATAACCATGGTCAGATCTTCTTCAAAACTTCAGAGCAGGTAGATCTTTATGTGCTGATCGTTATTACCCAAATAGAATTTTAATATCTGTTACCATTTTTGAGTAATTTGCAAAAAACTGCAATTTACCCATATGTTCTATTTTTAGCCATGGCAGCCATTTTTTTGTCAAATCAAAATTTCGAACGATAATTTAGTAGACCACATACTACAGAACAACCCTACTAAGTTTCATTTCATTTGACTAAGCAGTTTCAGAGAAGAAGATTTTTGAAAAGTTGAACAAAAAACTGTGAAAATGGTCAATTTTTACAATCCAAGGAGTATAACTCCTATAGGAATGATCCTACAACTTTGACTCTGTTACAACTTTTGTAGATCTTGATGTGCTTAGTCATATGCAATTTAAATTTTTGAAATATCTTGTATAGTTTTCAAGATATAGGGCTAAATAAGTAAAAAAAAATTTTAAAAATCAAGAAAAAGGGCAATAACTCCTTCATCGGTTGTTGGATCTTCTTAAAAATTTCTGGGCAGGTAGATCTTGAGGTGCTGATCACTTTAATCTTTGCCAGAATTTTGATACATGTATCTGTTACGGTTTTTGAGTAATTTGCAAAAGACTGCAATTTACCCCTATGTTCTATTTTTAGCCATGGCGGCCGTGTTTTTTGTCAAATCAAAATTTCGAACAATAGTTTTGTAGAGGACATACTACAAAACAACCCTACCAAGTTTCATTACATTTGGCCAAGCGGTTTCAGAGAAGAAGATTTTTGAAAAGTTGAACGACGGACGACAGACGACGGACGCCAAGTGATTGCAAAAGCTCACATTGCCTTCGGCTAGGTGAGCTAAAAACTAAAGTGTCGTCTGAAAATTATCTTTGAAAGGCTTTGAACATCTTATAAAGATAGATTTGTTACACTTTGGCATTCCAATGGACTCCTCTCCTCACTGGCTTGTTTAAACTCTTACAAGACTAAATTTCTTCAGGAACAAGAAGATGGAAAAGACAAGTCCTTTAATCTCCGTTTCAGATATATTACGCTACGTTTGTTTGATGAATTCCTTCAATATATCATCCACAGTCAGATACTTAAGAAACCACCGAATCCACTTGCTCTACGTTATTCTTGGATTAACATCTCGAATTTGACGCGGGTGGTCATCTCAGTACAAAGAAAATACGATGAAAGATACGACTTAAAATTTAAAATTATTAATTTTCCTAACCTGGAAATAACATACATACTTCACTTGCATACGGTGTTTATATTTCACAACTGATGCGATACGCCAGGGCTTATTTAAATTTTGCAGATTATTTTATCCGACACTTCTATCTCCGTCATTATCAGACTAAAGTTTTAAGAAAAAACGTTTCTTACAATCTCTAAAATAATTCTCCCCTCGTTATCAGCCACTGGTCAAAAATTCCAAATTATGTTAGACCTAAACTTTTTAAAACCTTAACTCCTCTGACATCATAAGTCTAATTGCAACATAACTCGGTATGGTTGTTATTAGCATTCGGTGCTTAGAACTGATGTGGTGATTTTTTATTCGTCGTAAAACATGGCCGCTATGGCTAAAAATAGAACATAGGAGAAAATTGCAGATTTTTGCAAATAACTCAAAAAACGGCTACAGATATCAAAATTCTGGTAGATAAAAGTGATCAACACCCCAAGATCTACCTACCCTGAAATTTTCAAGATAATCCAACAACCCACGTAGGAGTTATTGCCCTTTTTGTGGATTTCTTTGCAAATTTTGCACCTGTTTAGCTCAATATCTTGAAAACTTTATTTGAGAAATGCTAATTGCATATTGTAAGGGGACGACCATTTGATTTTGAGGGGGGCTGGCAAATTTTGTAAATAAATATTCTGGCCTGGGAAAAGTTGGAAATAAATAATCTGGCATCTGTTTGCAAGAAAATAAATAATATGTCCCAAGATCCTTGCTCAATTAAGCTATTGTTTGCAGAAAATAAATATTCTGGCCCGCAAAATTTTGAAAATTAATAATCTGTCTCGACCAAAACTGCCAGCCCACTTCAGAATCAAATGGTCGTCCCCTTAAGCACATTAAGATCTACAAAATAAGTAATAGGGTGACCTTTTCTTTTAGGAGTTATTGCCTGTAGAACTTCAAAATTGAGCATTTCCACAGCATTTCCTCATTACATTGAAAACATTAACTCCTCTGACACTTTAAGTCCAATTGGAACCAAACTTGGTATAATTGTTTATAAGCATTAGGTGTATAGAACTGATGTGGTTGTAAAACATGGCTGCTGTGGCTAAAAATAGAACATAGGGGAAACAGCATTTTTTGATAATAACTCAAAAAGGGTGACAGATTTTTAAATTCTGATTGAAAACAAAAGTGATTACCACCTCAAGATCTACAGTCTCGTGCCAAAAGTATTTGCGGAAAAATGGCCGACGTCATCTTGGAGTTATCTCGCCTTGAATAGTAAAACAAGCAAAAAATATTAAAATAAAGCTGTGACTTATAGTGCAGCGGTTTGACCAGGAAAAAAAATGACTTTAATGGTCCGACAGAACACACACCTATATTGTATATCATTTTAAAGAGGAATATCTCTTGTTTCAGATAAAACAGGTCGTCACATGTTTCTATTGGTCAAATTTGAAATATTTAAGGTCAAAGGTCACATAGTTGGAAAGTTCAAAATTCTAGTTGTTTGCTTTGAAATAACACCTATAATATTTGTAATAAGTTATATGGCAGATATTGAATTTTAATTAGTCTTTAAAGTTAACAATTGAATTGAAGCTACAAAACATCTGCCCGAGTTTCAAAAAGTGACGTTAAATGACGTTTTTTGCTGGCTCTAAGAAAATACATTAAAACAGATATATTTATTTTGGTTTTACCGTTTTTATTTTAATTTTTTGCTACTAAAATGCATATAAATCAAAATTCAGACTTTAAACCATCCTATAAAACAGGTTATGCATCGCTAAAACAAATGACAGTAACGTAGGGGGCGTCCGAAAAATGTAGCTGCACACGAAAATGTCCTGTTTATTGACCATTTTAATGCTAATTGACAATTGAATAACATATATTACACACAAAATTATAAGAACGTTATCAAAAGGTTACAAAGAATAAACTATTTTACATTTATCCTAATAAATTAGTGAGAAGCAAAATCTAAGAAGTATCAAATCTCGAAGTGATAAAAAGATAATCAAACAATCAGTAGACATCGAAGCTAAAAGCCCAAACACATCTTAAGTGCAATCTCAGCAAAAACTCCGGCTTGGACAAGAAATTGCTACGGAAGGGTGCACAGTAATCAGTTATCAGCGGAGAATAATGATGAAAAGACAAATCTGCATGCATCTTAGGGATTGAAATCCTACATACGTCTACGAGCACATGGTGTCTTTCGTAATTGTCTACAATGCAAGGCTTACACATGTAAATGGAATATAGAAGTAATTAAATCAGATAGCATTTGCAAAAACACTGCAGTCCACTGTAATTTGGAAATATTTTGCCTTGCCCTTTTCACATGCATCAAAATTACATATAAACCATAACGCAGGAAACAAGTCGAGGAAAGTAGTCGTCTAAGAAATGATAGTTATGACTGGACTCGCGTGTACGTTGTTGTGTCTATATACGATCTATGATCGAACTATCAACGTCATCTTTTCACTGATTCAAGAAAAAGCCTAAGAAAAAGAACAAATTTACAGAGGACCCAATTGATAATCGACATGCCCAACTTTCTTATTGACTTATTTTTATTTGGCTGGTTGTTGTACTGAGATGATCACCTTATCATCCCTAATATGCCATCACAAACCCGATGTGTTTTGTGTAACTACCGGACCCAAAGATCGCAATGGAAGAGGGAGGTTTGGCGCGCCTTAAAACCTGGTTTAACCCACCATTTCTTTTGAAATGCCTGTACCAAGTCAGGCCCATTGCGATCTTCATTTTTTTCGGTATGTATTCCTTGTTTTGTTTCGTCTTATGGACATATGAGATTGATTCTCCAAGAACGGTAATTTTGTTATTACCTTTATTGACAATATATTTGTTTAGTTTGGTGATGTGTTTTAAGCAAACATTTAGGATTTCAATTGCACTAATTTTGCACCTTTGCATCCTGTTTTGTTTCTTTATTCATATGGAACAGACGTCTTACAATCACCTCTTGCCAAGTAGACTAGCTTTCTTTTTTACTTTTTTCACTGAACAATTCTAGATTTGGTGACTTCCTTCATCTCATCAACTCAAAAGACACAACGGATTCTGGGAAGTCTGCCTCATATTTAGATCTATACTCACTGAAGACATTCAACAAAGCTCTAGATCTATGATGAACGTGATGACTTCAACTTTCCCTTCCTGTGTAGCAATATTCCGTCTGCTCCCGCTTATGGCGTTTGCTATTAGCAGTGCGACGGGTGTGCTATAGCAAGCATAAATCGCTTACTCTTCCTGAGCACCCGAGTTTCTTTACGTTGTTGATTGCTATTCAGTTATTTTTGTATTTTTGTGTTTTCGTGCTGTGTGGTGTCTGTTTCTTCGTGCTGTTCTCGATCGTTTTTACTGGTTCATATTCTTCTAATGGTATAGCTTCTTAGTTTCTAACACCATTTAAAGAAAGGAGACATACTTGTAATGGCTTCGTTTTGTAGGGATCGACGCTCGTTAAATGCTTTTCTAGTTGCCAGCGGAAAACATTAAGCAAAACTATGCAGAGTCTGTTCTTAATAAAGCTTACTAGTATATATTCTTGTAAAAGCAGATGGGAGCACATCCAAAATATTGAAGCATTTTAAGATCGCTAATTGATATCTTTATCCCACTTCACTCCATACAAACTAAAAATACATGTATTATGCGATCTTTTGCCATACATGTATATCCCAAATAAAGTTTACATCTGATTGTATATTTGTAAGATTCCAGAATATTAATGCGCTGACGCAAAGACTTTTTTCAAATAAATTAAATTTACAACAAAGGTTCGGGCAATAAATTGGACGCGTGTTTCGTTTACTCAAGACTTATCAGAGACACTCTAGCCAAATAGCTGAAAATGCCAAGCTAAATATGAATATGAAGAGTATAGAGCAGTATACTAATCATAAACAGTAAAGTAACAACACGATAGTGCCGGGGACTGGATTCGAACTCATGACCCTTTGGTCGCAGTTAAAGATAAGATCTACCTTAGTCTTGGGTACATGTAAGAAGAATTTTCATAAATATTGAAATTTACACGGGAAAATTCCATGGCTTTGAACTATTTGTCAACACAAAAACACAAAGCTAAAGATCGATAGTTGTAATTGACTATAACACTTTGATGATGCACTTGTGCAGTACAATATTCGAACAAGCAGCGCTAGCTGATATTATACTCAGCATTGCTTCATTCAATATCGTTTTGTTGCCTTATAAAAAATCAAATTTAACTCGCAGAAGTGCAACAATATTTGTATCGATTATCATAAACAAAATCCACAGAATATAAACAAATGAATGTACGTGTGGACCTCAAACATCCGGCGACTTTCGTTGGTGGGTCATAAGATATTTTTGCAAAGGAACTTTTTCTAATTGAGTCAAAAACTCTATACATTTGTATGTACATATTTGTATTCGAATGTTGTAATGTTTGTTTAACCCTTTACAAGAGCCCCTGTGACCAAACTTGAATAGACGAGACCTCAAGGACGAGACACACTTCAAGTGAATCAAACATCATGCATTTGGGTACAATTTTAATATTTTTGCATGAAAATTTGCTTGGATGAAATTCGACATTCCAATGGACGCCCTCCATCTGCACTTGCTCAGCTAATAAATGAGGTGAATTCGATGAGAATTGCAGTTTGCGTTTTTCTACCTTATATTTTCATACATAAAGAATATGATATCGTGTATAAAAAACTCATGGACGTTCTACCTCGAGCGTTCTACAAAATTCACGTTTGTTGTTTTTAGATTTGAATTATTTGAAAGATGTAATTCGAATATCAAAATTGCTCAAAAAGATGTATTGTTACATTCTGTAGCAATAACCGTTTCTTCTTTGATGATTCGTTGACGAAGTTTGATCGAGATATGAGTATCCAGGTCCGAAGAAAGATATCATGCAATGCGTAGTAGCTACTGACTAGTACATGTTTTTTTTATTACTGAATGACCGTTTCTCTTGTAATTACGACCTTTTATTGTTTTGTCTTTTTTTTAATTAAGAATTCAAGACTACTTTTTATCGTTCTGCTAATATTATTTTTACTTTATTTTTTTCATAAATTTCTTTTTTAATACAAAAGAGCTAAATTTTATTTAGTTTTTTACAGGCCAAATACGGAAAGACTTGGGTCTCCGGGATTATATTTTGCAAAATTTGTTTATAATATGCGTAATAAAATCAACATTTCTGCACCGTTTTCAATAAAACTTTGCAGAATAGTTAAGTATATAATAACACAGAGTTCAAAGACTTTTAAAGTTACAAAACACAAGAAACATTTTGATAGGAAACAACTTTTTGTCTAAAATGTGATAAAAAAGTGAGCATTTTCAAAAGCATCGATTTTGATGAAAAACTCGAGTACAATCTGGCAAAATCTTTATTAACAGTAAGATAAAGGGTTATTCTTGATAATTTTGTTCAAAATTTTGATTTTTTCATGAAAGAAATATTTGTTTTGAAACTTCACACCAATGGAGGGATTTTTACAAAAATACACCACTGTTAAAAAAAGCGATTTTACCAAAAAATGCCCGAGACGAATTCGTGACAACCCACTTAAAATCAAAGCTAAATGGTTGTATAATATTCCCTAAAAAAATTAGCTGTGTGTTATGTCGGTACATTAAACTACTTAAATAGACGACTTTTTACCGATCAACCGCTGCACTATTACCTTAATATTTTGTTAGGTGTCCCTTGGATCTTGTGCAAGCCAAAACTCTCCGGCCTTGGAATTGATTTATATAAGTTTTGTACATATTCAGCCGTGAAGTTTTGCCAGATGTCAAAATTTGCATCAAACAGTTCCTGGGTTTTGTTATTCTCATAACACGTATTTGTAGAGTTCTTTTAATTCTAAGCCAGCAGTTTTCTATTATATTAATGTCCGGAGATTGGGCCGGCCATACCATACCATGGATATTATTTTCATGCTTGTAACGTTCCACAATCCGAGCCCTATGGACGGGGGCGTTGTCATCTTGGAAAGTGTAGGAATCGTCCGGGAAATGACGGGCTATAACTGGCCATAACTGATCGTCAAGTATTGAAATATATTTCTGGGCATTTATACTTCCATCGACCTTACAAAGAGTACCAACACCAAACCAAGTGATGCAACCCCATACCATAACAGAAACCTTAGGCACACACTCTGCATACATGCATTCTGGACGATACGCTTCCTTGGACGATCTCCACACATATACACGGTTGTTTTGGCCTATAACTATTTGAGATTCATCACTAAATATAACATGTCTCCAGTTATCGTTCACGGTCCATCTTCTTTTCTGTAAACACCATGTTATCCGCTTCCTTCTATTCGCCTCTTTGACAACCATCCGTTTTTTCACAACTCGCCGGTAAATCTGATTCTTGTGCAAAAATCTCTGGACAGTCCTCGCACTAACACGGTTTTCACCATTTCCAACATTAAATTCGGTGGTAATATCCTTAAGGGCTTTTCCACGATGCCTTTTCACCAGACGCTTCAATCGGGATTCGCCCCGTTTTGACATTTTTCTTGGACGTCCAGAACGATGGCCTATTTCAAAACTTTTCCGTGCTTTATAAGTTTTCAAAACTGATCTGCAGGTACTCTCAGGTATTCCCAACATCCTAGAAATTGCACTTATTCTATATCCATCAGACTTTAAATTGACGATAACTTCTTTCTTGTCCGGTGACAATTCTTTTGATTTGCGACCCATGTTTATTTACATCAAAAATATTACAATGTAATAGTTTATTGCAGACGATTTTTACGTCATTGATTTGGAATGCTTCAAAGTAAACGGGGAAGTTCTCAAAGTAAAAATCGCAAGATAATTGGTAATAAAAAAATAGAATCAAACACCGCGAAGTGAAATATCTCAAAACGTTGGCCATTTTTCCGCGAATACTTTTGGCACGAGACTGTACCAGCTCTGAAATTTTGAAGAAGATCCAACTTCCCATGTAGGAGTTATTGCCCTTTTGTGATTTTTTTGCTAACTTTGCACCTATTAAGCTCAATATCTTAAAAACTGTATTAGATATTTGAGAAATTTGAATTGCATATTGATAAGCACATCAAGATCTACAAAATATATAAAGGATCAACGTTGTAGGACCCTTCCTATAAGGGTTATTACCCTTAGAACATCAAAATTTATTATTTGCACAGCATTTCCTGATAACATTAAAAACGTTAACTCATCTGACACACTAAGTCCAATTGAAACCAAACTCATTATGGTTATTTATTAGCATTATGTGTATAGAACTTATGTTGGGATTTTTAATTGGTTGCCAAACATGGCCGCTGTGGCCAAAAATAGAACATTTGGGTAAATGGGTAAACTACATTTTTTTTGCTAATAACTCAAATATTAACTTATTAAAAGGTTTAACAACTTAATTGAACAAGGGTCTTGGGACATATTACTAGTATTTATTTTCTTGCAAACAGAGGCCAGATTATTTATTTCCAACTTGTTCCAGGCCAAGGTTTCAATTGCTAAAATATTACTCCGTACAATCATAACTACATTAAGTTAAAACATATTATTATACTTTATAAGATTTTATCCAAACAAATTATAATTAAACAATTTAATCTATCATATAACACACTTGCGGGTGATATTATACAATATTATCACCCTAGGTGGTGTGTGACCCGGTGGTTTCTTTCCCCAAGAAAGTAAGGTCACTCGAGGGGAAAGAAATGCCGGGTCACGTATCATCTAGGATGATAACTGTTATATTATATCGAATATTTAAATGACACAATTTAAATATTAAATTTTAAACATATTTCGGACGTGCAAATTCTCACTAGAGGGTAACCTTACCATGCGCCCCAACGATTACCGGTTGACCCAGCGAATTATCACATGTCACGTGACAACATTTAAGCGAATCACAATAACAATTTTTAAATGAGTATATAAAATTGTTTTATCTATCACCCTCTCGTGCGCCGACAATTTGACATTCTTTATCAGTTGTAAAATTGATGGTATTTAAATTCAACAATCTTTCGTGCAAATTGCTTGTTTTAACATTTATAAATGCATCTACTAACAGACAAACGCCTAATTAAATAAAAAAGTGTTTTCTTAAGTCATTTCATCGGGCACCATTTTATTTCATTTTAACTCAGGAAAACAAATATAAAAATTTTAAAATCCTTTCGTAAAAATACTAGATTGCTACCCTACGAAAAGACATTGTCGACCTTGGCTGCGCCTCAGTTGACAATGCATTTCTCAGGGTATCAATCTATTCTATCACCCTCTCAGCAATATGTTATCTATATATTGTCAGATGACCCCCTTATTAAACTTATGACCCTTTCAATGTCAAATAGATTTTGCCTAATAACCTTAACTTAGGCACATATGTCAGGTGAGCGATTCAGGCTCATAGGAACCTCTTGTTGATAACTACATGTCATATGAACCCCGATTTTTGAACCACGGGGTCGATAGCTGCTACTGGTGAACCAGAAGTCCGTCCCAAGAAGTAATATTCAGGTCGTCAGATTTCAGATTTGTCAGTAACCGGAATGCGTGCACAATCGCTTGTCGATTTGTGTCTTCATTCAGATGAAGCGGACTTTTGACAATGACTTCTTTTTTGTTTAAGCCCCCGTCACAATGAACCACGACCTTACTACGATCTAGATTTTTTCCTAAATTGTGGAGCATCGTAGTGTTGTCGTCCAGGGGTCGTGGAGATCGTGTTGTAATCGTACTAGGTCGTAGGTGACTACTACTGCACTACGTAGATTTTTGGCATGTTCAAAACATTCGTTGTGCAGTCGTGGTGAAAATAGAGCGTACTAACAGCGTACTGAGATCGTAAGAGGATCGTAGAGCAGTTGGCTTCAGTCGATGTAATGTCGTGGGACAATCGTGGTTAGGCCGTACCTTAAAAGGACAGCCGATCCCACTACGCTAGCGCTGCGTTCTCGTCACGATCATATCACGATTATAGTACGACCTATACGATCGTACCACGATGATACTACGACCTATAAGATCATACCTCGACAACACTACGACGCTACCACGCCTTTGGCGTTCTTAGTACGATCCTACCATGATCTTTCTACGTTTTACATGTAACAATAGATTCACGTGTCTTTCGTACTGACAAAATCAAACTAAAAAAAGTATCAATTGGCCTAGCCTTATACCCATTGGTAGCAGAAAATGTCTCCCTAGATTTCAGAAACCACAAGGTTGAATATAACAAAAATCAAAAATATTTATTTTGAAAATACAATGAATCTTGATTTTGGTGTTAATTAAGGGCATACCTGTACAGACGTTTGGGTCTAGGATTTAATTATTTTATTTCAGTGTGTAAATAAAAATTATGACCCTCATTATATATATTGATTTTATTATTTCCACTTTGAAATAATAAATTAACGAGGGTTAGAATTCGTGCGTACATTTAGAATACTTATTCGAATTCCATCTCATAATTTTTTCATAAAGTTTTCCGTAGTGATGGTGATTGAGTTTGGCGAAATGATCCCAACGGCCTGTTGCCCAAGATGTCGTTCTGTCGATCAAGCGGACGAAGCATTCATTGTTTATTTCTAAAATTTCACAGACCGTAGTTTGTTGACCTAGCAAATTAAATGCATTTTGCAAATTTATATGCGAGCGAAGCGAAGCTCACTATTGTAGAGAGTCTGCCAAATTGCACGAGACTCAAAATACGATGGTTGAAAATAAATTCTGTCATCATTTCGAAGGCATCGGACCTTTTCGAAAATACCGGGTCTCGCGTTAGCGAGACTTTATTTTCGTTTATTCATTTACAAACGGTAACAAAACAAAACCTTTTCTTGTTGTTAATGACAATAACTTTATAAATAAATAATAACTATCTAACGAACGAACACTAGTTGTTTTGTTTTTACACAAATATGGCTTTCTCTCGCGAGAATTCGATACTGCAGTGACCTTTTACCCATAGTGCATCGTCATGCGCAGAAAAATGGTGGGAAATATCATCACATCGTCCCTAATAAGTTCTGTCAATCAATTTTCGGAACTTTTCATAACACAGATTCATTAAAATAAAGTGATCAGCAACTGTTTTTCTACATATGTATGATAATTTGGTCCTACCTGATCTGAAATTAAATCCTAATCCATCCTTATCCTATGTGGTCCCTCAAACTGACAAAGTTAAATGATCATTTGGATACGTCGTCATTTTCCACCAGGTTTCTAAATCAATCTTTTGCAGACAGTACTTGGCAATTATAGATAGGGGTATACAAAAAATATAACAAAACCTGGCAAAAGAGCGGTGACATTTTGATTTCTTCATGTTTAAAGTCTGCTTGTCGAATGATATGACGTCACTAAGTTATGGATGATGTTGTCCCGGCCGCAAACCATATTTTGGCGTTTTTACGGATAATACATTTTTTTCAAATAAATTATTAAATTTTTATCCAAAAGTGGACCCTCTTACCTATTGATCCAGTCAATGTATTTTGACATTTTTTCCAGATCCAATTAAGATTAAACCCAGTTTTGGTTGCACCTATTGATTTTGTATCTTCGCGAGCTTTTAGGGCAGCGCCATTACCACATTAAGAAAGAAAATATTTTTACCCTCGTTAATTTTTTGATGCTTGTACTTATAAGAACATTTGAAGTCATATTATAGAATTCTTTTTAATCGAATATGAAAATATATAAATTCTTTAATTGAAAAATTATCAATTGGTAAAAATTGGTTAGATTTTGACAACAACATATGCAAATTTAGACAGATGATGTGTATGTGACCCATTCGTGGTGTTCACATAAAACCATATTAACGCCATCTTTCAAATATAGATGCAATGCTGAAAATATGGCTAAATAAGTCTTTCCGCTCTGTAGAGATCTCATGATTATATTATTTTCTATTCAGTATAAAAAGGAGAATAAGTTCAAATGCAACATGACAGAAATTTTACGGTAAGATCAAATGAATTTACAGAAGGTTACAGAATTCACCTTAATTTTTGTTGCATTAAAATGTTAAAGGAAAGCTCATTTATATTTTTTCATCATATAACATTTCATGACTAACTAGGCACCTGCACCCATACTAAGTTTTGAAATTTAAGTTCGACAGATTGTAGAAGAGTCTTTGTTAGCGTAGTGGAATCGTACCGAGCTTAGTGATCGTACGCGTGGAAAGGTCGTGTCGGGTCGTGGTATTATCGAAATTGTCAGAGGAACCCTTAAATGGTTTATGGCCCATTAAAGGTCAAAAATAGCGCATTTTAGCTCACCTGACTCGAAGGGTCAGGTGAGCTATTGTCATCACTTGGCGTCCGTCGTCCGTCCGTCGTCCGTAAACTTTTTAAAACCTTAACTCCCCTGACACCATAAGTCCAATTGAAACCAAACTTGGTATGGTTATTCATTAGCATTCGTTGCTTAGAACTGATGTGGGGATTTTTGATTCATAGTAAAACATGGCCGCCATGGCTAAAAATAGAACATAAGGGTAAAATGCAGGTTTTTTTGCAAATAACTCAAAAACGGCTACAGATATCAAAATTCTGGCAGAATAAAAGTGATCAGCACCTTAAGATCTACTTACCCTGAAATTTTGAAGAAAATCCAACAATCCATGTAGGAGTTATTGCCCTTGTTGTGGATTTTTGGCAAATTTTGCACCTATTTAGCTCAATATCTTGAAAACTATACAAGATATTTGAGAAATTTAAATTGTATATTGTAGAGCACATCAAGATCTACAAAATATGTAATAGGGTCAACGTAGTAGGACCTTTCCTTTTAGGATTTATTGCCCTTAGAACGTCAAAATTGAGCGTTTTAATAGCATTTACTCATTACATTGAAAACATTAACTCCTCTGACACTTCAAATCCAATTGGAACCAAACTTGGTATAGTTGTTTGTTAGCATTAGGTGTATAGAACTGATGTGGGGATTTTTGATTGGTCGTAAAACATGGCCGCCATGGCTAAAAATAGAACATAGGGTTAAATGGCAGTTTTTTGCAGATACATGTAACTCAAAAACGGTGACAGATTTATAAATTTTGATTGGAAACAAAAGTGATCAGCACCTTAAGATATACCAGCTCTGGAATTTTGAAGAAAATCCAACAACCCATGTAGAAGTTATTGCGCTTTTTGTGGATTTTTTGCTAATTTTGCACCTGTTTAGCTCAATATTTTGAAAACTATACAAGATATTTGAGAAATGTAAATTGCATATTTTTTAAGCATATCTAGATCTACAAAATATGTAATATGCGAGCGAAGCGAAGCTCACTATTGTAGAGAGTCTGCCAAATTGCACGAGACTCAAAATACGATGGTTGAAAATAAATTCTGTCTGCTACTCGGAATGCATTGGGAATTTAAGAAAAAACCGGGTCTCGCGTTAGCGAGACCCGGTGTTTTCGCTTATTTATTTGCAAACGGTTACAAAACTAAACCTTTTGTTGTTGTTAATGGCAAGAACTTTCTCAATAAATAATAACTACCTTACGAACGAAGGCTAGTTGTTTTGTTTTTTTTTTAAATATGGCCCCCTTCTCGCGAGATTTCAATACACTAGTGACCCTTAACACAGAGTGCACAGTCATTCGCAGACAAATGGCGGGAAATATCACATCACATCGTCCCTAACAAGGGTAGTTAAAACTAAGTTCTGCCAATCAATTATCGGAACTTTTAACATAAATAGATTCATTATAAAAGCGTGACAAGCAACTATTTTTTCTGCATATGTATGATAAATAAATTATAATCCTAATCCATCCTCATGACATGATGTGGAGTGTCGTGGTCCTTCAAAATCAAAGTCAAACTGACATAGTTAAATGATCAATGCAATCATGGGTCCGTCGTCATTTTCCACCAGGTTATTCAATCTTTTGCAGCCAGTACTAGTAAAAATTAGATACGGATATACAGAAAATCTCACAAAACCTGACAGAAGAACATTGACATTTTGATGTCTTCATGTTTACAGTCTGCTGGATATGTGACGTCACAAATGGACGATCAATATTTATGTATAAGTTATGGATAATATCGTCCCGGCCGCGAACCATATTTTTACGTTTCTTTAGGATAATACATTAATTATTATTTTTTTTTCGAACAAATTATTCAATGTTTAATCACTAGCGGACCCTCTTAGATATTGGTCCAGCTGAGAGTATTTTGAGGTTATTTTCCAGATCCAAATACAAATGACAACAAAGTTCCAGACAATAAATTTTGCTACGCCTGACGCGCGTTTCGTCTATTCAAGACTCATCAGAGGCGCTCTATCAAAACTATTGAAAATGCCAAACACTGTATAAATATGAAGAGCATAGAACTATATAACACAAATACCAAACTGGGGAACCAAATAATTACTAAGATATTCAACCTATGTCTGGGGTAGGAAGAACCTTAGTGTTTAGACAATTTTGAAATTTAGACGGATAATTTAAAGCTTTGATGTATTCTCCAACTCAAAAGTGTTGGTGCCGGAGCGGGCTAACCTCGGGGAATTTAAACTCCACCAGCAGTGCTAACCTTCACGTGTGTTTGAAATACAAATGAAAACAAAGTTCCAGACAATAAATTTTGCTACGCCTGACGCGCGTTTCGTCTATTCAAGACTCATCAGAGGCGCTCTATCAAAACTATTGAAAATGCCAAACACTGTATGAATATGAAGAGCATAGAACTATATAACCAAAAATACCAAACTGGGGAACCAAATAATTACTAAGATATTCAACCTATGTCTGGGGTAGGAAGAACCTTAGTGTTTAGACAATTTTACAATTTAGACGGATAATTTAAAGCTTTGATGTATTCTCCAACTCAAAAGTGTTGGTGCCGGAGCGGGCTAACCTCGGGGAATTTAAACTCCATTAGCAGTGCTAAGCTTCACGTGTGTTCGAAATACAAATGAAAACAAAGTTCCAGACAATAAATTTGCGCGTTTCGTCTATTCAAGACTCATCAGAGGCGCTCTATCAAAACTATTGAAAATGCCAAACACTGTATGAATATGAAGAGCATAGAACTATATAACCAAAAATACCAAACTGGGGAACCAAATAATTACTAAGATATTCAACCTATGTCTGGGGTAGGAAGAACCTTAGTGTTTAGACAATTTTGAAATTTAGACGGATAATTTAAAGCTTTGATGTATTCTCCAACTCAAAATTAAGGTTCGACCCAGATTAGGCTGAACCTATTATCTTATCTAACACATTGCATCAACATAATTTGTGTTGATTTTGTATCTTCGCGAGCTTTTAGGGCAGAGCCATTCTCATATTAGGGTCAACGTTGTAGGACCTTTCCTTTGAGGAGTTATAGCCCTTAGAACGTCAAAATTGAGCTTTTAAAAAGCATTTCCTCATTACATTGAAAACTTTAACTCCTCTGACACTTTAAGTCCAATTGGAACCAAACTTAGTATTGTTGTTTATTAGCATTAGGTGTATAGAACTGATGTGGGAATTTTTGATTGGTTGTAAAACATGGCCGCTGTGGCTAACAATAGAACATTGGGTAAAATTGCATTTTTTTGCTAATAACTCAAAAAGGGTGACAGATTTTTGAATTTTGATTGAGAACAAAAGTGATCAGCACCTTAAGATCCACCATATTGTCAGATGACCCCCTTATTAAACTTATGACCCTTTCAATGTCAAATAGATTTTGCCTAATAACCTTTACTTCAGGCACATATGTCAGGTGAGCGATTCAGGCTCCTGGGAGCCTCTTGTTTCATGTTTTTGCCATATAGAATGAAAACTATTGCAGATAGAGAAAAGATATTGCTTGCTTAAATGTTCAGCGCATTAAGCTCTACAAAAGTCATCTAAGGTTGAAATTGTCAGATGACTCCTTATAGGGGTTATGGCCCTTAAAAGATCAAAAATAGCTTTTTTTTCCTTATGGAATGAAAACTTTTGCAGATAAAGAAATCTGTTGCTTGCTTAAATATTCAGCTCATTAAGCTCCACAAAAGTCTCTATTGGGTCGAACTTGTCAGGTCACTCCTTATAGGGGTTATGGCCCTTTTAAGGTAAAAAAATAGCGTTTTTTAGCTCACCTGGCCAAAGGCCATGTGAGCTATTGCCATCACTTGGCGTCCGTCGTCGTCGTCCGTCGTCGTTAACTTTTCTTCAAACTTCTTCTCCTCTGAAACGGCTGAACAGATTCAAACCAAATTTGGTCTGATGGTACCTTAGGGTATCCCCCACAGAACTGATGTGGGGATTTTTGATTTGTCGTAAAACATGGCCGCCGTTGCTAAAACTAGACCAGGGGGGGGGTCAGACTACTGTTTTTGGCTTGTAAATCAAAAAGTATAAGAGATAGATGAAATCTGATGCCACCCTACTGCTTCAGCATTAAAAACCATACAAAAGTCTCCATTTGGTCCAATTTGTCAGATGACCCCTTATAGGGGTTAGAGCCCCTTAAAGGTGAAAAATAGCGTTTGTATCATGTTTTTGCCCAATAGTATGAAAACTATTGCAGATAGAGAAAAGCTGTTGCTTGCTTAAATGTTCAGCTCATTTAGCTCTACAAAAGTCTCCATAGGGTCGAAGTTGTCAGATGACCCCTTAAAGGGGTTACGGCCCCTAAAATAATGTTTTTTTCATGTTTTTGCCCTATGGAATGAAAACTATTGCAGATAGAGAGAAGCTGTTGCTTGCTTAAATGTTCAGCTAATTTAGCTGTACAAAAGTCTCCATAGGGTCGAAGTTGTCAGATGATCCCTTATAGGGGTTTTGGCCCCTAAAATGATCTTTTTTCATGTTTTTGGCCTATAGAAAGAAAACTATAGCAGATAGAGAAAAGCTGTTGCTTGCTTAAATGTTTAGCTCATTTAGCTCTACAAAAGTCTCCATAGGATCGAAGTCGTCTGATGACCCTTAATAGGGGTTACGGCCCCTAAAATAACCTTTTTCATGTTTTTCGCCTATAGAATGAAAACTATAGCAGATAGAGAAAAGCTGTTGCTTGCTTAAATGTTCAGTTTATTTAGCTCTACAAAAGTCTCAATAGGATTGAAGTTGTCAGATGACCCTTAATAGGGGTTACAGCCCCTAAAATAACCTTTTTCATGTTTTTGGCCTTTAGAATGAAAACTATAGCAGATAGAGAAAAGCTGTTGCCTGCTTAAATGTTCAGCGCATAAAGCTCTACAAAAGTCTCCATAGGGTTGAAGTTGTCAGAAAACCTCTTATAGGGGTAACGGCCCCTAAAATAACGTTTTTTCATGTTTTTGGCCTATAGAATGAAAACTATAGTAGTTCAAGAAAAAACTGTTGCTTGCTTAAATGTTCAGCTCATTTAGCTCTACAAAATATAGGGTTGACATCAAGACCAGGTCAGCGATTTAGGCTCCTGGGAGCCTCTTGTTTCCCTATAGAATGAAAACTTTTGCAGATAATGAAAAGCTGTTGCTGTCTTAAGCTCTTAAAAAATCTCTATTGGGTCGAAGTTGTCAGATGACACCTTAGAGCGGTTGTGGCCCTTTACAGGTCAAAAATAGCCCTTTACCCTATATAATGAAAACTATTGCAGATAGAGAAAAGCTTTTGCTTGCTTAAATGTTCAGCTAATTAAGCTCTACAAGAGTCTCCATTGGGTCAAACTTGTTAGATGACCCCTTATAGGGGTTATTCCCTATTTTCGTATCTAGTGGGTTATCTCCCATTTGCAGAGCTATATTCTCTTTCCAGAAGGTATTTTATACTAGTTACCGTGGGGAAATATAAGCTTTTCTGCATTTATTTTTTATTTTGTCAAAAAAATTATTTTCTCCTTTACTTCCAATGTAATATACATACTGTAATGGAGGACAACTCTTGCAAATGGGAGATAACTCACTATTTACGAAAATAGGGAATAACCCTTTACATGTAAAAAATAGTGTTTCTTCATGTTTTTGTCCTATAGATTGAAAACGAATGCAGAGAAAAAAAAGATGTTGCCTGCTTAAACATTCAGCTCTTTACAAAGGCTTCACAAAAGTCTCAATAAGGTCTCAGCTGTCAGATGACCCATTAAAGATATAACCTTATGACTAAAGGACCAGGTGAGCGATTCAGGCTTCTGGGAGCCTCTTGTTTAAGAAGGGAGTCTATCTGTGACAAATCAGGACTGGATTTGAATAATATGCATATTATCTAGACCATGGGCTAATTGCAGGACGGCGAGCAGCGGTTACTGGCCACGTTGAAGGCTGCTGGCGTTTGTCCATTGTGTTTTTTTCTAAATTGCCGTTTGTTATGTGAGCTGTCACGCGTACACTTATTCAAGTTCCGTGTGGGGCCCGGGTGGCGAATAGGCCCGCAACAGTGCCTAGATTGTCGTAAATTCGACTACGAATCTTGGGGGTTATGACGTCAGGTCAGTGCTCAGCCCACAGGGCGACCAAGTGTGTACCCTAGGTGGCTGAACCGGGTGGCCCTCTTTCGCGGGGGTTGTAATGTCTATAATACGGAAACCATGACCGCTGACCATAGTGGGCCAACGTGTGTGGAGAGTGCCACGCTTCATGCACGTAAAAGACCCCTTTGTGGACCGCCAAGTAGTGCAACACATAGGTTAAATTTTCATCCCCTACCCATCTCTCTCCTTTTTCCTATGGTTCTTCGAAATTTACTGTTCCCACCCCATATTTCATTTATCATCATCATTTCATGTTCATTTTATCATCCTTTTCATTTTCATCGCCTTTAAATAACCTATATAGCGTTGCAAGGGCGTAAAACACCAACTCACTCACTCACTACCTCATTGTTTTCTATTGATAATTAAATTTAGCAAGAAGAGGTGTTTTGAACAAGATTTTTGTCACCAAACTTCCCTTTTCCATAATGATTTTATACACTGTGGCTATAATACACATTAGGGAAAGTTGAGTGGCATTTCGTAAAGCAAAGTACCATTTTCTTCGGTAAAATTTTACTTCTGTTGCAACAGAATGATGTCGAAAAAAAACCTGAAGGTTATATATATTTATAAAAAACGGAATATTAGCGGCAACCTGAACACTGACAATATGTCCGATCCTGAATTACCCTAACCTACCAAGTTGAGGTCATAACTCGTTTCCCGGTTGATGTTGTGTTCAAACTTCCTCCACTTCAGGTTTATTTTACCACCCTTTCATATTCATCATCCTATAGTAAAGCAATAGCTATATAATATTAAGCGATGACACAGTAACGTCTTTACACAAATGTTTCATTAAGGCTATAACATGACTTGGGTAGGATCGTTTATAGTAAATCTCCTTTCTTTGACTTATATAATCCTATACTTATTACTCTATTTCTTGATAAACAAATTATTTCCTAGAATTAACAAAATATCGTGAATATTACAAAACATTAGGAATGTAATATGGTTTGGTAATCCCATCAATACCTTTACGCCAAAGATAAGTGCAACATAGTGCTGTAATGTTATTGAACAATATTTATATTTAATAAAAATAATGCATAACTTCCGTTACAAAACATGATGTGGGACACAGAAGAAGGGTACTGTACAAAATTATAGTTAACCACAAATATCATTTGCAGACAGTAACATTTACACTACAGCGGTAGTCGTCTTTGAATGTGTTTTTCGTCGATTTGTCCGACGAGAAAACTTAAATTTCGACTTGTTGTTGTTGTTGTTGTTGTGGGGTGTCCTTTCGTGTTGTCTGTTACGTCATCTTAATTTGTCTTTGCCTATTTCGACCTTGGTACTCCTTTGTTCTTTGTGTCTTAACAACATCAAAAACAACAAACTAAAAAAGGGGAAAAAGGGATATGTTTGACATTCGAAAAAAGTTACAAAATAATTATAATCTAATTTTAAAATTGATAATTTATTTTTTTGCTAAATAAGCACGATCAATTCAAAGTATAATATTAGATATTTATTTCCGTCTTGATTGAATTCTTCTGAGCGAGTTATTTTTCTCTTTGGTAAATTTTCATCAAAATTTGTATATGTATATAATCTAAAATTAATAGAATTACACTTTTTTTTTAACAAATGTTTTATTTGGAAAACAAACGATTTTTTTCTTGCATAATAAGAAAACATGTGTTACGAATTGAGACCTATTGATTTGAGGATAATATAAAAAAAGGAACATAGGAGAGACAGATAAGGGCACTTACCTTAATCCAGAAATGGTGTGTTATATGCTTGTTATTTTGAAATTGATTAATGTCTTTGTTGAAGGTAAGCAAATGTATGACAATTTTATTTGCATGCAGTATCGTGAATTTACAATTTTGCTAGTGCATAAAAAAAACAGGTAACCGATATGAATATATCTAAGTTGAAATACGGAAGAGCATGTTTCAATGCACATACTTAAATGTGTTGTACTTACCAAAATAAATTCATAACAAAATCAGTTTCTCTAAACTACAAAGTACTCTAGTGGTGCTAAACAGTGGTGTTCTGGGCATGCATCTTAGCTTGAGGATAAAGATCTCGATAGCAGCATTATAAAAGAAAAAGAGAATTCATCTTAGAGAGCCCAACCCAGCTCCGAAGGTATCGGGCATGTTCAGAAACATGGGTTATATTATACTTTGAATGTCGGAATAGTCCATGACAATTTATTGGGTAGTCTGACGATCAAACTGGTGATTATCCTTGGTGACACGGTTATAGACACATTTATTCAAAATTATTTTTCATCCGCCAATATTTTACATTTACAGCTTATAAAAAAGAAACTTTTATATAAGTACAAACTGATGTAAGAGGGGGGAGATAAAAACAATTACCTTAAGATATGAAAAAAATATGTGTATTATCGTTTATTGATTTTATTCAAATGTTGCTGTTGAGAGATTGCTCATCGAAAAAGCATATATAAAATTACCAAATGAACTGTTTTATACCCATTTTGTACCTGCATTTTGAAACCACTGGGTCGATAACCGCCGCTGGAAGACCAGGGGTCGCCGATGGTAATCACAAACCTGGTAGTCAGACTTGTCTGACACGATATATCCAAAATTGGTTTGGGCTTGAGTGTATTTCTTTCAATACTTAAAGTTGCTTTGATTCAAATGCTTGTGATCAGAGCTTCTCTTTGAATTTTGTGTAATCAACTATTCTATATCCCTGTTTTGGTATATGAATTATGAATGTTTAAAAAACTCAGCCAGCTATTAGTAACACTATTATAGGGAAAAAAACTAAACAAAACAGACTGCAAAATCTTGTCCGATTTCAATTATACAAACTGCAACCACATGACAAAAACCTAATTTATTAGTGCTTCATGTGGTCTTACATAATGTACAATTTTTAAATTGACATGGCAAATAAAATCATTTTCTTTTCTGAAGAAGCAACATTTGGTCAGCTCTTGGTTAGGATGTTTTAATTTACTCTGCCACTTTGTGGTAATTTTTTTTTTATCATCTTGATAGCTGACACTTCCGATAGAGTGCCATCCTCTCTTATACCTTACACACAGCAAGTGATCAAACCTCGTCTCCCCCCTTTGATGATTACCTGCACCGGCACCAACAACCAATATTTGTATATAAATCGAAGTCTAGAAACAAACAACATAAAAATACAAAGCAAAAACAAATCGAATAGCATCACTAACTTGAACTGAAGTCGTAAAGAAAGTGAACTCCAGAAGAGTAAGCAGAGCACACCTGTCGTTGTGCTAACATTCAGCGTTTCAAATCCAGTAAAGGAGCACAAAACAAAACCAGTGTTCAATCGGACAGTCAGCAATTACGGAAGTTGATCACTGTCCGGTGGAAAAATCCTGGTTGATTTTAAAAATTTGTTTGAATTTGTCCCTCTTTCACCGAAACTAAATTTTAAGAAAATTGAAACGTACAATTTGTTGAAATTGATTTATTGTCATTTATCACCATTCAAAATGTCAAAATATAGAGTGGATGAAAAATGATTTAATCATTGGTATTTTGACAATGGAAACACATTGCGGCAAATGAAACAACAAATTATTAGCTTGCCGAAGACCATGTGAGCTTATGCCATCACTTTGCGTCCGTCGTCGTCCGTTAACAATTTCAAAAATCTTCTCCTCTGAAACCACTGAAACAATTTAACTGAAATTTCACAGGAAAGATATTCGACGTATTGGCAACAAACGATCCTCATTTTGAAATAATTCGATATCAAAAAATGGCCGCCGTTGCTAAATATAGAACAAGGGGATAAAACAGCAGTTTTTTTGCAAATAACTTAAAAAAAAAACGGTGAAAGATATCAACATTCTGGTAGAAGGTAAAAGTGATCAGCACGTCAAGATTTAGTTACCCTGAATTTTTGAAGAAATTCCAACAAACCATGTCTTGATTTTGTTCTGTATTTTGCACTTATTTTGTCTTATATTTCAAGACTATATAAGATATTGAGTTATTTCTATGTATATTATTAAGCTTAGTAAGCTCTACAAAGTTGTCCAATTGGGTCGACATTGTAATGCCAAAATATTGGTTTTTGCGTGAACGATAGAAGATAGGGAAAAGGTTTTGCTATATCAAATGGTCAGCTTATTGAGCTCTACAAAATTGTCCATTAGGTCAAAATTGTCAGATGTCCCCTTAAACTAAAAAAGAAGTTTTAGAAGATAGGAAAAGGTTTTGCTTGCTTTAACGTTCAGCTAATTGAGATCTAAAACCCCCCAAATAGTGGTTTTGGTCTTGTTAATTGTGAACCATAAAATATAGCGAAAAGGTTTCGCTTTATTAAATGTTCAGCTATTTGAACTCAATAGAATTGTCCATTTGGCCAAAATTGCCAGATGACCATTATAGGAGTTACGGCCCTTTAAATGCAAAAAAATAGTGGATTGTACGTGAAAGATTTTGTATCATAAACTATTGTGCCACACATTTGCTTGCTTAAATGCTCAGCTTTATAGAACTTTCCAATGTATTTTGCCCTTATTTGTCTTATATTTCAAGACTATATAAGATATTGAAGTTGGGGGGTTTTAGATCTCAATTAGCTGAACATTAAAGCAAGCAAAACCTTTTCCTATGTTCTAAAACTTCTTTTTTAGCTCACCTGGCCAAAGGCCATGTGAGCTATTGCCATCACTTGGCGTCCGTCGTCGTCCGTCGTCGTCGTCCGTCGTCGTTAACTTTTCTTCAAACTTCTTCTCCTCTGAAACGGCTGCACAGATTCAAACCAAATTTGGTCTGGTGGTACTTTAGGGTATCCCCCACAGAACTGATGTGGGGATTTTTGATTCGTCGAAAAACATGGCCGCCGTTGCTAAAAATAGACAAGGGGAGTCAGACTTCTGTTTTTGGCTTGTAAATCAAAAAGTATAAGAGATAGATGAAATCTGATGCCACGCTACTGCTTCAGCATCAAAAGCTCTACAAAAGTCTCCATTGAGTCGAAGTTGTCAGATGACCCCTTATGGGAGTTACGGCCCCTTAAAGGTGAAAAATAGCATTTTTGCATGTTTTTGGCCTATAGAATGAAAACTATTGCAGATAGAGAGAAGCTGTTGCTTGCTTAAATGTTCAGCTCATTTAGCTCTACAAAAGTCTCCATAAGGTCAAAGTTGTCAGATGACCCCTTAAAGGCAAAAAATAGAGTTTTTGGCCTATAGAATGAAAACTATTGCAGATAGAGAAAAAGCTGTTGCTTGCTTAAATGTTCAGCTCGTTTAGCTCTACACAAGTCTCCATATGGTCGAAGTTGTCAGATGACCCCTTATAGGGGTTACGGCCCCTTAAAGGCAAAAAATAGTGTTTTTGGCCTATAGAATGAAAACTATTGCAGATAGAGAAAAGCTGTTGCTTGCTTAAATGTTCAGCTCATTTAGCTCTACAAAAGTTTCCATAGGGTCAAAGTTGCCAGGAGATGACCCCTTAAAGTGTGTTTTTGGCCTAAAGAAAAAAAAAACTTTTGCAGATAGAGAAAAGGTGTTGCTTGCTTAAATGTTCAGCTTAATTAGCTCTACAAAAGTCTTTTAAGGGTCGAAGTTGTCAGATGACCCTTTAAGGGGTTATGGCCCTTTAAAGGTGAAAAATAGTGTTTTTTGCTTTGGAATGAAAACTATTGCAGATAGAGAAAAGCTTTTTATTGCTTAAACATTCAGCTCATTTAGCTATACAAAAGTCGTCAAAGGGTTGACATTAAGACCAGGTGAGCGATTCAGGCTCCTGGGAGCCTCTTGTTTAGTTTAAGGGGACATCTGACAATTTTAACCTAATGGACAATTTTGTAGAGCTCAATAAGCTGACCATTTGATATGCCAAATAGTGGTTTTGGCCTTGTAAATTGTGAACCATAAAAGATAGCGAAAAGGTTTCGCTTTATTAAATGTTCAGCTATTTGAACTCAATAGAATTGTCCATTTGGCCAAAATTGCCAGATGACCATTATAGGAGTTACGGCCCTTTAAATGCCAAAAAAATAGTGGATTGTACGTGAAAGATTTTGTATCATAAACTATTGTGCCACACATTTGCTTGCTTAAATGCTCAGCTTTATAGAACTTTCCAATGGTTGCAGGCATGTCATGACGGACTGTTGGAAATGTTAAATATTGTTACATTAAGTCATTGGAGCCAGGTGAGCGATTCAGGCTCCTGGGAGCTTCTTGTTACCGTTTCAGTCAATATTGAAGTCAACAGAAACGGAAGGGGTTTAATGGTAAAGTTGGATGACCCCGTGATGAATGCTGTTTGTATGGATTTTTATGTAATTTAGGAATCCATTACAGGGGTGAAATGTCATCATTTTAGCACCAACAAACAAGAGGCTCCCAGGAGCCTGAATCGCTCACCTGACAGTTGTGCCTGAAGTAGAGGTTATAAGGCAAAATCTATTTAACGTTGAAAGGGTCATAAGATTAATAAGGGGGTCATCTGACAATATGGTGGATCTATGGTGATCACTTTTGTTCTCAATCAAAATCTAAAAATCTGTCACCCTTTTTGAGTTATTTGCAAAAAAAATGCAGTTTAACCTAATGTTCTATTTTTAGTCACAGTGATCATGTTTTACAACCAATCAAAAATCCCCACAACAGTTCTATACACCTAATAATAATAAACAATAATACCAAGTTTGGTTCCATTTGGACTTAAAGTGTCAGAGGAGTTAACATTTTCAATATAAGGAAATGCAGTTAAAATGCTAAATTGTGACGTTCCAAGGGCAATAACTCCTCAAAGGAAAGGTCCTACAACGTTGACCCTGTTACAAATTTTGTAGATCTTGATGTGCTTAACAATATGCAATTTAAATTTCTCAAATATCTTGTATAGTTTTCAAGATATTGAGCTAAACAGGTGCAAAATTTGCAAAAAATCCACAAAAAGGGCAATAACTCCTACATGGGTTGTTGGATTTTCTCCAAAATTTCAGAGCTGGTAGATCTTGAGGTGCTGATCACTTTTGTTTCCAATCAAAATTTTAAAATCTGTCACCGTTTTAGAGTTATTTGCAAAAAACTGCCATTTACCCCTATGTTCTATTTTTAGCCACAGCTGCCATGTTTTACGACCAATCAAAAATCCCCACATCAGTTCTATACACCTAATGCTAATAAACAACTAAACCAGGTTTGGTTCCATTTGGACTTAAAGTGTCAGAGGAGTTAACGTTTTCAATGTAATGAGGAAATGCTGTTAAAATGCTAAATTTTGACGTTCTAAGGGCAATAACTCCTAAAACGAAAGGTCCTACAACGTTGACCCAGTTACATATTTTGTAGATCTTGATGTGCTAAACAATATGCAATTTAAATTTCTCAAATATGTTGTATAGTTTTCAAGATATTGAGCTAAACAGGTGCAAAATTTGCAAAAAATCCCCAAAAAGGGCAATAACTCCTACATGGGTTGTTGGATTTTCTTCAAAATTTCAGAGCTGGTAGATCTTGAAATGCTGATCACTTTTGTTTCGAATCAAAATTTTGTAATCTGTTACCGTTTCAGAGTTATTTGCAAAAAACTGCCATTTACCTCTATGTTCTATTTTTAGCCACAGCGGCCATGTTTTACGACCAATCAAAAATCCCCACGTCAGTTCTATACACCTAATGCTAATAAACAACTATACTAGGTTTTGTTCCATTTGGACTTAAAGTGTCAGAGGAGTTAACGTTTTCAATGTAATGAGGAAATGCTGTTAAAATGCTAAATTTTGACGTTCTAAGGGCAATAACTCCTAAAAGGAAAGGTCCTACAACGTTGACCCTGTTACATATTTTGTAGATCTTGATGTGCTTAACAATATGCAATTTAAATTTCTCAAATATCTAGTATAGTTTTCAAGATATTGAGCTAAACAGGTGCAAAATTTGCAAAAAATCCACAAAAAGGGCAATAACTCCTACATGGGTCGTTGGATTTTCTTCAAAAATTTCAGGGTAGGTAGATCTTGAGCTGCTGATCACTTTTACCCTATGCCAGAATTTTGATATCTGTAGCCGTTTTTGAGTTATTTGCAAAAAACTGCATTTTACCCCTATGTTCTATTTTTAGCCACGGCGGCCATGTTTTTTTAAAAATCAAAAATCCGAACAATAGTTTTGTAGGCCATACCCTAAAGATCAACTACACCAAGTTTGGTTTCAATTGGACTTATGGTGTCAGAGGAGTTAACGTTTGAAAAAGTTTACGGACGGACGACGGACGACAGACGGACGACGGACGGACGACGGACGCCAAGTGACGCCAATAGCTCACATGACCCTTCGGGTCAGGTGAGCTAAAAAGGATCGATTTATGAATGTTAATTATTGTTTTCTAATAAAACAGTGTTGTAGCTGTGTGTGTAGTGCTGTTGTTGGTACAACCAACCTTTCAATCAACTGTTAAACATCCATTCATGTGTTTATTGCAAACAAACAAAAAAAAGTTATCTAAATTCTAAATTCAGAAATGTGGATTGTTCCCACTGCTACAGCATAGATAAGTCATAGTTGTGAATTAAGCATCCGTCCATATTTTCTTTTTATATATTTGTGCTCATTGACCAAGCGACGGGTGTACACCTTTAATTTAAATATAAAGCCTTTGCCCCTTTAAATTTTTGGCTGAAGAAGCATCTTTATTAAGTCTTTACAAGACGAATAACGTATCAGACGAAACGACTAATCACTCGGAACATTTGTAAAAATGCTATAGCGTAAGGTGCTACACAATTACTGCTGCTACAAAAGAAATGCCAGAAAGCACATTATCAAAGAATACGTTAGATATGACGAAGAAATTTTATGTTGAACGTTGCGCGGTATTGTCCGGAGCAGATTTAATATGGCTGGTGAAAGTACTGACTGGTGGTTTTTTTATAGTCGTGACTATAGGGGAATCCCCTTTTGCAGCAACTATTAAGACTCTCTAAGTGCCATCGGTCGTCAAGCCCATGACTCACAACCGCCAGTATTAGCTGCTCCAGAGAACCCGGTACTAATACCATAGGTTTTGCTGGAACAGTGCCTGTCTTGCACCATGGGGATTCATTGATTGGAATTCATCAAGACTGTTGTAAGCTGATAGATAAATGGGTTTAATAGTTGTGACTATAGGCTGAAAAGCCTCTGCAGTACAAAAATGATCATACAATGTTTAGCCACTCATTAAGATGAAATTAACTGGACTCTGTTTATAGAATTCAAAACCATCACCGTATAAGTAAAATGTGTGTGTTAATATGTACTGAGGCATACAGTTATCAAATTACATTTTCATTTTTAGCCTGGGAATGGGACTATAAAGGACCACATGGTAAGACCTTCATTTACAAGTTTTTACTGCATCAGAAAACATTTAAACATATAATAATTTTGTCCTTTATTTTTTATTCAAAACAATTTCGATTATTCTTTTGATTCTCATTTAAACAGCAAAAACTCTAGTAGGATTAAAACATCCAGTCAGTATAAGGTTATTATAGAGGCACGCACCAAACTGATTCATGGTAAATCATAGCAGGTCCGGAGACAAGTCTTACTTTAAAAAAAACAATAAAGTGGTCAAGTGAGAAATGCAAAAGAGCTCAAATTTAATCTGATTAGGTAAGTGAAAAGTCACCACTTTAAACATTGCAGCAAAATTAGAAAAAAATGAATTGAACATATGATTGATACGTGTAAATTCAAATGTGAAATTTGTGTAAACAATACTATCAATTGTGAGTAAAGCAAATTTTATAGTGATTGTGATTTCATATACTTAGCTTTTTCAATGATATTTTCAGGACTTGGCCATTGGCAGGAACACTTCCCTGCTTGTTCAAAACCCGACCAATCACCAATTAATATCCCCATATACGACTTGACCTCCTGTCCATACCTAGTGACTACCTTTAGTGGTTTTCATCACAAGAAGTCGTATACAATGATGAACAACGGTCATACAGGTACACTTTTGATAAGTAAACAGAACACAAAAGGACACAGAGTTGCAAAGAAAAGACATTGATAGAAAAACAAGAAAGTTTAAGTTCAGTTACATGAAAATAATTAAAATCCGTTTTGTGATTTTTGTTTGTTTACTACTTTGTGACTACTTGACCCTTTTTTAAATTATCATGTACATTGTTTTATTGATAACTTTAAATAGTGCTTCTCTGCAACAGGAAAGATAATAGATAGAAAACTGACTTGCTTATGATATACAATCTGACATTTTGAGACACGGTTTAAAGTTCATTCTTAAAACCATTGCAACCGTGGTCAAGACTGAAAGCTCTGTCTCATTATGTTGCTCGAGGATTTTAAACTGAGCATCTCTTTGTACATATTGGTATTTTGTACTAAATTGATAAACTAACTGGACATGGCAGACAAAAACTATATATTATAATATATTTTATCAAATTAGAAGAAACAATGTCTTTTTAATCCTTTTTAGCATTTCCCGTACCAAATAAAAGGAAGATAAATTGTATAGAATGAAAAGGAAAATCAATTTTCATCAATATCTTGAAAATATGAACGATGACCCTATGCTTATTTCATACAACTTCAAAGAGCTTTAGAAAAGGGATTTTGTCTCCAGATTTTGAGCTAATTCTATAGTAGGAGTTCTTCTGTAGGTGCCTCTCTAGCTTTTCTCCCTACATATTGTTTATAAAAATATTGAAACTTTTCTATTTTAAGAAAGCTGCTAGAGCTCTAAAATGAAAGGTGACCCCCTCTTTTTATTTGATATTTTAAATCTATGCATTAAGGTCTATCAATGTGCCAAAACATGAAAAAAAAATCTATAGTAGAATTGTAATAGCTCCGAGACACCTTAATATGTCATAGCAGCCGTAGTCAAGGTTCTGTCTTAAATATGTCTTTGCAACCGTTTTCAAGGTTCTGTCTTAAATATGTCTTTGTAACTGTTTTCAAGGTTCTGTCTTAAGGTTAGTGAGGACACCTGACCCCAAAAATAATGCCGAATTTAAAATGTCCAATTTTTTGATATATTAGTATTAGGTATATACACTATCTTGTGTAAAAATATTGGACCCCCTTTGCAGGCTTGTTTCCCCAATATATTTGCTCAACATTTTCCCAAATTACTATAGGTTATATAGGAAAGGCCAAAAAATTAGCATAAAATCTTGTCGCAAAAAAAATCCACGAATTTAAATTTTATTTTTATTTGATAAAAATCAATGAAATACAATATGTTTTGAAATAAAACAATAAAAACTGGGGGTCACCAGCTTACTTTTCTGTCTACAATACAAATCTTTGTAATTTTTTTGTCATTTTTCAAGTGGATTATCTCCCTTGGTTATTTGAAAATTTTATTTATGTAGGAATGGTTGTTTTATTTGAATTAAAATTAATTGATTTTGATTAAGTTTTATTAAGTGAAACTATTTAACACAATTTTCAAGGTATCTGTGACATTTGCACTTGTTTTTTGCATTTTTAGCTGTATTTGGTCACATGACAGGTGTCCTCACTAACCTTAAATATGTCTTTGCAACAGTTGTCAAGGTTGAAAGCTCAGGCGTCAATGTGTCTTTGCAGTCGTAGTCAAGATTCTGTGTTAAATGTTTATTGCAGCCGTAGTCAAGGTTGAAAGTTCAGTCTTTAATGTGTCAGTGGCAGTGAACACAGCAGACAAGAATGCAGATGTATACAGGACAGTCCAGTTCCATTTCCACTGGGGGGAAGACGATGGATCTGGCTCTGAACACACTGTAGGTGGTGAAGCATTTCCACTAGAGGTAAAAAAAATGTTACATTGATGTAAATACTTTTCATTTAGAACTTATAAGAAAACCTCGACATTTTTTTAGTTTTAGACTTAAATATTGATGCATCGTTTTATTTTAATTCAATAAGCTTTTGCTATGAGCAATTCGAAGATTTGAATTCTTATCGAGAGTAAAACATGTTAAAGCTATTTGTTCAAACCTATTCGAACCCGTCAAATAGATGGTAAAAGTGGCCAAATGTTTTTATTCTCTGCCTTCCCAGATTTTTGGAAAAGAATAGCATCCGAAAATAATTGAATGAATTCCAACTAAAATATTTCTGTGTTAGAAATAATTAATTTCAATTTAACATTTCAGCCTCAAAATATTAATGAGATATTACTTATTTAAAGTGCATGAGTTAATTTTTATCCATATATTTTTTCTAATTATTTGTTTGTTTGTAATTGCTTTACTCCTAAGCTGTGCAATTTCGGCCATATCATGAAAGGGTGGTATTATGAACATGAAATGATGATGAAATTGAGGAAAGGGGTATGCAAAGCAATTATGACTGCTACTGGAAAAAGAAGTGATGGGTAGGGACGGGCAATTTAGCCTCCTGCATGGGGATACTACTGGTCCTAGTCATACCGAGACCTGCAACAGGGTTCTTTAACGTGCAAGAAACGTGACATTTTTCCCGACACGTAGCACAACTATGGTTTGTGGTCAGGTTTTCCGCATCATAGACTGACGACCCCGGCATTCATTATGACAGGCCTGTCGTATTCAAACACCTGGGCCACAAATTCCAATCGCTTTGTGGGCAAAGCGACCTGATCTGATGTCAGGTTTCTAAGCGCTTTTTAGGAGTTTTACCAACAAGTATAGCGCTACTGCTTAAAATTCTAATTACATATGTCCGAAATGAGTATGTAAAAATAAACGTGTACTTTTGTCATATATTTAAGGTACATTTTGTCAATTTCAACACCAAGTACAGCTCTATTGCAGAAGCCATGAAGCAACCAGATGGACTGGCAGTAATAGCTGTTCTCTTTGAGGTACATTATTCTTTTTGTAAGTTAGTTATTACTTTAATCGCAAGCAACACATATATTTTCGGCTATTTCAGGGTGATGAACACTAAATGAACGTGTCACGATGAAGAAAGAAGCAGAGGTACCAATGGGGTATCCGAATGTCAAAAGTCCGAAAGGGCAGAGACAAAACAAGTAAACACCAACAAGAACGGGACAAAAACATACAACATATAAAACATGGATACACAAAATAACTGAATATCAATCAACAACGCGAACTCCAGTCGAAACAAGAGTGAACTCAGGTGCTCCGGAAGAGTAAGCAGTTCCTGCTTGCTATAGCACAACCGTCGCATTGCCAACAGTCAATTATGTAAATTGAGGCAATGGGGGCTGCCACTGGAAAATTTCTATTCAAACTATATATTTTTACAGGTTAGCGACAAAGACAATAGACACTTAAATCCACTGATAGCTGCATTGAAGAGCGTCAAAAACGAAGGTAATCTAAAATTAGTTATGGGACAACCATTTGATTCCAAAGGCTTGCAGTTTGGATCGAGTCAGATTGATCTTTATATTAATTTTGCAGGTCAGAATATTAATTTACCTACCTACCTACCTGACCTGATCCCGTTGACCCCTTGTGGGGCAAAGGGCATCCACAACAGCTCTTCATCTGGTTCGGTTCATTGCAGCTCGTTCTGCTTCTTAATAGGCGAATAGGCGCGCAGCAGCGCTAAGCTTGTCGGTAAAAGTCCACTAAAGAGCGCTCTGTAACCTGACATCGGGTCAGGCCGCTTTGCCCACAAAGTGACTGAGATGTGTGCCACAGGTGGTTGAATGGGGCAGCCCTGACATCGAGAGATGCGGGGTCGTCAGGCAATAATGCGGAAAACCTGACCACAAGCCATAGTTGTGCACCGTGTTGGGAAAAATGTCACGTTCCTCGCACGTTAAAGAACCCTGCTGCAGGTCTCGGTAAGAGTAGGACCCGTAGGATCCCCATGCAGAAGGTTAAATTTCCCGTCCCTACCCATCACCACTTTTTCCAGTGACAGTCTAAACTCTCCTACCCGATTGGCCTTGTGTCCCCATTTTCTCCACTTCATCATCATTTCATGTTCATTGTATCACCACTTTCATGTTCATCTCCCGGATATAGCCGAAATCGTGCTGCTTGGGAGTAAAGCAATAACTAACTAACTAACTACCTAAATGTTAGAAATATAAATTATAACAAAGTTCCAGACAATAAATTTTGCTACGCCTGACGCGCGTTTAATCTATTCAAGACTCACCAGAGGCGCTCTTCCAAAAGGTGAAAATGCCAAACAATATATTAATATGAAGAGCATAGAAAAATATCAAAAATATCGAACGAGAAACCAAATTATGACTAAAACCAACCTATGTCTTGGGTAGGAAGAACCTTAGGGTTTTGACATTTTAGAAATTTAAACGGATAATTTATAGCTTTGATGTGTTCGTCAACACAAAGTGTTGATGCCGGACCGGGCTAACCTCGGGGAATTAAAACTACACAACAGCACTAACCGTCACGGATGTTAGAAATATAAATCACAACAAAGTTCCAGACAATAATTTTTTTTACGCCTGACGCCAAAGATTGATCATCCAAGTTCGGTTATTTTGCTATTATACTTTAATTATTTACATTTTATTTTGTTTTGTTAAGTATTATTTTTTTAGAATTTTAATGATTTCCTTTAATTCTTTAATTCTTTAAGGTGAGGAGGCTACAGTAGAAAACTTTTCCCTAACCAAACTATTACCCACAAAGAGGGATTGCTTCTATCGATATCATGGTAGCCTTACCACACCAGGGTGTTTTGAGAGCGTCACATGGACATTATTTTCAGAATATAATCAGATATCCCATAAACAGGTATGTTAGACGAAATGGTTAGTTCTTGCTTTGATTAGTGTTTGGCTGGTTGATGTACTGAGATGATCACCTTAGCATCCCTAATATGTCTTCACAAACCTGTTGTGTTTTGTGTTACTACCGGACCTAAAGATCGCAATGGAAGAGGAAGATTTGGCGCGCCTTAAAACCTGGTTTAAGCTACCATTTCTTTTGAAATGCCTGTACCAAGTCAGAACCACTGCGATCTTTAATTTTTCCGGTATGTTGTCTCTGTCCTTTCGGACTTTGACATTCGGATACCCCATTGGTACCTCTGCTTCTTCCTTCCGGTAGGGTTTTATTTGATTTTAAAGTGAAAAAGCATTCTTAAATATATTCATTACAATTAATAGATACAAAAGATAAAATATTTGTTCATTTATATTAAGCAATAAGTTGACATGTTCGAACTACATATAAGGAGTATGCTAGTTAGTTCTTGCTTTACTCCCAAGCATGCAGCACGATTTTGGCTTTTTCCGGGAGAAGAACATGAAAGGGATGATATAATTAACATGAAATGATGATGAAATGGAGAAGAGGGGGACACAAAGGCCAATCGGGAAGGAGAGTTTTACCTGCTACTGGAACAAGTGGCTCCGAGGAGCCTGAATCGCTCACCTGACATATGTGCCTGAAGTAAAGGTTATAAGGCAAAATCAATTTGACGTTGAAAGGGTCATAAGATCAATAAGGGGGTCATCTGACAATATGGTGGACCTTAAGATGCTGATCACTTTTGTTCTCAATCAAAATCTAAAAATCTGTCACCCTTTTTGAGTTATTAGCAAAAAATGCAGTTTAACTTAATGTTCTATTTTTAGCGACAGCGGCCATGTTTTATAACCAATCAAAAATCCCCACATCAGTTCTATAAACCTAATGCTAATAAACAATAATACCAAATTTGGTTCAAATTGGACTTAAAATGTCAGAGGAGTTAACGTTTTCAATGAAATGAGGAAATGCTTTTTAAATGCTCAATTTTGACGTTCTAAGGGCAATAACTCCTAAAAGGAAAGGTCCTACAACGTTGACCCTATTACATATTTTGTAGATCTTGATGTGCTTAACAATATGGAATTTAAAGTTCTCAAATATCTTGTATAGTTTCCAAGATATTGAGCTTAACAGGTGCAAAATTTGCAAAAAATCCACAAAAAGGGCAATAACTCCTACATGGGTTGTTGGATTTTCTTAAAAATTTCAGGGTAGGTAGATCTTGAGGTGTTGATCACTTTTGCTTTGCCAAAATTTTGATATCTGTCACCGTTTTTGAGTTATTTGCGAAAAACTGCGATTTACCCCTATGTTCTATTTTTAGCCTGGCAGCCATGTTTTTTGACAAATCATCAATCCAAGCAGTTGTTCTGTACACCATACTCCAAAAAATAATCACACCAAGTTAAGTTACAATCCGACTTATGGTGTCAGAGGAGTTAAAGTTTCTAAAAGTTTACGGACGGACGACGGACGCCAAGTGACGGCAATAGCTCACATGACCCTTCGGGTTAGGTGAGCTAAAAAGGAGTGATGGGTAAGGACAGGATATTTAGCTGAACCCCATGCTGGATTTTCCGGTGTCAACGGCTTTAAAAAGATGATTTTCATCACTGTTGGCACACGGACACCCCTTTCTAACTTTGCAGCTCACCATATCCATTCTATATTATATCAATTACTTTGCAGAGCTGTGCGCAACACCATTTATCATATATATATTTAGCCTCTTGTAGGGGGATCTTACGGGTCCTACTCTTACCGTTAGTTAGTTAGTTAGCTATTGCTTTACTCCTACTCTTACCGAGACCTGCAGCAGGGTTCTTTAGCGTGCGAGGAACGTGACATTTTTCCCAACACGGTGCAACACTATGGTTTACGGTAAGGTTTTCCGCATTAAAGCCTGACGCCCCCGCCTTTCGTTATGACAGGTATGCCCCATTCAACCACCTGGGGCACACATCCCAGTCGCTATGTGGGCAAAACGGCCCGACCCGATGTCAGGTATTCTGAGCGCTCTTTAGTGGACTTTTACCAACAAGATTAGCTCTGCAACCCGTAACCCGCACGGATTATAAGGAGTGGGAATATCGTTTTCCTGTTGCATATCAAATTAAAGACGTGGGTAACAATTTCGTTAAAAACATTCAATTGTTTACATATGGTTAAAAATAGTATACAGTGGGGCCCCCTAGTTATGTATGGTAATTATCAAACGTGATACAAATGACAACAAAGTTCCAGACAATAAATTTTGCTACGCCTGACGCGCGTTTCGTCTATTCAAGACTCATCAGAGGCGCTCTACCAAAAATATTGAAAATGCCAAACACTGTATGAATATGAAGAGCATAGAACAGTATAACCAAAAATACCAAACTGGGGAACCAAATTATTACTAAGATATTCAACCTATGTCTGGGGTAGGAAGAACCTTAGGATTTAGACAATTTTGAAATTTAGACGGATAATTTAAAGCTTTGATGTATTCTCCAACTCAAAAGTGTTGGTGCCGGAGCGGGCTAACCTCGGGGAATTTAAACTCCACCAGCAGTGCTAACCTTCACGTGTGTTCGAAATACAAATGACAACAAAGTTCCAGACAATAAATTTTGCTACGCCTGACGCGCGTTTCGTCTATTCAAGACTCATCAGAGGTGCTCTACCAAAAATATTGAAAATGCCAAACACTGTATGAATATGAAGAGCATAGAACAGTATAACCAAAAATACCAAACTGGGGAACCAAATTATTACTAAGATATTCAACCTATGTCTGGGGTAGGAAGAACCTTAGGATTTAGACACTTTTGAAATTTAGACGGATAATTTAAAGCTTTGATGTATTCTCCAACTCAAAAGTGTTGGTGCCGGAGCGGGCTAACCTCGGGGAATTTAAACTCCACCAGCAGTGCTAACCTTCACGTGTGTTCGAAATACAAATGACAACAAAGTTCCAGACAATAAATTTTGCTACGCCTGATGCGCGTTTCGTCTATTCAAGACTCATCAGAGGCGCTCTACCAAAAATATTGAAAATGCCAAACACTGTATGAATATGAAGAGCATAGAACAGTATAACCAAAAATACCAAACTGGGGAACCAAATTATTACTAAGATATTCAACCTATGTCTGGGGTAGGAAGAACCTTAGGATTTAGACAATTTTGAAATTTAGACGGATAATTTAAAGCTTTGATGTATTCTCCAACTCAAAAGTGTTGGTGCCGGAGCGGGCTAACCTCGGGGAATTTAAACTCCACCAGCAGTGCTAACCTTCACGTGTGTTCGAAATACAAATGACAACAAAGTTCCAGACAATAAATTTTGCTGAATATTTTTTAAATCAATTATAAATTTTGGATTTTATTTTAAGATTTAGTAAGATTTTGTTTTATTCGTGTTTTAAAAATAAAAATAGGGATTGTATACAAAGGAGGATAATCACTGAATTTCCTGTTTTAAGTTTTTACAAAAAGTATAATGATGTTTTTAAAACGGCAAACGTACCCTAAAAGTGGACTTAAAAAGACTCGCAAAGTTTTTCGGTCCATAAAAATGTCATTGTTGTTCATTTTCAATTAAAACTGTCATAAAAAATAAAATATTCAGTGGATTGGATTGTCACAATTGTCTGTATCTTTAGAAAGCTGATCAATTTGGCTTTATATTGATGTATAAATTTTGTGTACAAGATGCAATTTTGTACATGTTGCAACATGTACAAATAAAATGTTCATGTTGCAACATGTATGGCGCAATCGTACTACAAGTTGCAACATGTACACCTTTTGCTTTACATGTTGTAACATGTAAAGAATTTTTAATGCAATTTGTTCCAACTTGTACAATTGGCATAAAAGAATAAATTCGTGTCAAGTTATGATCTACTGATGTAATTTGCTTTAAATTCTGCTTTATTTACATATAAAAATGTTATCAAGAAGATTTTATCAGAAATATTAACAATGTCCAGCAATATTCAATTGTCAACTTATTATTTCCAGGTGAAGATGAATGACACTTCAAGTTACATAGCAATGTTATTGCCTGCGACACTTACATCTGTCCTTACATATTTTTTACAATTAAAAAAGAAATTCCTTTGCCCTCTACTCACTGACATTTTGCAAACAGTCTCAAAAGCCACTCAACATCAGGTACACCATCTTCTCCCATCATCACTCCCGTGCGGGGCCCGGGTGGCGAATAGGCCCGCAGCAGAGCCTAGCTTGTCGTAAGAGGCGACTAAGGGTCTTGGGATTCTGACGTCGGGTCAGTGCTCAGCCCACAGAGCGACCAAGTGTGTACCCTAGGTGGCTGAATAGGGTAACCCTCGCCCGCGGGGGTTGTCAGGTCTATAATACGGAAACCCTGACCGCCGACCATAGTGGGCCAACGTGTGTGATGAGTGCCACGCTTCATGCACGTAAAAGACCCCTTTGTGGACCGCCAAGTAGTGCACCACATAGGCTAAATTTTCCGCCCCTACCCACCTCTCCCCTTTTCCTGTGGTTCTTCAAATTTACCGGTCCTTTGTGTCCCACCCCATTCCCATATTTCATTTATCATCATCATTTCATGTTCATTTTATCATTCTTTTCATGTTCATCGCCTGTAAATAACCTATATAGCGTTGCACGGGCGTAAAACACCAACTCACTCACTCACTCACTCCCATCATGACTCCGTCTGTTTACTCAATCTGTGTCTTACTCATGTAATCTTTTATCTGTCATATCCTCGTTTACACTTGATTACTCCTATGGGCACTTAGGAACATCTGTTGTAAATTCACCTTTGAAAAATTCGCTCGAATGAAACAAAATACTGGCTTAAATGAATGATTTTTCTCGCCCAAATGAAGTGCAGTCCAGCATTGATTACCTCCTTCCTTTTTACGATGAAAATTTCAAAAGATCAAACTTTTAATCACGTAGAACTCTCCTTTCTCTGACAGTAAGTTGTAAGCTGATTTGCATCCCTCTGTGAATATTTTGTTAGAGTCTATGTGCCATGTTTTATCAAAATATTGAAAGAAGGGAGCAAGTCCCTGTGGCCGCTGCTTGCTTGTTTTCTTGAATAAGAGCTGATGTACCTCCCTCAGTAAAGGTATTGTTTGCTGAATAATTGTTCTCAGAATGATGCACAATCTCGAATCAATACAATTTCAACTAAATTTAACGTATATGACACTCTTTTTTGCACAGAAACGAAACACATTATCGTTTGTGACCAATTGTACTGTTTGTACATACATTTTTACTTCATGAAAAAGTTTGTACATGTTGCAGCATGTACAGCAAAAGTTGTACATGTTGCAACATGTACAATATTGTAACTTGTTCACAACATAAATATGATATAGAACACATCACAGCTATAAATTATCCGTTTAAATTTCAAAATTGTCTAAACCCTAAGGTTCTGCCGACCCCAGACATAGGTTGATCTTAGTCATAATTTGTTTTTTTCCGTTGTATTTTTCAATGGTTTTCATAATCTGGGTATATAAATTTATATTTTTTCAATATTTTTAAGTAGACGAAATGTGCGTCTGGCGTAGCAAAATTTGTCTGGACTTTGTTGTAATTTGTATTAGAAATTCGACATCACTCAAAGCTTTCTTTGATTGAGGTCCCCACCCCTTGTGACGTCATTGTAATAATAATTTTAACCACATCCTGAAAGACGGACATTTGAAATTTTAACTATTCATAAGTAGAATACATGGAAATTGTTATCGGCCGAAATTGGTATCTTTTTTAAGCTTTGAATGAAGTGTATATAGCATAAACGACATTTGTTATGCTTATGCTTTATATTAACGAATATCATGAATAATTTAATTCCAGAAATCTTTTCTATTTTTTAGCTGAAGTTCAAGTGAGGTATTGTCATCACTTGGCGTTAAATATCCATACGTCCGGACACAGATAGCAAAATTTTAGCAAGGGCAAAAGTGATCAGTATCTCAAGATCTACATGTCCTAAAAATTTGAAGAAGATCCAACAACCCATGTAGGAGTTTCCTTAATTTTTTCCCAAATTTTGCACTTTTTAGCTCAGCTGACAGGTGAGCTATTGTCATTACTTGGCGTCCGTCGTCCGTCTGTCGTCCGTAAACTTTTTAAAACGTTAACTCCTCTTACACTATAAGTCTAATTGCAACAAAACTTAGTATTGTTGTTCATTAGCATTCGGTGCTTAGAACTGATGTGGAGATTTTTTACTCGTCGTAAACAATGGCCGCAGTGGCTAAAAATAGAACATCAGGAAAAATGCTAAAAAAATTCAAAAACGGCTACAGATATCAAAATTGTGGCTGATCACCTCAAGATCTACCTACTCTGAAATTTTGAAATTGTAAATTGCAGTTTTTGCTAATAACTCAAAAAAGGTGACATATTTTTAAATTCTGATTGAGAATAAAAGTGATCAGCAACACCTCATGATCAACCAGCAATGAAATTTTGAAGAAGATCCAACAACCCATTTAAGAGTAATTGCCCTTTTATTTTGATATTTTATGAATCTATGGGCCATTCGTTATAGGAGACATTCCCCTTACAACGTCAAAATCGACATTATTAGCTCACCTGACCCGAAGGGTCATGTGAGTGATTGCCATCACTTGGCGTCCGTAGTCGTCGTAAACTTTTCTTCGAAAATCTTCTCCTACGAAACGACTGAAGGGATTGCTTTGAAACTTTGCACACTTCATCTATGGGGTGTCCTCTACCAAGATTGCACAAATGGTGACCACCTTCCACACAACATGGCCGCCGTTACTAAAAAAAGAACAGGGTGGTCAGATTACTGTTTTTGGCTTGTAAATCAAAAAATATAAGAGATAGATGAAATATGATTCCACGCTACTGCTTCAGCATTAAAAGCTCTTAAAAAAGTCTCAATTGAGTCGAAGTTGTCAGAAGACCCATTATAGGAGTTTCGGCCCCTTAAAGGTGAACATAGCGTTTTTTCGTGTTTTTTTTTAATGAAAACTATTACAGATAGAGAAAAGTTGTTGCTTGCTTGCTTAAATGTTCATTTCATTTAGCTCTACAAAAGTCTTCATAGGGTCAAAGATGTCAGATGACCCCTTAAAGAGGTTACGGCCCCTAAAATAACGTTTTTTCATGTTTTTGACCTATAGAATGAAAAGTATAGCAGATAGAGAAAAGCTGTTGCTTGCTTAAATATTCAGTTCATTTGGCTCTACAAAAGTTTTCAAAGGGTCAGATGACCCTTGATAGGGGTTATAGCCCCTAAAATAACGTTTTCATGATTTGGGCCTACGGCTACAGAATAAAAACTATAGTAGATAGTTAAATAGTGTTTGGCTATTTCACATATTTTTTTTGCACTTTTTAAGCTCAATACCTTGAAGACTATGAAAGATATTTAAAAAAAATAAATAGCATAGTGTTAAGGTTCATGGTTACACTTCGAATAAAATGGTTGATATTGGACCTATTTTTCTAGTCTATGTACAACTTAAACGACATAAAGAAACACAAAATAAAGTGTAGCAGCGTCTAGATATAAAAATAGCCGATTATTTGTCCCTTCCAGTAACAAGATTACTTTTGTTGTTTTCTCTATTCATGTTCTTTCCGTTCAAATTGTACCATACATAAAGCACGAATTACCCCTAAATAACCATCCATAAAACCGAATGTGAGTAGATTTAATAACACCAATAATGAAATTACCTTGCACGTGGAGGCCAAATGACAGGGCATTAATGATATTTGGCTATATTTAGGTGAACTGAAAAACGCAAAGAAAATGCCCCGGCAAAACGGATCTAGTGTACACGTACAAAATACTAAAAGTTTATGCAAAACATATTTATCTAGACGCTGCCACGCCTCATTAAGCAATTGAATGTGTTGTTTTAGCTCCACGTAGACTGAAAAAAGACGTACAATATCGATCATTTTTTCCGAAGTGTAAAGATGAACCTTAAACACATCAAGATCTACAAAATATTTACAGGGTCAAAGTTGTAGAACCATTCTTTTTAGGAGTTATTACAGTTATTACTATTGACTGTTTTCACAGCCATTCCCAATTGTAAATGAAAACCGTTAAAACACTAGAGAAAAGCTTTAAATTACAGTATTGCTTAGAAAGCCAAGCGCTACGAAAAAATCAATATAATGGAATTTTTAAATAAACCCTTATAGGAGTTATGGTTTCTTAAATGTTTTTAAATAAATGTTTATAGCTAATAACTTTCAAACCGTAGAAAATAATAAACAGCTTTTGATTGCTGAAGTGTTGTCCTCAATGAACTCGATACTTTAATGCATTTAATTAATTGACGTTGGCAGATAACCCCTTATTAAACTTATGGCATTTTGCATGTCAAAAAGGCATTTGAAATCAGGTGAGCGATTCAGGCTCCTAGAAGCCCCTTGTTTCATTTTATGTATTTTATACATATCGGAATTATTTTTCTTTCAGCTTTGTCCACTTTAAACTTTAAAAATCTTATCTCTTATCTGTCTGTGTGTGCGGGTACGTTAAGACGCGTGTTATTAGTTGCACTGTCAGCAGGTGTAGATTGTTGCTTTGATGGCTACCACTGTGCTTGAATTTACGATTTCGATTGCTAGATTGTTCCACTCGATAGATGCTTGTGGCACTATACATTGTGTAACACTTTTGTTCTTATGGTGTGATTGTCTTGTGATTATGTTGGATGTTTTACAATTGGCATATGATGTTAGACGAATCTGACAATTTCCTTGATGGAAGCTGATGAAGAAGAAGCTGGTATAGCTGGTACCTGTCCCTCCACCACCTTGTAAGTGAAGACCAGTCAATGTTGTTTTCGTCTTTCTTCAAATAGTCGAAGTTCAAGTTGTTCCATCATCTTGGCTAGACATCCTTCGTCCCTGATTTAATAGTTTTTGGTTATAAATCTGGCTCCTCGTCGTTGTGATCTTTCCAGTTGTTCGATGTCTTTCTTTTAGTACGGGTCCCACGCTATGACGCCATATTCCATGATGGATCGGACTAAAGAGATGTAGGCATTATACGGGTCCCACGCTATGACGCCATATTCCATGATGGATCGGACTAAAGAGATGTAGGCATTCTATGACATTCTTTAGGGCAGTATTGTAGGTTCTGTCGTAAGAATCTTAGTGTTGAGCTGGCTTTCTTTCCTATGTTGTTTATATTTGTGTTCCATTTCAGGTCTTCCGATATTTGTAGTCCTAGGTATAAGTTGGTGTGTACTTTTCTAGTATGTGGTTGTCAAGTTGGTTAGAATAGTGTTTCTTCTGTTTAATTGCGAGGATGTAGCATTTTTGGCATTGAAACGCATGTCCAAGTCTGATGCCCATTTTCAGGTCTTGTTGTAGTATGTGATGGTCTTTTATGTTGTTGATTTCTCTGTAGAGCAGGCAATCGTCTGCAAATAGTCTGACTTTTGATTTCACTGCATCTGGTAGGTCGTTAATATGGTAGAGAAATAGGATAGGTCCATTGATAGTACCTTGCGGGACTCCTGAGTCTACGTTGAGTTCTTTTGAGAATGTTTTTTATGTAATTTCAAAGTACTCGGTTCGAACAGTACTTTTATAAATTATGTTTTTCAAAATATACTGGCTATGAAAAGATAAATAATAATCACTGTGTTATTTTTATTGTAGTTGGAGGCATTTCGTGCACTTAAGAAGGATATGATTGGTCTTAAGCCAATTGGACAAAACAATCGGCCTACACAAATTCGTCACCATAGAAACGTGTATGCTAACTGCGGAGACCAATCGGCACCTATTTTGAGATGGTTTGATAAATGGCAAAACACGTGGTAAAACAGAGTATTTAGGCCTATTGTAATCAGTTGCATTGGAAAAAAGAATAAAAAACGCAGAGTACAACTATTCTTGTCTATTTGATAAAAAGTCAACCATTATTTGCTCAATATGTCTTTCACTATTTAATCCTACATGGTTTATGTAAAGAGACTGTTTCTCAAATTATATAAACTTTAATCCTAATTGCTATTGAATTATCTTTCTTTAAACATTATTGGTAAATACGTTATATATACGATATAGAGATGTGGAATAAGTGTACGCGACACAACAAACATAAACAAACAGCAATTCAAAAAATCACAACGGAAAACAGCAAGCAGTCTTCAACATGACCATAGGTCACTGCTTACCGTCTTGCATTGGCCCAAGACTTATAATACAATACAAAAGTATCAAAACCAATCCCTAAATCATCAACGAAAGACTCAATTCTTGACATAAAACAGTTAACATAGAATGACAAGGACAAACAAAGGCTTTGGCAAAGTTTCCTGGCTTAGGACAGGCACATATAAAATGGTGGCGGGGTTAAACTAGTTTTTTTGGATCCAATCTTCCCCCTATTGATAAGCTTGCACAAAGCTACATATAAAACACACTGTAAAACTCAATCGACAAAAGTTCAATTCAACAAGAGAGAACCTAAGACAAAATACTGTACGAAAACAACAAGACAAGGAGGAACTCTCTTGAGAACACTCGAAGTTACTGACAACTAGCTAAGAAACATTTATCGATTGATGTAAAAGAATCAAATACATCAGTTCTAAATCCGACACCCCACGTCAAAACAATGAATGATTAAGAGTTGTATCACCATACAGAACGGACATACTTGATCGCTGTGGTGCTTATAAATAATACAGTGGATACAAAGTGAAAATTTAACGTTTTAAAGTTACTATCAAGCTATCAATATTTCTGCCAAAACATACCAAATGCAAAGATTTTACTAAAACATTGAATTCGTATCCTTTTTTCAAAAGGTTTTTAAGCCAGTTTTTAATTTCCATAAGGTTGTTTTTGAATTTTTGTGCTTTATAAACTACATTGCTATAAAAGTCAGGATGAGATATTCCTTTAACAATCAAAAATCTACGTGTACAATCAAATTTTTCGATGAGATGTCCATATTTATGTGCAAATTTTGTAAAAGATTTGACTAATTTGTGGTAACGGTAACCTTGTTTTAGCAATTTTTCTGTAATAAAACGGTTTTTATCATTAAAATCAGACACATCACTGCAAATGCGAGCATACCTGACTAATTGTGAAATGTATACCCGTAAGCTGGAGCTAATGGTACGTCTCCTTCAAGAAACGGAAAATTAACTATTGGGAATGAAAAGTCATCCCGTTTATCATATACTTTAGTGTGTAATCTACCATTGATAATGCTTAAGTCCAAATCTAGAAATGGACATCTCCTGTCGGTTGAGTTTGCTTTATTTAGGTTAATTCTTTAGGATATATTTCATTTATAAATTTGAGAATGTGGGGTTGTTTAGAGCAAGTATGTCATCTAAGTACCTATATGTATTGTTAAAAGTTTCGATAAGGTGGTTTTTGTTTGGGTCTTTTTGTAGCTTGGCCATAAACTGTGATTCGTAACAATATAAAAACAGATCAGCTATGAGTGGAGCACAATTGGTTCCCATTGGAATACCAATCACTTGGCGATATATTTGTTTACCGAACCGGATGTAAATATTATCTAAAAGAAAGTTTAATGCAGTAATAACTTCTATGTCGGTCCAATTAACATAACCTTTGTGGGTTTCGTTACTAAAAAACGATTTACTAAATACTTGTGACACTTTAGAACAGATGTAGTCACTTTTAGATTTGTCAAAGCACCATTTAATTAAATATTCAAATTTCTTTTTGATAAGATTGTGAGGTAGATTAGTATATAAAATGGAAAAGTCATAGCTGTCTACGGATTGAAAAGTATATTCAAATGCCCGAAGTTTGTCTAAAACATCAAGAGAATTTTTAACACTCCAAAAATGATTTATTCCACTATTTTCGAAAATTTAATCACAGTATCGGATGATAAATTCTTTCATTGTAGTTAAAGCAAGAGACAAGACTTTAGAAATATTGGTTAAGGAACATTTACTTGATGCAGAAATAAAACGGGATTTATATGGGTTTTTGTGTAATTTAGGTATCCAGTACATAGTAGGTAATTTATTGTATGTAGGGGCTGCTCGAAGTGCTGTGGTTGCTATGACATGATCGTCAATAATATTGGTTTCTGTAGCTTGCACGGGAACGAAAGTACATGAGCCTTTAATTTCATGCATTAAAACATCCAGATAATATTTACGACATACCACAACAACATTGTTAGCCGCTTTATCCGCAGGAACAAAAACATATCGTGAACCATAATAATTGTAGTTTTGATTTAATTCTGTTTATATAAGTTTGGGGTCGATATTCTACAAAGGTGTTTTGAAAATGGCTTATTCGTAATTTTACAATGGATATGAATTTATTCTTAAACTTGTCTAAAGATTTGGAATCTGCTCCTTCTCGTCTAATCCAGGTCTTACAGTATACCTATTAGTCGCACTGAAACATGTAACACAAATCGTACACAATGAAGCCAAATTTTTGGACCTACGTCATTCGTTGCTCATTTTTATGTAATGTCTCTTGCACCCGAAAAAATATAGGTAAAACATTTTGGGCTGATAACTCTGATCTTATGTAGACTAGTGTGGAGGTCAATAAGCTGAAGGTTTTTGTAAGTAAAAGCTTTTTTTTCTATTTTAAATAATTATCATTCTATAGGCCAAAACAAGAAAAATGATATTTTTGCACATAAAAAGGGTATTAAACCCCATTAGTGGCAGTTTGACAACTTTGACTCTATGGAGACTTTTTAAGAGTTCAATCATGTGAAAGTTTTAGCAAACAACAGCTTTTCTCTTACAGTTTTAATTCTATATACCAAAACTTAAACATGAAAAACGCCATTTATTTAAAGGACCATGTCACTTATAAGGGGTCAACTGACAACTTCGACCCTATGGAACCCGTGCAGATACCGGGTGGCGAAAAGACCCACAGTAGCGCTAAAGCGTATTGTTGAAAGTCAACCTAAGGGAGCTCTGAAACCAGAAATCGGTTCAGATTGCTTACAAAGGGACTAGAATATTTGCCTAACTGTTGGTTAAATGGTACAGGCCTTGTCATACTGAATGCCGGGGTCGTCGAGCTATAAATCTGAAAGCTGATCGCAAACAATAGTGGTGCACCGTGTATGGAAATGTTATGTTCTTCGCACGTAAAAGAAACCCGTTGCCGGTCTCGGTAAGGGTAGGAATCGTAGGAAGCCATGCAGGAGGCAAAATAATTGCCCCCTTCCAACCCATGCATTCTTTTTAGCTCACCTAGACCAAAGTCCTGGTGATTTATTACCATCACTTGGCGCCCATGGTCGTCGTCGTTAACTTTTTTTTGAAAATCTTCTCCTCCGAAACGACTGAAGGGATTGCTTTGAAACTTTGCACATTTCATTTATGGTATATCTTCTTCCAAGAATGCACAAATGGTGATCGCCGTTTAAACAACATGGCCGCCGTCACTAAAAATAGACCAGGGGGGCCAGACTACTGTTTTTGGCTTGTAAATCAAAAAGTATTAGAGATAGATGAAATCTGATGCCAGGCTACTGCTTCAGCATCAAACGCTCTATTAAAGTCTCCATTGAGTCAAAGTTGTCAGATGACCCCTTATAGGAAATACGGTCCCTTAAAGGTAAAAAAAATACATTTTTTCATGTTTTTGGCTTATAGAATAAAAACTATTACAGACAGAGAAAAGTTGTTGCTTGCTTTAATATTCAGCTCATTTAGCTCTACAAAAGTCTACATAGGGTCAAGATTGTCAGATGATCTCTTTTAGGGGTTAAGGCTCCTTAAAGGTGAAAAATAGAGTGTATGGTCCATAGGGTGCAAACTATTGCAGATAGAGGAAAGCTGTTGCTGTTTTTTTTTTAAGGAATTGTTGGTACAAAAATCATCTACCATCTGCAACAAAAATGAAAATCGGACTTGTGGTTAATTTTTACCAGCAAATCTTAAGAACAAAGGTACATAATTTGTCACCTTTTTCCCGCCAAAAAATTAAAATTGGTCCAATATTGATGAATATTTGTATATAGGTCAATAATGGTATGCAAAGTTCATTTTTGATATCGAAATTTTTTATCGTCAGCCATTTTCAAAATGGCCGTCATTTACCCGCCAAAAATTAATGCTGAAAATATGCACATATTACAAGTTTTTCAATCCCTGAACGCCCATGCTAAGTGAAAGCTATTGCATGCTTAAAAACTTAATGCACAATTACCAACAACCTTAACTTTAGAAATTTCAAGTGTATAGTGAATCAAGTATTATTTAATTGGACCCATTTCTTAACTTGAATTACTCATGGTAGGCAATTGATATTTGGTATTCAGATACATTGGGACCACCATAGTTCAGATTCAGAAGCATTTTCTGCAAATGATGCTGCAGTTTCATGGTCAAATGACTGAATTTTTGAATATTTATGTCCACACTTTGTTTTCCTTTTTCTTACATCTGTCCAGCAAGATTTACTCATGTAGACCATGGATATTTGTTATGCAATTACATTAGGACCACCGTAGATTCAGATAGGTCGTAGAAAGCTTCTCTGTGCCTCATCTGTATGCTCCTATATATTTTCGAGTACTGAAATGTGTGTTGGAAAGACAGTTTCCATATTTCCAGAATTGTGAAAAGAAGTTTTGACACTTTGGCTATATACATGTATAAGGTTGATTAATTTGTCTCGTTGGGTCATTTTACAATATATTTTGGCTTTAATTTTGGGCTTGTTTTTTTAAAATTCTAATGTCCTACTGGTCTTCCAATTTTTCGACTCCTCGCGTGTCTGATAAAGGTTTAATAAATGATATATATCCTAAAGAATTAACCCTAAATAAAGCAAACTCGACCGACAGTAGATGTCCATTTCTAGAGTTGGACTTAAGCATTATCAATGGTAGATTACACACTAAAGTATATTATAAACGGGATGACTTCATTCACAATAGTTAATTTTCCGTTTCTTGAAGGAGACGTACCATTAGCTCCAGCTTACGGGGTATACATTTCACAATTAGTCAGGTATGCTCGCATTGGCAGTGATGTGTCTGATTTTAATGATAAAACCGTTTTATTACAGAAAAATTGCTAAAACAAGGTTACCGTTACCACAAATTAGTCAAATTTTTTACAAAATTTGCACATAAATATGGACATCTCATCGAAAAATTTGATTGTACACGAAGATTTCTGATTGTTAAAGGAATATCTCCTCCTGATTTTTATAGCAATGTAGTTTATAAAGCACAAAAATTCAAAAACAACCTTATGGAAATTAAAAACTGGCTTAAAAACCTTTTGAAAAAAGGATACGAATTCAATGTTTTAGTAAAATCTTTGCATTTGGTATGTTTTGGCAGAAATATTGATAGCTTGATAGTAACTTTAAAACGTTAAATTTTCACTTTGTATCCACTGTATTATTTATAAGCACCACAGCGATCAAGTATGTCGGTTCTGTGTGGTGATACAACTCTAAATCATTCATTGTTTTGACGCGGGGTGTCGGATTTAGAACTGATGTATTTGATTCTTTTACATCAATCGATAAATTTTTCTTAGCTAGTTGTCAGTAACTTCGAGTGTTCTCAAGAGAGTTCCTCCTTGTCTTGTTGTTTTCGTACAGTATTTTTTGTCTTAGGTTCTCTCTTGTTGAATTGAACTTTTGTCGATTGAGTTTTACAGTGTGTTTTATATGTAAGCTTATCAATAGGGGGAAGGTTGGATCCAAAAAAACTAGTTTAACCCCGTCACATTTTATATGTGCCTGTCCTAAGCCAGGAAACTTTGCCAAAGCCTTTGTTTGTCCTTGTCATTCTGTGTTAACTGTTTTATGTCAAGAATTGGGTCTTTCGTTGATGATTTAGGGATTGGTTTTGATACTTTTGTATTGTATTATAAGTCTTGGGCCAATGCAAGACGGTAAGCAGTGACCTGTGGTCATGTTGAAGACTGCTTGCTGTTTTCCGTTGTGATTTTTTGAATTGCTGTTTGTTTATGTTTGTTGTGTCGCGTACACTTATTCCACATCTCAATATGGTCTATTATCCAGAAAAGCGCTTCACACGCAGTCAGTGAAATTCATTTTGATCTTTTTCGAAGTCATGTCTATATGTGGATCGTGTCTTTTTGGCACAAATTCCATATTCTTTCGGGTTTTTTTTTTATATCATAAGCATTTTCTGCAAATGATGCTGCAATCATGGTCCAGTGACTGATTTTTTTAAACATTTTCATGAAATGTTTAACTTTTTCCTAATATCTGTTAAGCATGAACTACTTATGCTAAGCTGTTTATATTTGGTATGCAGTTGCATAAGGGTAAAGAAATGTTTAGATTCATTTCTGTGTTCAGGTGCAACAAGCGAGAAATGTCTCAGTGTTAACGCTTTATATATCCATTGAAACAGTCTACCGGTATGCCATAAACATTTTAGGCCAGACACTAGCCCAGCCAGCAATTTCTTATGTTTTCGTAAGGTTCTACTAAATTTTCAATAAAACAACTTAGAATATTCACTTGCCAGAAATTTTGTCTTCGATAGTTCTATTGGGTCATTGGCTCCAATTGTTCATGGCAAAGTATTCTACTAGATAAAGAAAAGCTGTCACTTGCTTAAATGGTTAGCTCTACAATGCTACAAGTTGTCAGATAACCTCCAATAGGGAATACGGTCCCTTAAAATAAAGTGTAGAAGATAAGTATTTCATAGTTGAAAAAATCGTTAACTCCTCTGACACCATAAGTCCAATTGCAACCAAACTTGGTCAAAACTATCGTTTGGATTTTTGATTCATAAAAAAACATGGTCGCTGTAGCTAAAAATAGAACATAGGGGTAAATTGCATTTTTTTCAAATAACTCCAAAACGGTGACAGATATCAAAATTCTGGCATAGGATAAATGTGATCAGCACCTCAAGATCTACCTGCCCTGAAATTTTCAAGAAGATCCAACAACTGATGTAGGAGTTATTGCCCTTTTTCTGGATTTTTTCAAAATGTTTCACCTATTTAGCCCTATATCTTAAAAACTATACAAGATATTTCAAAAATTTAAATTGCATATGATTAAGCACATCAAGATCTACATTTCATGTAATGAGGTCAAAGCTGTAGGATCATGTCTTATAGGAGTTATGGCCCTTAAAGCGTCAAAATTTACCATTTTTCATTACTTTTCCCCTGAATTTCAAAGATTAACTTGTCTGACACCATAAGACCAACTGCATCTAAACTTGGCACACATATTCAATAGCATATCTGCTACAATTTTGTCGTTTGGATTTTCTATTCGTCAGAAAAAATGGCTGCCATGGCTAAAATAGAACATAGGGGGTAAATTGCATTTTTTTGCTAATTACTCAAAAATGGTTACAGATATCAAAATTGTGCCTTATTTTAAGTGATCAGCACCTTAAGATCTACCTGCTCTGAAATTTTCAAGAAGATCCAACAACTGATGTAGGAGTTATTGTCCTTTTTCTGGATTTTTTCAAAATTTTTCACCTATTTAGCCCTATATCTTAAAAACTATACAAGATATTTCAAAAATTTAAATTGCATATGATTAAGCACATCAAGATCTACATTTCATGTAATTAGGTCAAAGCTGTAGGATCATGTCTTTTAGGAGTTATGGCCCTTAAAGCGTCAAAATTTACCATTTTTCATTACTTTACCCCTGAATTTCAAAGATTAACTTGTCTGACACCATAAGACCAACTGCATCTAAACTTGGCACACATATTCAATAGCATATCTGCTACAATTTTATCGTTTGGATTTTCTATTCGTCAGAAAAAATGGCTGCCATGGCTAAAAATAGAACATAGGGGGTAAATTGCATTTTTTTGCTAATTACTCAAAAATGGTTTCAGATATCAAAATTGTGTAAGAATTAAAAGTGATCAGCATTTGAAGATCAACCTGTCCTGAAATTTTGAAAAAGATCCTACTGCTGATGTGGAAGTTATTGCCCTTTTTCGTAATGTTTGCCAAATTTTGCACTTATTTTAAGCCCTTTATCTCGAAAACTTTAGAAGATAATTCAGAAATTTAAATCCCATATGGTTAAGCACAATAATATCTACAGAATATTTGTATCTGTGTAGTTCAGGTGAGCGATTCAGGCTCCTAGGAGCCTCTTGTTTAGGAAATAAAGTGGTTTTATCATGATTTTTGTGTACAGTTTGATCAGTACTGTAGGAAGAGGGGAGCCTAAATTTTCTTACACAATAAGGTCATTTATATGTACAGACATCTTCAATGTTTCACAAATTGTCATATATATGCACCTGAACTGTAGACCAGGTGAGCCTCTTCTTCCACTTGGCAGCCAAAATATTTCTCCCTGTGTCCACCGTTCCCTCCACTTTAAATATCATTTCATATTCATTGTATCACTCCTTTCATGATCATCTTCCTGATATATCTGAACTCCGGAAGACATCATGCGCTCATAGACAAATATGAAATTTCTATCTCTCAGGTGAGTGCCGATGTTGGTTTGCTAGTCTTCCTTTATCGGATTTGACAAACTGAATGGGAAATTTGCAGCGCGACGAGTGTGTTATAGCACTGTTCCGGAGCACCTAAGTTCAGTCTTGTTACGACTTGAGTTGATGATTTCTGTTCGGTTGATTTTGTGTTTTTTTTATTTTTTTTATGTTTATTCGTTCTCTTATCGTTTGTGTTTACTGGTTTGTCATTGCCCTTTCAGACTTTTGACACCCGTTGGTGCCTCTTTGCTTCCTGCTGCTTTGGGATGCAGCGTGAGTGAGTGAGTTGTCGTTTTACGCCCTAGCAACACTATATAGGTTATAAAAGGCCGATAAACATGAAGAGGATGATTAAATGAGCATGAAGTGATAAGAAACCTGGGGTGGAGTGGGAAACAAAGGGAAAGTAAATGATGAAGACTATTTTGTGGTATTCGAATGGATCTTCTTATAAAGAGTGGTACTACGCACACAGATTTGCCCACTACGGCCAGCGGTCAGTATTTACTACAACCTTCACGGATTAGGGCCACCCTACTAAATATTCAGCATTTCTAAGTTCACACTTGGTCGCTCGTTTGGCTAAGCACTAACCCGATTTCAGAATTCCAAGACCCTAGGTCGCCTTATTTGACAAGCTAGGATCTGCTGCGGGTCTATTCGCCATCCTGTCTCCACACGGGACAGGAGTAAAACAATAACCAACTAACTGGACCTTATGAGTAGATCTTTTGATTCTGAAGAAAAGTGCTAAAAACATTCTCCATATCATATACTTTTTGACTTTATTGCCAAAATCTGCATTTTATTGTTAACAAGTGTGACGATGTTTCCCATCTTGGTAGGGGGTATCCCAAAGAAGGACTATTAAATGAACTTAAAATGTTGATGAGAAATGTGGGTATGGGTGGGAAACAAGGGAACAGTAATTTTTTAAGACCATTGAAAATGGGGAGATGTGGGTAGACCATGTGGTGCACTACTTGGCGGTCCACAAAAGAATTTTTTACGCGCATGCAGCGAGGCACTCCCCACATACGTTGGTCAACTACGGTCAACGGTCAGGCTTTCCGAATTATAGACCCAACAACACCCTGCGGACGAGAACCAACCTGTTCAGCCATCTAGGGTTCACACTTGGTCACTCTGTGCGGATCACTAACCCGATTTCAGAATCACAAGACCCTTAGTTTCCTTTTACAACAGCTCTGTTGTGGACCTATTCACCACCGGCACCCGCACGGGACGAATTAAGATGCTCGAGTAGATATTGCAAAACAATGCATAGTCTGCTACCGGTTACTGGTAAACAAGAGATGCGGAACAAAACAGACTCTTGATCTATAACACAATATAGTAGACCCACACGCCAAAAATCAGTATGATATTTTTAAGCTTCGAAAATGTAAGAACAACTGAAATAATGGTGAACCTTCATCTAAAGGTAAACACATTTCGTAATAATTAGCAGTTCAGAACGAAACGTATTTAAACATAACTCGCATATCATTTACCATTTTAAAAAAAATATACATAGAAAAGTAAAATTTCAGTAGATTTTTCGAGTCAAAGGACTTCCTACCACGTACAAATTGGCAAAAAAGAACATGTGGCAGACAGACGGAGGTACAGTTAGATATTTGTTTATGCTTTACTCCCAAGCAGCATGTATTAAACTATATCAGGGAGATGAAAACTTAAAATCAAATGATGATGTGGAAGAAATGGGTTGTAGCTGCTACTGTTAAAGGGAGAGGAATCGATCAATATGCCAACTGCAGGGTATCATAGGCTTTTACTCTAATCGAGACATTCAGGATGTTTCTTTAACGTGCGAAGATATCTACATATTCCCAAAGCGGTGTACGACTACTTGTGTTCAGGCTTTCGACATCATTTCGACGGCCGTGCGGGTTCCGGGTGGCGAATAGGCCCCTAGGCTTGTCGGTAAAAGTCCACTTAAGAGCGCTCAGAAACTTGACCGGGTCAGGCCGCGTAGGTTCCCATGCAAAAGGCTAAATTTCCCGATCGCAATGGAAGAAAGAGATTTGGCGCGCCTTAAAACCAGGTTTAACCCACCATTTCTTTTGAAATGTACCCGTGCGGGTTCCGGGTGGCGAATTGGCCCGCAGCAGCGCTAAGCTTGTCGGTAAAAGTCCACTAAAGAGCGCTCAGAAACCTGACATCGGGTCAGGCCGCTTTGCCCACAAAGCGACTGGGATGTGTGCCCCAGGTGGTTGAATGGGGCAGCCCTGACATCGAGAGATGCGGGGTCGTCAGGCGATAATGCGGAAAACCTGACCGTAAACCATAGTGGTGCACCGTGTTGGGAAAAATGACACGTTCCTCGCACGTTAAAGAACCCTGCTGCAGGTCTCGGTAAGAGTAGGACCCGTAGGATCCCCATGCAGGAGGCTACCCATCACTCCTTTTTCCAGTGGCAGTCAAAACTCGCCTTCTCGGTTGGCCTTGTGTCCCCATTTCCTCCACTTCATCATCATTTCATGTTCATTGTATCACCACTTTCATGTTCATCTCCCGGATATAGCCGAAATCGTGCTGCTTGGGAGTAAAGCAATAACTAACTAACTAATCTTTTGAAATGCCTGTACCAAGTCAGGACCATTGCGGTTTCAATTTTTTCAGGTTTGTCTTCCTTGTTTTGTCTCGTATTATGGACATTTGAGATTGATTCTCCAAGTTCGGTAATTTTGTTATTACCTTTATTTTCAAGTGGCAGTCAAAACTACCATTTCCGATTGGCCTTGTGCCCCATTGCATGTTCATTTCATCACCTTTCCATCTCCCTGGTACAGCCGAATTCGTGCTGCTTAGGTGTAAGGCAATAGCTAATAAACTAACTAACCCCAGCATGAAAGATGATAAGGTCATCCCATTCAAATACCTTGGGCACATAACACAGTTTTTTTATGGTATATTTAGCGAACTTACTCGACATCAGGCTCTACCGACTTTTACCGACATGCTAAGCACTGCTGTGGGCCTATTCGTTACTCAGGACAAGCACGGGTGCACAGACAGGCTTATGTTCCTTTAGACTTTTGCTGGTAGGGGACTAATAAATATCTAATGAATTATAGTACTGAATATTAATATAAATACACACAAAAATGGTGAATTAAAATTCGAAAAATGTCTTGAATGCAGGTCTATTGCTTAATTATAACACATGTTTTCCAATATTTTTCTGAAAATGTACTTTTATCTCCTATGGCTGACTAATATTATATCAAAAAGCCACCTTAGTCCGTTGTCAACTTATACAACTTCTATATCAAAGAACCATATTTTTGGCATTCTTGCTCAGGGCATTCATTCCAAAATTTGACATATATTTTGTGATACCGAAATACATGCCATTATTATTATGGCATTATGCCACCTGTAACTTAACCTTAACATGGATAATCATAAAAAAAATATTTAAATGAAATGCACCCTTACATAATAAGACTAGATGGCCTCTCAGTCAACAATAGCGATATCATAACAAGATCTTTGTTACCAAATAAAATTTGATACGAAGCTTTAAATCAATCATCAAAAGAAGGCCAGATATTTTAGATGTATACACTTTAAAATTCCCTCCTTAATATTCATAACATAGGGTATCTGATGACACCAACACAAAATGTCATACAATTACAACAATGTAGTTATAGAGCATTAAGTCATAAATACAGCCAAAAATGCTTAGTTAATATTTATGGGTAGTATCACGGGTGGTTTGTTTATCTAGGGTTTTTGTCAACAGGATGAACATCATACTTTGTATGCATAAAACATTGTATCATGTTACATGTTTTACAAAACAAAAACTCTTGAAGTATGTGTAATATGTTTTAAAAGTCATTGACTTATTATTGTATTGCCCGACTCCGAAGCAGCAAATATAAGACTATATCAGAGAGATTAACATGATAATGAATATGAAATGATTATAAGTAGGGCAAACAATGACACAAAGCCAATTGGGGAGGAGAGCTCTGATTGCAACTGTAAAAAAACTCATCATAATAAAGAAAAAGCTCTTCATGATATAAAAAAAGCTCATCATAATAAAGAAAAACTTCGTCATAATAGAGAAAAAGCTCATCATAATAGAGCAAAAAGCTCATCATAATAGAGAAAAACCTCATCATGATCGAAAAAAAACTCATCATAATAAAGAAAACCCTCATCATGATAAAGACTGAAGTACCAGAAGGCAATAACGGCGCTCCATAGAATGGGTGTATGGAAGTCTATTTCTGTCAATAATGGAAGTCTATTTCTGTCATCGCGAAAAAAATATGTTGCGATAATTTATCTTGAAAAGTCGTGATAATTTGGTCATTTTGTCGACATAATACGAATTTTACCTCTTGAAGTCACGATAATTTATCGCAAATCGTCGAGATAATCTTGATGTTTGACGTGATAAAATATTATTTTTATCGCAACTTTTGGCCTGTCGATGCCGATATCAATCATTTACATAAAGGTTTATTGCGAAAAATTATCGCGATATTTACGTTTTTAGGTGAAAATTGAGTTATCTTATCTCAATTCCTTAAATTAAATATCACAATTTATCTTTTTACAGTCATGATAATACCCGGCACTGCCCAGCAGGCACTTAAACATTTAATCAACGTTCAAGTGCCTGAATGCATAGCAAAATTTATTGTCTAACTCTGGAATTTTGTTGTAATTTTTTTCTAAAATCAATGAAGGTTAGCGCTGCTGATGGGGTTTTTATTTCCCTGGGTTAGCCCAATCTAGCATCAACACTTGTGTTGTAAAAGGCATCAAAGCTATAAATTATCCGTTCAGATTTTCTAAACCCTAAGGTTCTGCCTACCCCATAGGTTGGTCTTAGTCATAATTTTTTTTTCTTGTTTGGTATTTTTGGTTTTATTGTTCAATGCGCTTCATGAGGCTACTAACACCGTGGTTCGTGTTTCTATCCTCGTCCGGGTGAAAATTTCATGAACCAATTTTCCGACTCTCTCTTGACACCATTTGCGAGGATGGTCTCAAGGAACGATGCTTGTCCTTCGAAAGGGACGAAAAATGGTTGTCCTGTGTATGTGGAGAGCAATACCCCATGCACGTTAAAGAACCCTTTGTAGAGTTCGATAAGAGTAGGCTCAATGGGGGCCGCTGCAAAGGCCACACTCGCAAACTGCTAGCTGGAGAAGGATTTACATAAGCATTAAGCTTGTTTCCCAATCCAGGATAAATAAATATGTTTAAAATGCGCTTCATAATATGGATATAGTTTGGCTTTTAAAATATTTTGGGTAGAGCACCTCTAATGAGCCTTGAATGGACGAAACGCGCGTCAGGCGTAGCAAAACTTATTGTCTGGAAATTTGTTGTAATTTAATTTCCAAGTTGATTTTAGGTTATATGTGAAAGTTGCAACAACGTTGAAAACGCAAGTTGATCACTGAGGCCATGCCGAATTAATTGCTTGTTCGTCGGACGACCTGCACGTGAAGTTGTATCCAAAAGAAAAAACGTAAATTTCTTTTGCCCAATTTAACCAGAAACCCACCTGCGTCCGGAGCCAAAAGTGGTGTTTTTGGAAGAATGTCTGTCTTATGCAAAAGGGAACAAACATTAAATAACCGATATTCAACTAAGTGTTCCAAAACTGGAGACTGTTGTTTTCTTATCGCTTGTCAGCTTAGCATAGTATTCAACAATTCAACAGAATTATCGAATCCACTTGCTTCACGTCGTTCTTGAATTTATATTTCGAATTTGACCCGGGTGGTCATTTCGGTACAAAAATTTGCGAAAAAGGGACGATTTTAATCTTGAAATTATCAATTTTCCTAACATGGAAAGTAACAAACCAACTTCACCTGCATACGGGTCTATATTTCACAAATTTTTCGATATGACAGGGCTTGTACATATTTTTCAGGTTTTTATATAGTTTTTTTTTATCCAACACCGATATCTCCGTGAACGAGGTTACAAGAAATACGTCTCCTCATACGACTCCTACAAACTTTTTTCAATCTTTATCAGCCACTGGTGAAAAAATTCAAAATGTTAGACGAAATGGTTTGTGATTGTTTTGATAAGTGTTTGGCTGATAGTTGTAATCAGATGATCACCTTAACATCCCTATTATAACTTCACAACAGTGTTGAGTTTTGTGTAACTACCAGACCCAAAAAATTGCAATGGAAAGGAAGGTTTGGCGCGCCATAAAACCTCGTCTAAACCATCTTTTTTTTTTAATGTCTGTACCAATTAAGTCGGGACCATTGCAATCTTCATATTTTCGGTATGTCTTCCTTGTTTTGTCTTTTCTCATGGAAATTTGAGATTGATCCTCCGTGCTTGGTGGTTTTGTTATTACCTTTATTTAGGAGAATGGAACGGCATTTCAATCGTTTAAGTGTATCGCCACTAAACTGAACTTCTGTTGCGTTGTTGAATACTATGCTAAGCTTACAAGTGAAAGGGTAACAACAGACTCCAGTTAATTGGAGCACTTGTTTCAATATCGGTAATTTAATGTTTGTTCACCTTTGCAAAAGACAGACATTTTTTCAAAAAATAACACCACTTTCAGTTCTGGACGCGGGCGGGTTTCTGGTTAATGCGGACAAAAGAAATTTATATTTTCTCCATTAGATACAATTTCACGTGCAGATGGTCCGACGAAAAAGTAATTAATTTGGCGTGGCCTCAGTGATCAACGTTGAATCAACGTCCGTTTTCAACGTTGTTGCAACGTTCACATGCAACCTAAAATCAACGTTGATTCAACGTACTGTCATGTTGAAATCAAAATTACAACAAAGTTTCAGACAATAATTTTTTCTTACTCCTGACGCGCGTTTCGTCCATTCAAGACTCGTCAGAGGCGCTCTTCCATTTTTTTTTAAAAGCCAAACTATATCCAGATTATGAAGAATATTGGACAATAAAATCAAAAATACCAAACGGGAATAACCAAATTATGACTAGGACCAACTTATTCCTGGGGTAGGCAGAACCTTAGAGCACAGGGACTTGCTTCCCTCTATCAATATTTTGTTAGAGTCAATGTGCAGTACGAAAAAAAAACACAAGGGAGATACTACTTTCACCAACCCCTTTTCTTCAATTCAAATTTCTGTTATCATTTCATTAATCTCATACCTTTTCCTGTATGATTCGTTTTCATGGATGATTTGCCTTTCCAAAACACCCAAATATATCTTTGTTCATTGCATTTTGGTCTCAAAATCGGGCTTTGCTCGGGCAATGTTGTAAAATTTGGCAGTTGCTTGGACATCGTACCGCACATTGACTCTAACAAAATATTGATAAAGGGGAGCAAGTCCCTGTGCTTAGGGTTTAGAAAATCTGAACGGATAATTAATAGCTCTGAGGCCTTTTACAGCACAAGTGTTGATGCAAGAGCGGGCTAACCTCGGGAAATAAAAACTCCACCAGCAGCGCTAACATTCATTGATTTTAGAAAAATTACAACAAAATTCCAGAGTGAGACAATAAATTTTGCACATGCATTAAGGCATTTGAACGTTGATAAAACGTTTAAGTGCCTGCTGGGCAGTGCCGGGCATTATCATGACTTTAAAAAGAAAAATTGCGATATTTAATTTTAGGAATTGAAATAAGATAACTCAATTTTAACCTAAAAAACGTAAATATCGCGATAGTTTTTCGCAATAACCCGTTTATGTTAATAATTGATATCGGTATCGACAGGCCAAAAGTTTCGATAAAAATAATATTTTATCACGACAAACATCAAGATTATCTCGACGATTTGCGATAAATTATCGTGACTTCAAGAGGTAAAATTCGTATTATGTCGACAAAATGACCAAATTATCACGACTTTTCAAGATAAATTATCGCAACATATTTTTTTTCGCAATGACAGAAATAGACTTCCATATGGGTGGGATCAGAAACTTTATCGAGATCTGAAGCAATAAAAGGTAATGACAAAATTACCGAACTTGGGAGAATAAATCTCAAATGTCCAATTGAAAATCGCAATAGTCCTGACTTGGTACAGGCATTTCAAAAGATATGGTAGGTTAAACCAGGGTTTAAGGCGTGCCAAACCTCCCCTGTGCGTGACATTTTTTCAAATAAAAGGCATTGCTATTCATTCAGCTCCACTTTCAATTAACGTGTTCTTATTTCAAATACCAACAATAGCTTCTCCTTTGTGAGCTTCTTATTTATGCATTTAAGTGACTTTATAATGAACATTCATATTCAAAACTGATTAAATCTTGTCAAAAAGTTCATCTAAACTTCATCTAAAGTTCTTATGGTATTTTTCAAAATTTATAGTAATAATGTGCAGAAACAGAAATGCTGCCTTCCATAGTAGTGCTTTAATTTTTGATATTCTCCCAATCAGTGCAAATGCATCATCCAGGAGATCAACTTGAAATTAAGAGGTGATAAACTAAATATGAAATAGGAGGTGGTATGGAGGACAGAAGATAGAAAAAGGTAACGAGTTTTGACTTTCACTGAAAAATGAAGGACTAGATAATGTCGGGTAATTAAGCTCACCATTACAAAGCAAATACTCTTGCTCGAATTGAAGAATCGATTGAGATTGAGAAGCTTTGACATTTATCTATTCGGTGCACCACTGGTTTGCTTCGTTCAAGATGACAATGTTCCATATAGATACCCGGAGAAAACATCACAGATGCTACATGGACGATGCGCCCTGAACCAACCGACAAGGAAGTGGCGCTTACTGCGGAATGTTTACGTCAATCTTTGCGATGATGTAAGCATGTTATTTCTTTTTGCATGGGTATCATCTAATAAAAAGTTTAGATTTGCTAGTAACACAGTCAAAATTATGATTAGGGTGATGACTGTCTGCTCTGGTGAAAGATATATGAAAGAAGCAAAGAAGTATCAATAATGCATTTGAATGCCATATTCAGTCGAAACTAGCCAATAAAAACATTCACAACATAGTAAGACACACCTAAACTAACAACCTTCACACAGCAACGGATTGATGGTGAACTTAGATGCTTTGGAAGGATAAGAAATTACTGCTATTTGTAACTCACCCGTCACGTTGCCAAGGAAGGAAAGAAGCAGAGGTACCAATGGGGTATCCGAATATCAAAAGTCCGAAAGGGCAGAGACAAAACCAGTAAACACCAACAAGAACGGGACAAAAACAGACAACATGTAAAACATGAAAACACAAAATAACTGAATATCAATCAACAACGCGAACTCCAGTCGAAACAAGAGTGAACTCAGGTGCTCCGGAAGAGTAAGCAGTTCCTGCTTGCTATAGCACACCCGTCGCGTTGCCAATAGTCCATTCAGCGTGTCAAATCCGGTAAAGGAAGACAAAACAACACCCTATGACAAACCAACATCTGCACTCATCTGAGAGATCGAAATCCCATATTTGTCTATAAGTGCATGATGTCTTCCGTAAAATTTCTTGAGTGAAGACAGCAACCGAGGAGCAACATAACCCTGTGTGAGCAATTTTTGCGTCAGACGTGTCGCTCTGCTAAGGAAATCGATGTAAGTCCCGCACGCTCTGGAGTAATGAATCAATTGAGATACGTAAACTCCATAAGCTGGAGCGGACGGAATGTTGCTACACAAGAAGGGAAAGTTGACGATTTGAAAGTTGAAGTCATCACGTTTGTCATAGAGCCTTGTTGAAAGTCTTCCTTGTGAGTCAATTTCTAGATGTAGATCTAAATATGAAGCAGACTTCCTAGAATCCGTTGTGTCCTTTATCTCAAGCTCCTGGGGATATATGAGATGGAGAAAGTCACCAAATCGAGAATTGTTTAGTGAAAGGACATCATCAATATAACGGAACGTGAGGTTGAAAGAGAGGGCTAGTCTACGGTCTTTTTTGTCTAGAAGAGATTGTAAGAAGTCTGCTTCATATGAATGAAGAAACAAATCAGCAAGCAAAGGTGCACAATTAGTGCCCATTGGAATCCCTATTGTTTGCTGAAAAACACGTCCACCAAACTGAACAAATATGTTGTCAATAAGAAAGTTGAGCATGTCGATTATTTGGTCTTCTGTAAATTTGTTCTTTTTCTTAGACTCATTGATGACAAAGTAAGTCTTGGTATAATCGACTACAAGAAATTTGTACCTGCGTTTTCCATTCTTTTTGAAAAAAGCTGCGTTTAATCAGCTGTGCCAATCGCGATTTCAGTTGTTCATGTGGAATAGAAGTGTAAAGTGTGGAGAAATCGAATGTTTTGATGCTGTTACAAGAAGAAACTGATTTAGAGTTAAGAATCTCCATCAGTTCTTTCGAATTCTTCAGGATCCACATTTGATTGACACCATTTCTAGAATAACAACAATCGTAATATTTCTGGAGGCCGGATTTTATTGCCGTAAGTATTGAAGTTAACAGAACTGAAAGAGGCCTAGTTGTACATTTGGATGACCCTGCAATGAAGCGCTGTTTGTATGGATTTTTATGTAATTTAGGAATCCAATACAGGGATGGAATGTCATCATTACTGCCACCAACAGAAAGGCCGAAGGAGGAAATGACAGATTTGTGATTGTCAATGATTTCCTCCTTAGACAGTGTTGTAGCCGTGTATGTGGTACTATTGCTGGTACAACCAACCCCCAATTCAGCTGTCAAACAGTCAATATAGTGTTTCTTGCACACAAAAATGATGTTATTTGGTGCTTTGTCTGCAGGTACAACAACATATTTGTCATGTAAGGTGGACAGTGATTTGGCAACATCAGCGTTGCTGAAAATGGATGTTGCCTTCGTGCTCATTGAGCCTTTCAAAGAATTGATTCTTTTCAAAACCAATGACCTCACAGCTTTTACCCATTCTGACAAAACGTCACATTCTTTCTCCTGTTCTTTTTTGGCCCATTTTCTGGCATAGTCCTCAACTGAATCCATAATTGTTTTGAAATTATAGCTCCAGTTGATTCGTCTTGGCTCACGATATTTAGGTCCTTTAGCCAAAACATCGCGAAGTAAGTCATTTTCCACGATGTTGAGGTCACCAGTGATGACGTGGCCAGAGGGACCATATTTGAATGTGGACTTTTCACAGGTACAGTCTGGAGGTTTTGCTTTGAGGTCATTGATTTGGAAATCCCGCAACACTTGTTTATAGTTGAAAACCTTAGGTGCAATTGTGGAAGTGTAGGAATAAGAGATAATTGGAATGCTTTTATCTTTGAAGTAAGGAGGAATATGTTCCGATTTATGACAAACTCGAAACAAAATTATGAAAAAAAAACAACATCAGTTACGACTCATCTGATAGATAGATGAGTCTATTTCAAGCTATTTCTGGTTTATATTTTTAGTTATAGTTTTTCTTAACGGAGATAAACGTTCAAGTACTATATTTTAAACACTTTAACTAAAAGTTCGTTCAGAAAGGTCAATTTTAATGGTGTTTCCGTGATCTTGAGACAAAAAAAAAAAAAAGAAACAGACACAATAAACAGTAAAAATAACAATAAAATGTAAATGCTGTCATTTATTTGGGCTAACTTTCCCAAATTTTATTTATTCTAATTATTTAAATATTTTGTATTTTATAGACGTAAATCTTTTGAACTTCAATTTTCATTGTTTAATAAGTGTTTATATCGATGGATTGAATCTTTTTAATATTTAAGCCAAAGTAGGGGTCATGTTTACGACCAAGGCCACAACTAGTGTCAGCAAAAAAAAAGTTCCAAAAGAAAATTCCGATAACACGATTTAATAGTTTGCATAAACATTATATCAAAGTGAAAGGCATGCATTAAGACAACAATAGTTTCTTTTATTATAGTACAGTCTTTCTTTAGACGGTACACCTTTGAAAGTACATTGCTTGTTAAACTAAATAAAAAGTTACAAAATAAAGATCTACAAAGATAACCATTTATATATGCCGACCCTCAGTGCTGAGAACACCTCAAAATGTGCACGGACAGTAAAAACGTTCGTGACATGCAGTCTCTGATGTTATAAAGAGTTGCCTCTTCGCGGTATAAGAAAAGGATTGTCCCAGGTGGTTTAATAAGGGGACTTCGTCATCTTGCATACCGGGATCATCAGAATCCGAACACATAGAAAACTCTTGTCCACTAGGTAATGAAAATACCGTTTAAAAAAGTTCCAATTAGTAGAACACTCGGATCTCTTGCAAAAGGCGAAAATGCTCGACCTCACCCATTATCTCATTTTCAAGTGGCATATTGTAATCATTGCTAATGGCCTTATGTCCCGTCAGCGATATTATTTAATCACCCCTTTCATGTTATTCTTCTAGTAGCTGCAATATTGTAGCTAACAGACATGTTTTCACGGATTAGGCGAAAGACTTAATTGTAGCTTTAACCGATGAATACCTTATTGTAAATAATGCCCTTCTTTGAGAACAGAAAACTAAAAGAAAGAAAAAACAAATAAAATGTCTATAGCTATTGAAATTCAAGTCTATATATGCGATTCTAACCGTCTTTTAATGCTATTTTTTAGCCAAGATTATTAATATTCAGGAAAATTTTTGGTTATTTATAGAAAAAAACATGCAGGTGTTCCAAAGTAAATAAAAAAATGTTGCAGTGTATCCCAAACTCCCATAACAAGTATAGAAACCCGGGATAGAAACCCTATAAGCATGTGTCCTTTAGATAGGGTCTATGTGACTTCTTCGCACGATTCATTTCACTGTTCCACATCTGGGTTAATGGTAGCTTAGTTTATCACGCAAAATAAATCAGCTTACTGTTGATCTGTACAAGGACAAAAGGGTTTTAATACTATTCTTTTTTTTCAAATTGGGTCAAGGTTTAAAATATTGTTATCAACAATACATTTAGTCCTTAATAGATGTAAAAAATTTGGGCTGGTTATAAATACCCCAAATACTTTGTCATTGTTACCACAACGATGATACAGCAAAACAACAAGTTTAAAAAACAATAACATTTTTCTTGTTTTTAATACTATATATACTTTTATATTTATTTAACTTGAATATGAATTACTTTGAAGCTGAAATTATTGGAATTGAGTAGTAATAATATAGCAACCAATACATATGTTATATAAATTTTCTGATGAAACAAAACTACTAAAAAAATCTTACAGAAACAAAGGTTAAAATAGGGCATCATGGGGGTTACCAATATCCAATATCCCGGTTCTATCAAATATTCGGTATCCAAAAACGTGTTTTTCCAGTATCCCATACCCCTATAAATATAGTGAACTTTAATATCCCATATTCCAGTAAGTTTTGCCTCAAATATCCCGTATCCCACGAAGAAACATGTAAATATCCCATATCCCAATATACCCTAATCAAGTCTAAGAAGTTGAATATATTTTCATGTTTCAAAGGATTACTGGTTGTTTTTTTATTACTCCTTAATTAGAACTGCTGTGAGAAGCATATAATTGTTAATTTGGGGTTGCTTACTATATTGAGCTAAGAACACCTCTATTATTCTTTTGAATCAATATCTTCAGTAGTTTAGAAGCCATGAGATCTGGTATAAAATTGTAAGTTTATAAGCAGAGGGACAGACATAAGTGTACGCGACACAACCCACAATTAAACAGCAATTTAGAAAAACCACAATAGACAACCGCCAACAGCCTTCAACGAGGCCATTTGGCACTGCTCCCGGTTCTGCAATTGGCCCATGGTCTAAATAAAATGCATATAATTCAAATCCAGCCCTGAAATAGTCACAGATAACAAAAAAAATATCTAAGTCAGTTAAAAAGTACACGTACTTCTATATGGTTGTATATATAAATATCATTTATAAAAAATACAAAAATACACAAATCATTTTGAACGATATATTAGCCATTATTTATGGTAGTACATATGTATACTTGAACTTTTTAGTTTGGATATGCTAATGATACAAAAATAAAATAAACAGAATAATGAATTTTATTTCGATAACAAACCTGTATTTGTGATGAAATCACAGCATGAGATCAATTTTACTGATTAAATATGCACATAGTGTAAGCATCAAATAATAAATTTGACTATTGGTTATATTTTACTTTACAAGAATGACTCATTGAAAAGATCATACCTCTTTAACATTATATTCGAAGGTAATCTCAGCTTTGGGTAGAATGGTTTAAAAAAAAACAACTTATAAACATGCCATTTTTGTGTTGCATATTAAACAGAATTTGCAAACACGCTAATACTTATATTTTACACGTCATGTGCTAGTGTTTCTGCTTTTGACACGAGGATGGCCACTTCGGTTTTGTAGCTAACTTGTATAATTCTGTTATATATAACCTTTTTAATCTAACTGTGCACCATTGATTCCATTAATAGACCGATCTCCTCGTCTGGGTTGTACCTGAGTGCTTATAATAAGAATACTTATTATAATCTTAATGACTTCAAATATATTGAAAATAAATATACTAACATATAGGTGATAATTATATACTTCCTATGTAACTTATATTATTACATTGTGTTAATTGCTCTGTATCATGCCCCTTGTGGGCCCATGCTTTGGTTAATAAAAAATTCTTATTATTCTTCTTCTTCTTCTACACGCCCGGAAAATAAAAGTAAAAATATATTAAAAATCATATGTTATTTGCAATCATTAAAAAGTTACACACACATGTTTTGCTCATTAAAGTTTATAACTAATACGGGACGGTGACAGCTGTTGCTTTGTGGTTTTTTATGGTCAACCTTTGGTGGTACAAAAGTTTTAAATTTCTGATTTTATACAATGTATGCATATAGTGTACGAACAAAATAATAAATTTTGAACTAATAACATTTTATTTTACAGGCATGACCCATTAAAAGACTGCGCGCTTTTTAAACTCTGATAAAACCATAGCAAACCTTAAGTGGCCTGCACTTGTAGTGAAATTGGTACCATAGTCAAGGAAGATGATACTGGCACCAAAAGTTCAACACTTCTCAAAATTTGCTACAAATATCAATTGCACAATATGTATTTTGGTGTTCACAAGGAATTGCTAATGGTGGGTAGACGGACAAAGTTTAAACAATAAGCCCCCAAATTCTCGATGAACTGCCATCATATCTGTTGCAAATTGTCTCTTGTTTTGTCGTCCTGTTTACGGATTAAAGGGGGGATTTACATTGGAACCTTGTAAGTTATTTGATGAGGACTTTACTAAAGTAATATTTGTATGATATTATTGATGGACATTACTGTAGTATTTGATAGTTTCGTTTAACACCCGAGGGCATATCTATGGTTGATCCATTCAGATTCAAATAAAAACCTAAGATAATGTTTATGGCATATATAGACAGCTTCATTAACCCGGTCCCGGAAAACATTCGAGTGATCACTTATGTTCAAGAAGATAACCACAAGCAAACTATTAACTAACAGCAGAAGTTGGTTTAGAGGTCTTCTGATTGAAAATTTTAACTACATTTACACGTTGGTCCAAAGGTTTCCCACCAAAATGATTATATGAAATTTAAAACGAATACTATGAGAACATGCTAAAACAGATGACCTGACCGTAACTCCTATGGTTAATGGGCGTTTACACGTTTTAACCCGATCTAGGTATTAATGGTGTTGAAATTAAAGACTTGCATAATTTTTTAGAAGAAAACACCTAAGGTCAATGATCTTTTTAATTTTTCGGTTCTAAGGTTGTTTAAAAACACAAAAATTTAAATTACATCATATCTGAGTATAGGACACGGTCAATGATATAATTTTTCATTAACAGAGGATTTAGATTTTGAATTATATAAAATAGAAGGCTATATGAGGTCAATATTAAGAATTTACTTGTGGAAATATTTTTCAGTTCTCATAGAAATTATATAAGTGTGTCCTTAGTATGAATGAACTTATGAATTAAAAAGGGGAAAGTATAATTTCGTCCTCATATAAATGATATAAGTGTCATATAATTGTCCTTAAATGGTAACAAAATGTTAAAGGCGAAATACTTCCATTAGTCGTTTAACCTTAAGAATATTTTAAACATTTGTTAACACTGAAATAAAATATTTATCTGATGAATGTATTTAATTGAATTGATTATCAAGGTCACCTTGATATAATTGTAAATTTTATAATTTTAATAAACAAGACCATTCAAATAAGTTTAGATTTTAGAAAAACATAGTTTTACCATTGTCAGAAGATGTTTATCTTCATATCCTAGTGAAACAAAAACAATTAAAATTAAATGTCGTCGAAATGTAGACATATTCCTAGGGGCAAAAGTATCATAAAATTTGTCTTAACGACGTGTCCAAAATCCTGATCTGAATTCTTTAACTAGTTTTTAAGACTTCCTTTATCAACCTTTATTCACTTGGACAACAGTAAATGACTTCTTTACTCACTTACTCTTCCGGAGCACCTGAGTTCGCTCTCATTACGACTAGAGTTATATTCAGTTTTTGTGTTTCCGTGTTTTATATGTTGTCTGTTTTTTTTTGTCCTGTCCTTGTTTGTATTTGCTTGTTTTGTCTCTGCCCTTTCGTACTTTGTCAGTCCCGTGCGGGGCCCAGTTGGCGAATAGGCCCGCAGCAGAGCCTAGCTTGTCGTAAGAGGCGACCAAGGGTCTTGGGATTCTGACGTCGGGTCAGTGCTCAGCCCACAGAGCGACCAAGTGTGTACCCTAGGTGGCTGAATAGGGTGGCCCTCGTCCGCGGGGGGTTGTCAGGTCTATAATACGGAAACCCTGGCCGCCGACCATTGTGGGCCAACGTGTGTGGAGAGTGCCATGCTTCATGCACGTAAAAGACCCCTTTGTGGACCGCCAAGTAGTGCACCACATAGGCTAAATTTTCCGGCCCTACCCACCTCTCCCCTTTTCCTGTGGTTCTTCAAAATTTACTGGTCCTTTGTTTCGATCCCACCCCATCCCAATATTTCATTTATCATCATCATTTCATGTTCATTTCATCATCCTTTTCATGTTCATCGCCTGTAAATAACCTATATAGCGTTGCACAGGCGTAAAACACCAACTCACTCACTCACTCACTCACTCGTACTTTGTCATTTGGATCCCCATTGGTAGCCGATAAATTAGTGCTTGCCATTTTTGAACGTACCGGTGGAAAATTAAACTTAATTTCGAATGATTATATCTTCAAAGACAAGATAACTCAAAACCCCAGGGGCGGTGTTCTCGAAGCTATCTTGAGACTAAGACGCGTCCAAAAACCATCTAAAGATTCGTCTAGGTCTTTAGTCGTGTTCTCGAAGCCATCTTATTTAAGCCTTAGTCAGATTTTAGGATGAAAATTAAGACACCTAATTGGATGTCATGGGCACATTTCAATTGAGCGAATTTGAAAATGACCTCTGTTTTCATTTAAGCAATTTTTTCCATTTCAATTGAGCGAATATTTTTTTCCAGGTAAATATAGGTAAATGACTGTACATTTTGTACAAAAAAAGAGAGAGAAGAGGACTCAAATCATATACATATTTTACTTAAATAACATTTAAAATATTTTATTTTTATATTAAAATCAGTTGTAGTGGTTGCTGAACAAACATTCGATTACAGTTTCAATACCTTAATTTCATCTATTTTTCATTTCTATCTATAAGAAAAGATTGAATTTTCAATGGCCAAAATTCAGAAATACATAAGTGACCAAATTACTTGATTCGAAGGGTACTTTGCTGCTTGCGTTGACTTGTAAAATGATAAACACACATCACATTTGTTTCGTTACAAATCATCATCTACTTTTATTCGTTGGATTTTGATATTTCGAATACAGCTTCAGGTATGGGATTCGTTTTAAGTTCTGACCCTAAACTTCTTCCTGTTTAACGAGCCGACTTAGAATTGTTTTATAACAGATTTCTCAGCAACCATTATTTGTAGTGGCCTTGAAGCTCTGTTGGCTGCGTACTTACCCGACGTTAGACCCTTAGTCGTCCAGCTATGATGCGGATGTATTTACCACAGGGGCCCCACACAGCACTCATAAAATGAACAAATTAACGAAATATTAATAGTTGTTTGTGGTTGTTACGTGATTTCACTCTATAGTTTCGCTGCTCTAGCAAGGTTCATCCGATTCAAGGCTTCTCTAAGCATACCCTGTTCTATCTTTTCGACAATTTTGTTCTATTTACTGTGTTTTTATGCGAAATATTGTCCCATGCGGGACCCGGGTTGCGAATAGGCCCGCAGCAGAGCCTAGCTTGTCGTAAGATGTGACTTCTGAAGTCGGGTCAGTGCTCAGCCCACAGAGCGACCAAGTGTGTACCCCAGGTGGCTGAATAGGGTAGCCCTGGTCAGCTGGGGTAGTCAGGTCTATCTGACCGCTGACCATAATGGGCCAACGTGTGTGGAAAGTGCCACGCTTCATGCGCGTAAAAGACCCCTTTGTGGACTGCCAAGGAGTGCACCACATAGGCTAAATTTTCCACCCCTACCTACCTCTCCCCTTTTCCTGTGGTTCTTCAAAATTTGTTGTTTCCTTTGCTACCCATCCCACCTCCATATTTCATATATCATTATCATTATGCCCCACCCCCCACTTTTGTGTGGAGAAATATTGTTTTTGTCGTGTCCGTCCGTCCGTCTGTCCGTCACAAAGTTTGTCAGCGCAACTCATCTGAAACTACTGAACCCAATTCAATAAAACTTGATATATAGGAAGGTCACCATATGTAGTTGTGCATATTAGCAGGAAATTTTTATCCTCAATTTTTGTGGGAGTTATTGCCCTTTGAACTTAGAAATTAGCTGAAAATCCCCATTGTCATCTTGTCAGAGCAACTCCTCTTAAACTACTGAACCGAGTTCAACGAAACTTGGTATATAGGAAGGATACCATATGAAGTTGTACATATTACCAGAAAATTTTGACCCCAAAAATATTGCGTGAGTTATGGCCTTTTGATTTAGAACTTTTTGGGGGAAACGGGGGGAGACATCGTATTTGCAGAGGCAAAAACAAACTTTAATTTCATGTTCATTTTGTCATCCCTTTCATGTCCATCGCCTTTTAATAACCTATTTAGTGTTGCAAGGGCGTAAAACATTAACTCCCTTACAATTAAACAATATTAATTTAGACAAGAGAACCATTTATTTTAAATAAGCAGAAACCGATGAAAAAAAAAACTGTTAAAAACTGTTCATACAGAATCTTAATTGGGCATAATAAGGATACTAAATATTATTAAATGGTTTCTATTTGATTCTTATCATACAGAATCAATTTTAATGTTTAAAGAAAGATAGGCCTCCGTCCGTTGGGGCGCCGCTTACTCATTTAATAACTATTACCACTTTTCACAGTTGATTCGCCACAAAACGGTTCACAAAATACTACTGGGCTGAACGAACAGTTTCATCTCTTAAAACCCCCCAAAAATAAAGAAACGATGTTCTAATCGGGTTGCCTAAAATTTACTCAAAAATAAGACTAAGCTAAAGATAAAAGAGCTTCGAACATGTCGAAAGCAGATCGGGTCTTTTGATGGTCTATTATAGACCTAAATCCTAAGATAGCAAAAGGTTGATTATTTTTCGTTTGATATTTTAAGGTTTTAATTCAATTTTGAAATTATATAAATTTATCAGATCCAACTATGCTTAATTTACACAAATTGGTTTCAAATGACTGACGTCCCGTGCGGGGACCGGGAGGCGAATAGGCCCGCAGCAGCGCTAAGCTTGTCGGTAAAAGTCCATTAAAGAGCGCTCAGAAACCTGACATCGGGGTCAGGCCGCTTTGCCCACAAAGCGACTGGGATGTGTGCCCCAGGTGGTTGAATGGGGCAGCCCTGACATCGAGAGATGCGGGGTCGTCAGGTGATAATGCGGAAAACCTGACCGCAACCATAGTGGTGCACCGTGTTGGGAAAAATGTCACGTTCCTCGCACGTTAAAGAACCCTGCTGCAGGTCTCGGTAAGAGTAGGACCCGTAGGATCCTCATGCAGGAGGCTAAATTTCCCGTCCCTACCCATCACTCCTTTTTCCAGTGGCAGTCAAAACTATCCTACCCGATTGGCCTTGTGTCCCCATTTCCTCCTCTTCATCATCATTTCATGTTCATTGTATCACCACTTTCATGTTCATCTCCCGGATATAGCCGAAATCGTGCTGCTTGGGAGTAAAGCAATAACTAACTAACTAACTAACTCAAATGACTGACTCATGATAAAACTTATTTAAATTCACATAGAAAATCAACTCTCAAAGCTACTTTTATCAAAACTTTTTTATAGACTCAAAACCAATGTATGTAAATAATTTTGAATAACAAGTTTTTATTCTTATTTGTTTCTTTTATATTTATTATTTTAGGACTTTGTGTTTAGACAATCGAACAATGGTCGTTTATTTTATCTTGAAGACGTATCAGAGATTTTTTGTTTTCTGTCACGTCACCTTATCATGCATTCCAACAATATCGTATGACTTTGACTTTAAATTTATTATCTGTGACTAGCTGGCAATGTTTAAAGACATTAGACACAGGAATTAAAAGACCTGCTGATGTAATATTGACCTAAAAAAACAAGCCAATGACTTATAAGTTGTTGTCACAGTCGCTAATTTAAAGTATACAGTCTTTTCAACTTATGAAAATAAGTCAAGGCTATCTTGCATAGGTTTTAGTTACTTATTTATGTTTGGGTAGGAAACACAAGTCTTAAAACTAAACCCACACAACTGATTTCAAAAGTTGCCAAAATGCAAGTCATGATGACGGAAACTTTTGGCAATCAAAAACTCAACAAAATAGCCGACGAATCAAAATTACACTGCAAATCATTTAGAATTACACTTGCATCTGCCGTTCTTTAAATCTAAAAAGTGTCAAACCAGGGATGATTTGAAGGACTAGTTTAATATACGTATTTTATACAGGTCATGTTAAGTGACTTACAGAAATCGAGGTACGAAGCAAACAGTTACGTATACCACTAGAATGCGCGATCAACCTATCACGCATGCGACACATGCAGGTAAAAGCGGAGAAAACGGAAGTTGGATTGTATTCAAAAGTTGTAGATTATTTCCCTGTTTGTTCTTATTCGATTTATTCTTTTCTTAGTTATCTACTAATTTTCTCTTTTTGTTCAAAAGATTATTGTATTGAACTTTTATTGTATGGCCATTTGGATTCACAGTTTAGTTTTATCTATTTGTTTAATTCCAGGTCTCTGGACTTGGATTTTCATCAAAATCAAATTTACATTTCTATTTCTAATTTGTTTTTGACCTGATAAGGGTTGAAATAACCAGCGCCGAAGGGAGTTATGTAAAAGCACGGGTAACAGATGAAACACACAGGTAACAACAGAAACATCCACTTATATGTAAAAAAAACCCCGAGTATTAGTATACAGGTAACAAATGAGACACGCCCAGGTAACAGTCGAGCCGCATGGTAAAAAGTTAAGACTCACGGGAAACAGCTGAGACAAATTTTAGTAACAGCGTGGTCTCAAAAGGGCAACAACTGAATCGCTTGTTACAGCTAAAACACAATGGTAACAGCTGCAACACAAACGAGTAACAGATCGAAGTAACTGTTAAGACAAACACGGGAAACAACTGAGACACACACGGGAAAACAACTGAACCAAAAAGTGGTTACAACTGAGACACACATGGGGAACAGCCTCAACAGAAGAGATTAACAGTTTAGGCCCTTTCAAGACTATAACCTCTGAACCTCTATGGTCTTACACATAACCTATTCGTTTTACTACATAACCATCCAAAACAAATGTTTTCTAAGCATGGTCACGTTAAATTAGCGACGTATAGAGTGACGATTAAAACTTCAGTAGAAATGTTGTTCCCTGTTTGAATTTCCTATTAATTTGAACGTTCTATAGAGCATATCGGGTCCAATCTAATAAGAACAGAAACGTGGCGGACGAAATTAAGATAAAAATTTTATTACTGGTTAATCGGTGAGTTTTTAGATATAAAAAGCTATTCGGAAAATAAAAGGTAATTATCAAATCAAAATATAGCTTTAATTTCTTCATTTGATGCTTCATTCTAGGTCTGCAGCAGACGTCGGGTTTTTGCTCAGCCCACAGTGGCTGAATTGGGGACCTCTTCCGTGGGGCTGTCATGTAATAACTTCAGTAGAAATGTTGTTCCCTGTTTGAATTTCCTATTAATTTGAAGGTTCTATAGAGCATATCGGGTCCAATCTAATAAGAACAGAAACGTGGCGGACGAAAGGACCATGGCCATTTTCCCTGTAATTCTGACCATAGACGGGCCAATTTCAAAAGTGTCACAAAATACTCTCCATGTTATAAAAATGTGTAGAGTGGGGCCATTGTGATGAAATAAATAAAAATCAACAATATTAGAAACCTTGAAACCGGTGACATTTTGTCCTGAAAATCTAAGAAAATGCGTTTTGCACATATTTTCTTAAAATTCGCCTCTTTAATATGGGAATCCCCCATGAAGGACACGCACAACCAACATGACTTTTGGGGTTTTGAGTAGAATGGTTAAATTAGAATAATATACATTTTAAAATATTTTGGTTGTCGATGTCCTTCTAACGAAAAATTCACTTTTTAACAACAAAACTAGATGGAGCCTTCCCCGGAAGGCATATGTCGCCTGCGTATCTATGTTTGTTTGCCAAACAGGAAGTAGTTAATTTTCAGCTATAAAATCGCCTTACACCTTATAGTACTATGCGATGAAGCTACATACCAAATATCAAGAGGCTGTGGCATGTAGTTGCCTGGAAAACTGTGACAAAAATTTGGCATCTATGTCCATTATACATAAAATGTTAAGTATTCGTCAAACAGGAAGTAGTTATTTTTCGGGCATAAAATCCTTTTACACCTTATAGTACTATGTGATGAAGCTACATACCAAATATCAAGACGCTGTGGCATGTAATTACCTGGAAAACTGCGACGAAAATTTGGTATCTATGTCCATTATATACAAAACGTCAAGTATTCGTCAAACAGGAAGTGGTTATTTTTCGGGCATAAAATCGCTTTACACCTTATAGTACTATTCGATGAAGCTACATACCAAATATCAAGAGGCTGTGGCATGTAGTTGCCTGGAAAACTGTGACAAAAATTTGGCATCTATGTCCTATATATCTAAAACATTAAGTATTCGTCAAACAGGAAGTAGTTATTTTTCGGGCATAAAATCGCTTTACACCTTATAGTACTATGCGATGAAGCTACATACCAAATATCAAGAGGCTGTGGCATGTAGTTGCCTGGAAAACTGTGACGAAAATTTGGCATCTATGTCCATTATATATAAAACATTAAGTATTCGTCAAACAGGAAGTAGTTATTTTTTGGGCATAAAATCGCTTTACACCTTAAAGTACTATGTGATGAAGCTACATACCAAATATCAAGAGGCTGTGACATGTAGTTGCTTGGAAAACTGCGACAGATATTGTTGTGACGCCGCAGGACGACGACGCAGGACGACGCAAGACGACGGATAGTGCCAAAGTAACCCCTATATGTCGCTTCTGCAACACGTTGCAGGCGACATAAAAATCACAAATTAAAAGAATTCAAAACTTTAAATGTTTATTATTTTCACTGCTACAGTATGTCTCCGATAGCTCAGTGAGTTAGGTCGTTGGTATTTAAATCGTATAATATTCACCGTATGGACTCGTGAGCGGATGAAAAGGTGATTCACGTACTTTGAAATGGTTAATAACACACTTTGAAAAGGCAAAATTTTCAAAAATAGCAATATGTCATCAAGAAGGTCTATAATAAGCCCAGTAGGCATTCTTATATAAAAACAAATGCTATTGCACGGAACACCTCATATCTTTAGGTGTTTTTATGGCACAAACTGTTGAAGTTGTGCTCTGTTTGATGGTTGTTAGACAATGAAAAGAAACACTGTATTGAATTGAAAATGGTCATTTATTAAAATGACGAAAAGGAAAAAATCAATCAACATAATATATACATCAGAATTATACAAAAAATCAATAAAACATAAACACTTCTTTTACATAACAAAATCTACCATAATAATATCATGCAACCATCAAATTAAGATGGGGGACAAAATTATGCCTGACCTAAACTTTATTTATAAAACATGTAAAGTAAATATTAAATGACTGAATTTCAGTTTTGAAAAGGGAGGGAGGGAGGGTATTTTAAAAAATTCTTTTACAACCAACACTGGCAGTAAATTTTTTGATGTTACTCTGTTGACTTGAGACAAAGGAATGATGCTTGCAAGTAGGTCAATGACCGCGTGGCTGACCCCTATGTAATTGATAAACAAGTAATTAGGTAAAGGTCGCTTAGCCCAAACAAAATTTCTCAAAATAAATATATTCTAAATCTATCAACATGAAATAAATTTTTTAAAATAAATATGTGCCATAAATTGATTTATATCAAAGTTATAAATTGAACTTTATGGCACAAACTGTTGAAGTTGTGCTCTGTTTGATGGTTGTTAGACAATGAAAAGAAACACTGTATTGAATTGAAAATGGTCATTTATTAAAATGACGAAAAGGAAAAAATCAATCAACATAATATATACATCAGAATTATACAAAAAATCAATAAAACATAAACACTTCTATTACATAACAAAATCTACCATAATAATATCATGCAACCATCAAAGATGGGGGACAAAATTATGCCACAAAGTGTGTGAATGTAAATGAATGTGCAACACAATGAATGTAAAAGAACACAATGTCCCCATCCACAACTTGTCCTCAGCAAATTCTGAGACCCTTGTTCCCAAGAATTTGACAAAAAAGAGAGTAACCAAAAAATTCTGAGACCCTTGTTCCCAAGAATTTGGCAAAATAATGAAATAACAAAAAATTCTGAGACCCTTGTTCCCAAGAATTTGACAAATATGAAATAACAAAAAATTCTGAGACCCTTGTTCCCAAGAATTTGACAAAATAATGACAAAACACAAAAATTCTGAGACCCTTGTTCCCAAGAATTTGACTAATATAAAGCATATACATGACAAAATACAATGTACAAATATCAATGAAGTAATATGGGTGAGGCTCTTGTCCCCAAGAATATAAAGAAAATATCATGACATATATAAACCAATGAATGACGATTAATTTGCACACTGGCTGCCTTTCAAAATTATATTAATATTACATATGCATTTGACAGAAGCTCTTGTCTCCATGTCAAAACTGTATCTGGTTAACTGACATTTGTAGGTTTCAAATTCTTTAGGTGTTTAATTTTGGTGGCATCATAATTCATTATTGAACGATTTGTTCCACAACCTCTTTACAAAATCAATACTTCATTTGAAATATGAATTTATTGACAAAAAAAATATTTACACACATTTCTGCTCAAACAGGTCAATATTTTTAGAACAATCATTATCACATGGAATGTCTTAACATGATAAATGAGTACATTTATCTTATATATCGCTTGTAAATGCCGATACACCGATAACGCAGGGCGAAAAGGTTACAAAATACGTGAGAAAAGCTAAAAAGGGTCAATGCGTGTTAAATTACAACACAATAATGCAAATAAAGCGAAATTGTTACATATTTGTTTTTTATTCTCATTAAATATTTTTTAATCAATTGTTGCATATACATGCGGCGAAAAAACATGAATAACCCAGTCTTTAATTGCATAATTATACATACATCTTTACATAAATATGTGTGTGGAAAATAAATTTAATTATCAGGTAAACGAAAAGAGGCTGTGAAATTAAAAAATTAATTTATTTGATTGTCTTAAATAAGCCTGCTTTTCTATCAAACTTGATGTTAACGTTTGGCTATAAACTTAACTACCAACAATCAAGGACAGGAGTTTCTTAAAATAGTTTACTGAATTCCAGCTTAAAATTAATTTGAAAGTATTTTTAATGCATTTAAAATTATACTACATAGCTTAATTTCTACAAACTATCAGTAAATAAAAATAACCACAAACTAAAACTGCTTTTTGACGATTTTGAATGATTAAATTAATGCTTGTATTGATTGAGAAATATATCTCTTTTGTAATACTGGGCAATTCAGAGACTGATTTAATCGACGCAATTTTGATTTCGCCACTTCTAATTTGACATACAATGTCCAGAATTGAAGAATCGTCATTCCTAATATTATGCGACTTATTAGTTAAACTATATTTATTTACAAATTAAAACAGTATCAAGGAATACTCTTTCAGTCGCTGCGTCAAGATATTGGGAGATACTAATTTATTTGTGTGAATCGTGGTGTATGCTTACCTTCTTACCGGTGTATTGTTTAAATTTAGCCTATCGCGACTAATTATAGATTAACAAGTACGGCGCACTCGATATTGACCCATCAACACACAATTGCATAAAGACAGGGCTAAATCTTATGATTGAGGTAAGTACAAGTAATATTGATGTTTTGACTTAAGCTTATTTTAAAAAGTTAAAATCAGATACCCACGTTTGCATAATAAGATAAGAAGGATTTATTTGAATTCGGATTTGTAAATAACAACAAACACAAGCTCTCAAGAGCTTTTTCACATTATTTTTGACAGAAAATTCGTATACAGTCGTGGTCATGAAAATATAGCAGAGATTATATTATAGCAAATACAAAACACTTCAATAAAAGCTGTTTACCTTTTATTGCATGAATAAAATCTTTCATGACTATAACATTTGAACATCAAATGCATATAACATGTTTTAAATCGCCTGGCCGAATGTCATTTAAGTTATTGCCATCACTTAGCATGTGCTGTCCGTCGTCCAATTGTTCCAAATTCGTCGGCCCTGAAACCGCTTGGCCAAATGTAACCTACCTGGGTAGGATTGTTCTTAAATATGTTTCACATAGCATTTATTCAGATTTTTGAACTGGATGAAAGCATATAGCCGAATATAGTTGAATGTCAGACAATGTGGTCGACTTTGAAGATAACTTTTGCCAAGGAATTTTCCTTCGATTTATAAGGGTCAGAGAGGGGGTTTTAAAATGGACATGTTTTGTGTTTCGGGTTCATATGTGTAAAATGTATTTGATAAATACTTTCTATTCTAAAACGTATGTTTAAAATAAATGGTTTTATATGTCATGTTTCAATACGCTTAACGAAATAGTTGACGGAATAGCCGCAGACGCTGTACATGTTTTCAAAGAAGAAGTTTTCATAAATTCAAATGACAACAAAGTTCCAGACATTAGATTTTACTCTACCAAAATTAGGATTCCCAACTTTTTATTTCATAGCAGTATTTTTTTAAATAATGATTCAATTTGAATTGTATCGGTTTTTTTGCACGGCGGTCTGTATGTGTTACATTGCTCTTTGCAGCCATAGTCATCAACATAGACACTGACTAGTAGATCTATAAACTGAGTAATACAGATTGTTATTGATTCTTTCGGAATGAGACAGATTTATCGTTATATAACCATCCCCTCCAGCATTAATCATTTGTTGTTTCTTGACCATTTTTATATGCGTTACCGGTTGATAACCTTTTCAGACGGCGTTACTTTAATTTTCGGGCATAACTTTAATTGTAAGATCCGTGCCTATAAAAAAACGGTGTTTTGATATATTTCATATTCCTAAAAGCACGTGTATGCACATTATATTCTTAAAAAGGGTGATTTCATTAGAAAAAAATATGTTTTATTGTTATTTTTTTGTAACATCATTTTGTCATTAAGTTGGAAGAAAACTGAAACATTCTTTCGAAAAATATTATGCATCTTAAGAAAGGGAACGGTTCCAAGTGTTCCGTGAGCCATGGCATTTAATATATAATTGAAATGGGTAACGAAAAATGATACTCAAACATACCTTGTTTTGTTTTTAGTCCATTTATCCCTTTTCAAAGTGTGTTATTAACCATTTCAAAGTACGTGAATCACCTTTTCATCCGCTCACGAGTCCATACGGTGATATTACTAATAGTGTTTGCAATACTATATAAGATCATATATTCTTCCGTAAATGACTCTTTTCAATGTGAGATGACCAGGTGGAGATGCGAGCACGTGCAGCGATCTCACACTGGTCAATTTACCAATAATAACCGCCGGTACTGATATTGATCGATGATGTCGACCAATGAAATGCAATGTTATTTTAAAATCTCGGTTTTTAGAATGATGTCACCTAAGGTTTCAGAATATAAAAAAAATGATTTTTACGGAAGAAATAGGTACTTACACGCGTTCTTGGAACACCGGCAATGATCTTTCATTTGTGATAGAATTTTTGGGGTCTTTTGACTCGTTCCGCTGCGCTCCACTCGCAAAAAGACTGAAAAATTCTATCACTCGTGAAAGATCTGCCGGTCTTTTCCAAGAACTTATGTAAGAACCTATAAATGACAGTGTAAGTTCAAATCTTGAACGGAGTGTTCGATTTTGTCCTTCTGTATCTTAATTATAGACATAAACCGATTTTTAATGCTAAATTAAAAGTCAATTACGTTTTTCTAAGATTTGCCGTTTTATTTCACTTTTTCCCCAGTCAAATCATTATGACACTTAGTACATTTTAGCTTTAAGTTTTGATTGGTTATACTATAATATTATAGTTAAATAGTAACATTGCGTTATAAGGTTAATTATGTTTTTACTTTTATATTCTTTTTTTTATACTTTCTTATTTTTTTGGGACATTTTATAACAATATCTACATTTCAATGAAGTAAACGATTGCAACCAGCATACCATACCGTAATTAAAAGTGACTTCGATTGGGACTTACCTTGTGATTTAAAATAGGATTTATGAATGACGACTTAAAATATCTATAAATAGCTTTTTCAATGTTTAAAGCACCATCAAATTCTATGAACTAAATACAGGGGAAAATGGCTATGGTCCTTAAGATAAAAATTTTATTACTGGTTAATCGGTGAGTTTTTAGATATAAAAAGCTATTCGGAAAATAAAAGGTAATTATCAAATCAAAATATAGCTTTAATTTCTTCATTTGATGCTTCATTCTAGGTCTGCAGCAGACGTCGGGTTTTTGCTCAGCCCACAGGTTTGTACTCGAGGTGGCTGAATTTTGGACCTCTTCCGTGGGGCTGTCATGTAATAATAAGAAAAGCCCGACAACAGACCATATAGATTGGGCCATCATGCATAAATTACCACGCTTCGTGCACGTAAAAGATTCATTTGCGGATCACCAAATAGTGTCCTACATAGGCTAACTACCTTCCAGTGGTCTTCAAATTATACTATCTCTTTTTTTTTTCCATCCAACCCCTCATTTTTCATCGTCTTTTATGTTTATTTTGTAAGCCTTTTCATGTTCATCGTCGTTTTTTTACCTAATTCATGTTGCTAAGGCGTACAACGCCAACCCACTCACTCACTTACTCACTCACTCCTCTGTATATTATGTTCATTAAAAGTAGAGTCTGAAATAGAGAACAAGTGGATCAGATCTGACAAATTATAACAAAAGTCATTTTCTATTTACTTCATGATTCAAATTAGTCAGCATTTTAAAGAATAACCTTTTAAATCTGTTAATGTTATTGTATTTGTTCAACGCAACATAAACATATAGAATGTCTAAGCTTTTTGTCTCAGTTCCTTGGGTCAGTAGAGATTCAGTGTGAACAGCTTTTATGGTTCATGCCGAACTAGGTTATTATGTTTACCTACATTTTTTTTGCTATTTGAGAATAACGTGCAAGGGTGAAAGACCTATTCATAGTGAATTAAAGGTTTCTTTAGAATAAAAGTTATTTTAGACATCGGTAGATTTTTATACAGATTTCAAACAGAGAAAAAAGTGTTTATCATGTTATGGTTTCGACACAAAAGCTTGTTTATTGCTGAACAAGCTATAAACAGCTTCGGATAAAATCCAATTAAAAGGAAGTAGGAGTGCAAGGGTCTGAAAATCACTAAGAATTACAAAACAACCTGCAAAATTTCAAAACAATCTCATGTATATGTTTAACGGATACTTTTGTACGGACGGATATACATAAGGAAGAGCAAACGAAAGTTCGTACCCACATAAGATAATAAAACTAAATGCCTACGTCATCTCATCACAAGGCATAAAATACCACTGAGTTAGCAACACAAAAGAACCTGTATGCAAGTGTAGGGGTTGTTTTTTTCTGAAAGAGCTTACATTTACGATATCAGGGAAGTGATTTTGGGGTTAATAACTAAAAGAGAAGACCTTTTTCTCGTTTTTCTGCCACTTTATTGAGTTTTTAAAGTGGTTAAAAGTCAGAATTACCTAATTATCATACGATGAAATCAAAGACAAACTTATGTGCGACAGAAACGACCTTATAAGTACAAAAAAGACAACACAAAATAAGAGACACAACAGCAACAAAAGTAAACTATCCAGCCCTTATCCACTGTTCACTAACATACCACAGCATGGCTGTACTGAAATTAAACAGCGTTACTATTCTTAATTGAGTTGTTAAAATAGTATTTGCTGACAAAACTTACAAAATTGTCTACCATTGATCGTAATTGTGTGAAAAGGTTAGGTAGATTGCCGACCATTAGTTATAGACATTGAAAAAGTACTTAACAAAAAGTAGAAATCAAAAACCTTAAGTCTCACCCTAAGAAAATCTACTATCATTAAATTCAAATAAGAACTGCGATATCTATATGTAGAGAGACGTAAATAAATATTCTAATGCTTCTATGAAATTTATAGGGTGAGAAAAAAGCTGAAAAAAACGGCAAATTCAAAATTGAATCTTGCAGTGTTTCTTATATCATAATATCCTTTCTACGAACCAAATATTGAACGTTTTCTTTTACAGACACAACACATTAATATGACACCGAGGAACAAAAGAAACTTCATTTTACTTAATCTATTTTTATTTTTTATCAAAATAAAATTTATATGAAATTTTTCTCATACCAAAATGCTTATAAAATTTTCACATTGTACTGTAAAGTTCAAGATCAGTCGTTGAAAGTTAAATTTTTAGCCGGACCATAACTCAAAACGATATTTGTGCTGTAATTGTATTACAAATATTATTTCTTTTTGGAATATTAATTATCATTTATGTGAATTTCTACATCATTTTTATTCTTATGGATCGGTTCCGTATTTCTACGTTTTTAGAACTCCCCCGGGATAGTTTCACATGTTTTATCTAATTCACTCTCCTTTCCGGCTGGATAACCAACGTGTCAACACACATGTGAGGATCCTCTCTCGCTTTGGAAGTCAAAACCTGCCAAACGTACAGTGTAAGACACTTTATTTTATTCTCGTTATCTTTCTGAGACATTCTATTAATGTGTTGTTTATATCAAAACAGTGAAACTTCGTATTTAAATAACTTTCGTTTTGACTTGGCTAATTTGTTGAATTTATATCCCGATCTTGGATTTCTTCACCGGAAGGTTTTTCAATGTTTAATTTGAACTGTAATAATTTCATTATAATTATTTATAATATCTAGTCTTTCAATTTCGATTTATCTGTATTTTTAAGTGCTGTTTAATTTGATTAACTTTGAATTGTATCTCTCTGATTGTACTTATGCTCGTTTCATTTGTGTTTCAGTTATTTACCTTGTTGATGTACTACGTGGTTATTAAAATGATATTTCCCCGGATCTTGTCATTCAATTAGCCCCCGTATTTACATCTGGTTAGCTACCTGCTTCACGGGCAGATTAGTAAATAAACTACACCTGGCTGGTTAACTTCTTCGGGGCACCGTTGTACGACTCGCGGGGTCAACACGGCATCGCCACAACATGGATCAAGCAGACGACCAGATGTCAACCACGTCCAGAACACGGACACTGACACCAAAAGGGGAGGACCAGTACGTCCAGAGGAGAGACAAGCTCACACAAGACGTCGAGCTTCTTTGGTCTATGTGTAACGCCATGTTACAGGAAACCGACAACCCACCAGCGGAGGCTAGAAAATGCCTGGAACTTGAACAAAAGGTTGTTCAAGCGTACACAAGGTACAACCGGCTGTGCGAGGAATACCTCGGATTTGTGAAAAGCCAAAGAACAACACTGGCCAATCAAGACTTAGACGTCATAGCTCCGGTCATTGACGTACGCCGACGGATGTATGAATCGGCCATAGCCAACCTACACGACGTGTTAGGCCAGACCAGCATGGCTAAATCCATTAAATCCAGACAGTCAAGGACAAATAGCGAGACCAGTTCTCGTATTTCAAACGTATCCAGTCTGGCTAGAAGGACACGTGCCAAAGCCGAGGCAGCTAAGGCAGCAATAGCTTTTGCCGAAAAACAGGCGCTTATGGCTAAACAAGAAGCAGAGCTCCAAGAAAGGGCAGTGCGGGAATCTTCCCGTGTTAAAGCTGAAATGGAGCAAGAAGAGGCGGAAGTGAACCGTAAAAGGGCCGAAATCAAAGCGGAAATGACCCTTCTGGAAACTCAACGACAAGCTGCCGAGCTAGAGGCCGAAGCCCGAGTTCTAGAACAGGAGGACGATTTAGAACAAGGACTAGATGATCCACTTCCGGTTCCGACCGAAGACCCGCTAAAACGGGTACATGACTATGTCCAGCAACACAGTGTTCACAGTGAACAGGATAATCGGTTGCAAGACGTGGGTTACCACGTACCTTCTACACAACCGACCAACACATCTCGTTATGCCCGTTCTGTACACTCGGAACTGGGCCCTTCCGGACGCAACACTCAACAACAGCTAGATACGACTAAAGCCGTCACATTTAATCAGCAATCTTCATATCACTCGCCGATCGGAGATCTTGGACTGCCGTCAGCTGCATCCACGCCAATTAACGATAATGGACATATTTCAGCTACCAAAACACCGACTTCCGGTTTATCTGGGCTCAACACCAATGCACCTGCCTTTACGCCCAATCATGACTATCCCATGCATAGTCCAACAGATGTCAAGCAACCCACATCCGGTTTTACGGGTTCCGACCCGACAACTGCTATAACAAAATTTCTACTGAGAAAGGATTTGATATTTTCCCGGCTCAGTACTTTCAATGATAAGGCTGAGTCATACCACATTTGGAAGTCCAGCTTCGACAGCATAATGAAAGAACTGGATGTCTCAGATTCAGAGCAGCTCGACCTACTCGTTAAGTGGTTAGGAACTGAATCCTCAAAGCACGCGGTCAGTATCCGCGCATCAAACGCCGACAACCCAGCAAGGGGTCTACAACGTCTCTGGCAAAGATTAGACGAACGATACGGCTGCCCGGAAATGATAGAAGCTTCCCTTAAAGCTAAGCTAGCCGATTTCCCAAGGCTCACAAACAAAGACAACATACGTCTCTACGAGCTATCAGACATCCTGTCGGAAATTGAGTATGTAAAGGAGAAACCACAGCTCAAAAATTTGTTAGGCTACTTTGACTCCTCCTCAGGGATCAAACCCATCGTTTCAAAACTGCCATTTGGGTTGCAAGAAAAATGGACATCACGGGCTGTAAAGTACAATGAGCAGCACTCAACCTCATTTCCTCCTTTTACGGAGTTTTCCGCATTCATACGGGAGATCAGCAGGATCAAAAACAACCCAGGGTTTATCTACGACTCGGAACCCACAACCTCCACTCAAAAGGGGAATTCGACAAGGTCCACATCTAAGCCCCAATCTCAAATTGGTGTTTACAAAACCGAAACATCTGGCATCAGTGAACTATCAGACAAGCTTGAGAAATGCATTTTGCATGGCACCAACCATTCGTTGAACGACTGCCGTGGATTCCGTTCCAAGCCATTGGAGGAACGCAAAACCCTGCTCAAGGACAACAAAGTTTGTTTTAAGTGTTGCGAGTCAACAAAACATATAAGCCGGGATTGTCCCGTAAGTGTTTCATGTCAGCAGTGTGGAAGCAATAAACATAACACAGCTCTTCATTGGGATAAAAACCAGCCCATGTCACAATCCGCACTAAACAACGGCGGGGAGTCAGGTAACACCAACAGTGCTACTACCGTTAACACGCTCAATTCATCCTGCACGGAAATATGTAAAGAATATGGCGGGAAATCATGTGCAAAAATTCTCCCAGTTAACGTATTTCACAAGGACCACCCAGGTCGCGAAAGGAAAATGTACGCCATAATTGACGACCAAAGCAACAGGTCATTAGCATCACCGGAGTTCTTCAAGTATTTCAATGTACGGGAACCTCCCGAATCGTATACACTTTCAACTTGCTCTGGAAAGACCATAACATCTGGAAGACGAGGAAATGGTTTTGTTGTGACAACACTCAACGGTAATGTCGCATTGGACCTACCAGATGTCATAGAATGTGACAACCTGCCTGGCAATAAGAACGAGATTCCGACACCTGATGTCGCGTATCGACACTCTCACTTGCGAGAAATAGCGAAACACCTTTCGCCGTTAGACGAAAACTGCAACGTAATGCTTCTTATCGGACGAGATTTACCGGAAGCACACCATGTGCTCGACCAACGCATTGGACCCTCGAGGGCTCCATACGCTCAACGACTCAAACTTGGCTGGGTCGTAGTGGGCGAGACCTGTTTAGACGAACAGAGAACACCCGTCAGTGTTAATGTCAAAAGTACTCGTGTGTCGACTTCTGGCTACCCTACGGTGACAAAACCGTGCCAAAGCAACTTTGGAATTCAGCAACAGTTCTTCCCGAAGAACACCAGTCGTGACAACAGACAAGACGTCTCTACCAGTAGGTCATACGATGGGAACTACGTCCCAACAAACTTAAATCAGACTGATCCAGGAACCAGTTTCTTTCAGTCTTTTGATATTCAAGACATCAGTTTGCTTCAGGAACCCGGAATGGACAAAGTGATTCGACCCGTCATAAAAGTCGAAACAACTTACAATGCAGACCGCATACCAACTTGCGAGGAACAATTTTCTGACTCTTCGTCATGGTCAAAATTGACTCAATTCACTGCTGCTCTCAAAGCCACTGGCCGCAATCGTAGGTACAAAGCAGCTAAGTGCCATCCAGCTCATACTCGCCAGGATAACTAGATGCGTGTCATAAACGGGAATCCCGCAACATACATTCGACCGATAGTCGACATAATTCTACTAATGTGATTTTCCACATCGAACCTTTTTTTGTGTACAATAACTGTCTTTACTTGAACATATTCGATTCATTGAATTCACCCGTCGGGGTCCATTGTAAGGAACACGTCGTTCCTTCCCACGCCGTGCGTGGCAACGTTGGAGCAACAGATCTACTCTCTTCCCATTGGGCAACGCTGGAAGCCATACAACGATGGATCTCTAGAACAACAGCCGTTGGATCGTTCTCCGAACTGTACATAATATTCAACTATTTTATTCAATTTGGATTTATGTGATATTCATTTATTCCTTCTTTGGATATTGGAATCTATTTTATTTCAACTGTGTTTTAAAGAAAGTTAGAGAAATATCCACATGGATATTTGGCGGGGAGTGTGCTGTAATTGTATTACAAATATTATTTCTTTTTGGAATATTAATTATCATTTATGTGAATTTCTACATCATTTTTATTCTTATGGATCGGTTCCGTATTTCTACGTTTTTAGAACTCCCCCGGGATAGTTTCACATGTTTTATCTAATTCACTCTCCTTTCCGGCTGGATAACCAACGTGTCAACACACATGTGAGGATCCTCTCTCGCTTTGGAAGTCAAAACCTGCCAAACGTACAGTGTAAGACACTTTATTTTATTCTCGTTATCTTTCTGAGACATTCTATTAATGTGTTGTTTATATCAAAACAGTGAAACTTCGTATTTAAATAACTTTCGTTTTGACTTGGCTAATTTGTTGAATTTATATCCCGATCTTGGATTTCTTCACCGGAAGGTTTTTCAATGTTTAATTTGAACTGTAATAATTTCATTATAATTATTTATAATATCTAGTCTTTCAATTTCGATTTATCTGTATTTTTAAGTGCTGTTTAATTTGATTAACTTTGAATTGTATCTCTCTGATTGTACTTATGCTCGTTTCATTTGTGTTTCAGTTATTTACCTTGTTGATGTACTACGTGGTTATTAAAATGATATTTCCCCGGATCTTGTCATTCAATTAGCCCCCGTATTTACATCTGGTTAGCTACCTGCTTCACGGGCAGATTATATTAACCGATTTGAATGAAACGTTTGGGTATTTTTACATATACCAAAAGAGAAGGAACCTTATCGATTTTGGGGTAAAATGGTAAAAGGTCAAAGTCACGGTGGCAGAAAAACATTAGAAAATTTCTTGAATTAGTGGTTTCCGGACCAAATCTCTAAAAGTTGTTAACCGATTTTTACGTAACTTTTGGAAATTGTTATATATACCTTAAGAGAAGGAATCCTATTGATTTTGAGGGAAATCCGTTCAATGCTCAGGTCACAGCGGCAGCAAAACGATAGAAAATTTCTTGAATTAGTCGTTTTTGATTTGGGGGTAAATTTTTTGGAGGTCACAGCGACGGAATAAAGTTTTGTTTTTTTGTTTTTTGGGCAATGCGCAGCAAAGCCTTATGAAGTCTATAGAGTAGTGATGATTTTCGCGTTTTTTTTTTCATTCTAGACGAAGTGATCTTCCTGCATCCAGTCAGGAATAAAATTCTTTATTTTCTATATTACTTTTCAATATTTGTAAACATGGTAGACACTTTTATAAATCTCCATTTTTATTGGCATTTTATATGACCGGCACAAGTTTTATTTATTTCTTTGCATTTTACAAGACAAACTATTTAATTAACGGCGATAGAATATACATTATGTATTCATCTCTCTTATTTGATTGGTCAATGCAAGGATTGTTTCATAAATTCAGTGTTGGGACGAGTGCATTTGAATCGAAGGGGTGTTTCGATCGATACTGTTTGTACACGATTCCTGCCTTGTGTGTGCAATTGTGTTCATTTACTTTGAGAGCATCTGCACTATGACGACCATTTCTTCGCTCTCCAAAATTATTTCGCAAACATATGGAACAATACACTTTAACAAAAATAAATCTATTATATGATTTATATATTTTGCTTGCCCTTAAACGCTTGAGCGCTTTGATTTTTGGGCAAGCATTTATGAAGTCTATCGAGTAATTTTTTGCGTTTTTTCTTAGTCTAGACGGAGTGATCTTCCTGCATCCAGTCTGGAAAAAATGCTTTATTTTCTATATTACTTTTCAATATTTGTTAACACGATACACACTTTTATAAATCTCCATTTTTATTGGCACTTTATATGACCAGCACAAGTTTTATTTATTCGTGTGCAATTTACATGATGAACTATTTGGTTAAAGGCGATAGAATATACAATATGTATTCATCTATTACTTGATTGGTTCGTATAAATATTTCTCTTATTTGATTGGTCAATGCAAGGATTCTATCATCTCCATTCATAAATTCGGTAAACAATACACATCATTGGGACGAGTGCATTTAAATCAAAGGGGTGTTTCAATCGATACCGTTTGAACACGATACCCGTCTTGTGTGTGCAATTGGGGTTAAACTTTGAGAGCATCTGCATGACGATCTTTTCTTCGCTCACCAAAATTATTATTTTGCAAACATTTTGAACGATATACTTTAACAGAGGATAAATCTATGATAGAACTTATATATTGCGCTTGCCTTTAAACGCTTTAGCGCTTTGATTATAAGTGGTTTCCAGAACATAACTCATTAAGTTGTCAACGAATTTTAATGAAACTGGTATATTGTTGCATACCTTAAAAGGAGAAACCCTATTGATTTTTGGTGTTATTCTGTTTAAAGTAACAGCGACAGAAAAACATTAGAAATCTTTTTCTAAAAAAAGTAGTTTCCACACAATTACTTATTTTTTTTTACCAATTTTTGTTAAGTCAGCAAAAAAATGTTAGTAAATTTCTCAAAAAAAATTTCTCTGGCTTCTTGACAATAACACTAAAAGATTCGTATTTTGCAAGACTTTTAAGTAAAATGCTGCAAATCAGCTTTTGAACCCCTGTGCATATTGATTTTTTTATGATTTAAGTTAAAACAATTTTGCAAAATTTTTACCACCCAAAAAAAAACTTCAAATAACGCTTGTTCTAGGCTAATAGGGAAACGATAAATGACAATTTCCTTTAAAAATGAAATCATTCTTTTGCCTTTTTTAATTGTTTCTTTCGATTAAAAATCATTTGACGAAATAATAAATACAAATTAAGCAACACAGCTTTATCCGGATTTAAAGATATCAAAGCAACAAAAGTGTACATATGCATTTTACAATGAAAAATAAAATGTTACTTTGGCGTCAATCAAAGTAACGATGCTCGAAAAATGGCGTTTGCAAAAAATAAAAAACACACCCGATTTTACTTTTTTTGTCAAGAACTTCTGTTTCATTTCACACAGCAACAAAATTTAAGCTGTTTTTTGTTTAAAAAACATAAATTAACTTTATTGAAGATTGCATAATTACAAATACAAAAACGCGGGTATAAACGGTAAATTTTGATATGCTATATATCGATATTTCAAGGAGTAACCTCTCATCAGTAGCATTTAAATCAAAACATTTGGAGGTCAAATTCCAAAAATGTTGAAAACGAAAAGTACTCAAAACCAAAACATTCGAACAAGAAAAGCCAAATCCAGCACCGAGGATATCGACCATGTGCATTACAAGGAAAGAAACCTGGGGTTTCAATGTTATTATTATTTTGTTTTATTATTTGAATTATCAACTGGACGATATATTACACATAGCCGGTTTATAAAAAGGTCAAGATGAAAAAAAAAAGATTTGTATGTAAGCATTACAGATCTCAGTTGCTATGGTTTCCAAGGTCAAGTTTAATTATCATTGTTATCTTTGTTTTGGACAGCGGATGGCCCTCCGTTTCTTTAATCGCATTAAACAGAATTTATTTCAAAGTACCAATTTTAATTATGCTGGATTTTAAAAGTATTAAAACTATAAAATTAAATTGATTGTAAATATTCGATATACATTAGATAAAAATATAATGGTCCATTTCTTTTCTTTATTCATTGAACCTTGCAACTCTACCCTCTTGGCACCCAGAACATCATATATAAAGTCTGAAGCTCCGGCTTGCTCCTTTAGCAAACTTTTACACTCTTACAAATTAAAACTATGGACTTTTTAAACATTTTGTTAGTTTTCTGCATTGCTTTTATATTTCAAACATTGGCTGCAAGTAAGTACTATTTTTTTTTTAATTTATCGAGGTGCCGTTCATTATTCAATGACACAACGCGCACGTTAATATACATTTATTGACTTTGACAGAGGAAAATACCAGGTTTTATCAACCCGAAAAAAATTATATTCACAGAGCCAACGGCGAGTTGTATATTATTTTTTAGGGTTGATAAAACCGGTATTCACTGATATCAAAGTGTATGATTTTTTTATATGACTACCAAAAATAAGTGAAAAGATAAAAGAAAGAACACGAAACCCTTTTACATGAAAAAAATGACCTCTTAAACTTTATTTAAAAAAAACGTATAAATAATGAACATGGTGAAATGTCTGAGAGAGAAATCTTGATTTTAGTCTACCGTATTTATAAAAAAAGGCAGGAAAACAATATCATATTTTGAAGGACTATTATTGATAAATTGAGGCCATAAAATCACCTAATGACGTCATGTAGCCATGATTCTATTTTTAACGACTGGAAAGTGATAAATATTCTATTTTTAGCGACCCAAAAGTTTTTTTTTAGTCTATTTTCAACTACTTTGAGGTTAACATACCCTCTGCATAATACTTCTCATGATATCATGGGCCAATCAAATTTAAGATTATTCTAAGTCATATAATAAGCGATTTTATTAATAATTTCTTTTGTTTTTAATTCTATGCCAAATTATATTTTTGATCCAAGCAATGACCATTGGTCACTTTGAAGGCTGACTGCTTTCCATTGTAGATTTTAAATTGCCGCCGTTTCAAGAGGGTATTGTCGGTAACACATTTGCTACCTATTTTAAATAAAACTTTAAAAAATGTTTCAATCAGCACAGAGACCTGCCTATGCAGTGTGTTTTTGAATTTTGTCCCGAATACTGCCAGTCTGGGTTAGTTTGTGCAAAATACCGAAAGACCAGTTGTAGAAAGTGAAACCCTCTATGCACGATTGATGTTTTCCCCCTATTTTGTTGTTGACAAGTTGAGAAGAGAAATTTTACATTTTTTTAAATGTTATTGTATATGACATAATCCATTCATGTGGTGATGTTATTTAATTTAATTATATAAGCAGTATTTTATTGTTTAACAAGATGGTAGGCTCTTTTAATATCGCCTGCAACGTACTGGAGAAGCGACATATAAGGGTCACATTGGCACTATCCTTCGTCTTGCTTTCTCCGTTCTACGCCCTGTATCCAGCGTCCTGCAGCGTCACAAAGAAATTCAGGGACTGTACAGTTTCATCCTATAGCACTATATGCTACAAAGCGATTTAATGCCCGAAAATTATCTACTACCTGTATGAAGAAAACATCAGATTTCATATGACTTGAATACTAATTTCCGTCGCACCTTTCCTACTACATTTCTTTGTATGCTTCAACCTTTAGTACTATATGGTGCGTAGAGCGATTTTGTGCCCATAGATACGCAGACAACTTGGCTTTCGGTGAAAGTCTTCATCTTGTTTAACTTGACCATAATTTTGTAACAAGTCCTCAAATAAAATAATGTCTAAATATATCAGGTAAGTTACTGTTGGTAACATATCTTCATTGGTTGACACCGATTGTGTCTAAGTTTAACAAAACGTATTTTTATGTTATTTTATTTTCTATGAAGACAATACCTACTTGACATAAGATATATATCAGTTCTTGTAATAAATTTATATCTCATCGTGCTGGAATAATTTAAAAAGTAAATCTCCATTTCATCACCGAAAGCAAGAATTTATACCAAAAAAGACCAACTAATTTTGTTCAGGTAGGATTTCAGGTCGGCGTCTTTCTTTTTGGTGTATCTCTCTTACAGGCGTAACATTAAAGTCAATAATTTTAAGATGTCTTGTTTTCGGAAAACAGAATGTTTCGCGTTTTGATATAATTGAAAAGACCAAAGGGTACCGAATTAAGTGGTTACGGTTCACATCTCAATATTTATTCATTTGTTTTGTTTTTGACAAGTTTGTATTAAATGTGAAATTTAATTATAACTACTACTCTATTTTTTGCACGTTATTTGTTGATAAAAAAAACCAAATAAATAAACTTACATTTCTCTAAAGATAACATCATTCGATTTCTTTGTTTCAGCATTTAATTACGACAGTCTTGGAAGTGGTAAGTGTACAATGTCATGAAAAACCTGTTAAACACCCACCCAACCCACCCAACTCCATATCTTTCATCATCATTTCATGTCCGTTTTATCATCCTCTCCATGTGCATTGCCCTTATCATAACCTAATGGTGTTGCTAGGGCGAAAGATACTCACTTACTCTCTCACTAAAAATATAGGAAATGTTTTCCTGTTTTATTAAACAACGAAAACGTCTAAAAATCTAATGATCAAATAAAGGAAATGCTTTACCGGTAGAATTCGTTTTTGTTTAAGGGGGTACCTAACACTTAAGATAGAAATAATTGTAACAATTAATTTTCCTGAAAATTTGCACAAATATGTACTTTAATGAAATAGATAGAACATAATGGAGTTTTATATCACCCAGACGCTTGATTTCTTTGTATAAATTTGGCTGACTAAAACGTTCAACTGATATTTAAGAGTTATATCCCTTCTGTACCCCTTGAAGCTTTGTATGACGTAACTAAGTTGAAATGGAAAGCTTAATCATTTTCAGTGTTCATACTATTTTCAGAAATATCTTTGCTAATTTGTTGATATTTTCTATTCATTAATTTCTTGCTCCACCCTTTTCTTTTGTCCACTTGAAGCATTCGTTTAGTTCTAATGTAACTTCCAAGTACTCGGTACCAACGGTACTTTGATTTGTATTAATTGACGTTAAAACATCTATAAATTAGTCAGGCTCAAAGGTATATCTATAGTTGTATTTGTAGTTTTGTAGTTAGTATTGTTAGCCTGGCATTATTTTTAAAAGTTTATCAAAAAATTTAGACGTCTTGAATTTAGAATTCTTTGTCAAAAGCAGTTCGTGCATGCAGATGTAAGAAAATAAAATATTGCATTAGATATTACGTAACTTAAGTTCTGTCATAAATCTTTCTTTGAATCAGGATAATCTTCCACATCTTTCGTGTTTAATATGTTAAAAAATGTAAGAAACTGCCTACACTAAAACCAATCAACCGGGAGGCTGAAGACTTCGGTAAACTTTAGTATTTCTGCCGGGAGGCTGATGACTTCGGTAAACTTTAGTATTTCTGACACCGGGAGGCTGAAGACTTCGGTAAACTTTAGTATTTCTGACAACAACCAAAACAACCACCAAGTGTCCGCTGTGGTTGACAAAAAAAAAAACCACCACCAGCACCTTCCATACCCAAAATAAAACCTCACGTCAAAGCAAGAAAAAAATATATATATTTTTATTTTTTTTTTAGACTGGACAGGAACGTGTTCAACTGGAACCAAACAATCCCCCATTGAATTGACCCTGACTTCGGCAACGGTTAACACCTCATTAGGGTCGTTTACTTTGACGAATTACGATCAATCAAACAAGTATGGCAACCTCAAAAACAGTGGCTATTCCTGTAAGTATTGGCTATTCCTGTAAGTATTGGCTATTCCTCTAAATATATGGAATAGTCGGGTTTTATCGATTGGGCAGTGCACATACTAATTGATACACTTTGTTCTGCTCAAGTTGTAAGAATACTACAAAAAGAAAATATTGTTTTGTTCTACTCTCTGATTGCTGAAATCTGAAACGATCCATTTTCCATATATATTCAGTTTTTTAGTATCCACCATTTGATTTCTTATTCTTCCAAACAGAACATAAGAAGACACTTTTACAATAAATAAGCTATCATTTGTGACATTTCAGTACAAGTAGATATGGCTGATACAACGGTGACAATATCTGGAGGTGGGCTTGCTTCTGGGGATTATACCTTAGCCCAATACCACATACATTGGGGAAACACATCATCGACAGGATCTGAACACACCATTGACGGAACACAATACCCTCTCGAGGTATCATCAAAATAAATATTCGTTTAGTGTTCATTACGCTCCCAACACAGCATTACAAGAAAAGACTTTTTTGGAAAACCTGACTGCCATTGAACGTAATTCGACCAAAATTCAGCAATGAACGTCAAATGTCTTACAAAGATAAATGATTTTAATTCATTCCAGCATAACTTAACCGTTTTATGTACACCCACTTGTTTTTGTGAAATTTAAAACCAATACAATACAATCATTTTTTATTAAAAGAAAAATTTCTAAAGTATAGTTTACCAAAATTATAATATAGGAATACAAAGCTCAAAACGCATGTCATGCAACTTAATAAGAGAAAACTTTTTTATTGCAAAATTGAACCTTAACCATGTTAACCTATGAGATTGAAATCCTGTATGCTCCTTTAATGTGGATAAACTTGTTTTGTAGGTTCACTTTGTACACTACTTAACATCACATGGAAATCTGTCAACTGCAGTAGCTAATGCTGACGGCCTAGCAGTGCTCGGGTTCATGTTCCAGGTACTGAGATATATCATTTATATCCTTGTCATTATCACAAAGCAAAAATGAACAATGTGTTTTAGAGTTAACCATAAGAACATTTCTCATGTATATGTCTCAAACTGATTGCCTCTTTTTTCTATTTTATATGTTAAACTGTAGCATCAATTAACCAAATCTTAATTCTTCGAGAGACAGGTACTGTTTGCCCTTTTGAAGGATTTAAGTTCACTTTCGTTACCACAAGGATGAGTTTGCGCTGTTGATTGCTTTTTTTGTGTATTTTTGTTTTTGTCCTCGGTGTCTCCAGGTTTTATGTTTGTTTTTATGTTTTTTAACCTTTTTATGACAATTTAGATGTTACTGTGGTTTTTTGTTGGTTCAAAATTATACAATTACAGCCTCTTGGTGAGGTCCATACATTTTTTTATCGACTCAAGAAAAACTGTATAGACAAGCTATTTTTTCTTTATTGTTTTTTGAGTCATAAATCAGGAATTACTTGAGTGGCAGTTGAGATTCGGCTTAATTATTTTATACTTTATATTTATATTTAAGCCTTTTTGATACCATCTTAAAAATGTTTGGTTTATTACACCTTTGATAGTAAATTTCTAGGTCATAAAGGTGATAATTCACTTTCTACGCCAAATAAATTTGGCTTATATGTGCTTTTTCCAGATGGATGCTAACGATAATACAGCACTAAACTTTTTCGTTGATAGTATTACATCGGTAGCTAATAAAGGTAAACACTTTTTTTATAAAGAAGAAACACTTTACAGCATATAAATATTAAATATACTGAGATAAATATCTGGAATTATTAGAGTATTACTCTTATTTCAAAAATGTTTAAACATTGTTTACATAAAACAGTTCTTAAAGTTATATGAGTTTGCACAATTATAAACTATTAGTTATACTTAAACACATCAAAACTTACTTCAATTTTATTACTTTTGAATATCTGAAATAATATAAGTTTTTTTAATTTATTAAACACTATTTCTATTAATAGAAAGTAATGAGATGTGGAATAAGTGTATGCGACACAGCTCACATAACAAGCAGCAATTTAGAAAAACTACAATTGACATGCAACCGCCAGCAGCCTTCAACGAGGCCAGTAGGCGCTGCTCTCCGTTCTGTAAGGCCATGGTCTTAATAAAATGCATATAATTCAAATCAAGTCCTGAAATAGTCACAGATAGACCCCAAATGAAAACATCAAAAAGACAAGTAAAAACAAAAGCTATGTAAAAGATTCCTGACTTAGGATAGGCACATATAAAATGTGGCGGGGTTAAACTAATTTTTTGGACCAAACCTCCCCCCTATCAATATTCTTAGACAAATCACAAAAATTAAACACACAATAAAAATCAAATCGATCAAAGTTCAATTCCACTAGAGAGAACCTTAGACAATAGACAAGAACAAACGAACAGACGGTAGAGGAACTCTCTGTAGAACACTCGTTACTGACAGCTAGCTGAGAATCATCAATCGACTGATGTAAAAGAATCAACATATCGATTTTAATTCCGACACAACACTTCAAACAATGAATGATTTGGTGGAGTGTCGTCACACAAAACCGACATACTTGATCGCTATAATGCTTAAATTACTTTCAGACCAGACAACAGCTCTTGGATCCGAACCTTCTATCAACTCTATACTGACAACTGTTGATCTGACCAAGTTTGTTCGGTATAGTGGTAGTTTGACGACCCCAACATGTGATGAGGTCGTCCAATGGACAGTCTTCACTGACAAAATCAAAATATCAGAGACTCAAGTAAGTTTTCAATAACTTGATACCCTGATGGAATCGTTTAATCCTCATTGAATTGCCAATAGACTTTAGCGTCTCTTGAAGTAAACGTGATTCAGACTCAGTAAAACAGAAGTTTAATTGAAACTAGTAATTTGTTCATCATCATTTCATGTTCCTTTTATCAACCTTTTTTGTTCATCTTCCTGATATAGCTGAATTCGTGTAGCTTGGCATTAAAACCATTTAACAAGTTATCAAGTTTTTCATTTGAAAATTAGTTCCTTGCTACTGCGTTGCATTCATAAAACTTATTCTACTTGACCCCAATTCGTTGAACTCTAAAAGTTGAATATTGAAATTATTACTTTAATGTCGGCAGGTTATATCATAACGGTCGGTACCAGCTGGAAGATCGACAGCATGGTGAAAGCCCATAACTAAATTTGTGTATGTCTATTGCCATTGTAGATGAATAAGATAAGAGCAGCTAACCAAGATACAAGCGGTACTACTCCTATAGGCAGGAACTATCGAGCAGTTCAAAATCTAAATTCGAGAACAGTACAGATTTCATACAATCCAAACAGAAGCCAAACCATAGTAGCAAGTTCAACCTTGCTTTTTGTAGTAATTTTCAACATATTTGTATAATGTTAAAAGAATGAATTAGCTCATAGTTTTGTATATTTTTTGTATATTTTATTTATTTGTCTATCCGTATATATTATATTTAACATCTATTGTATTTGAAACATATTATTTTATTTCTTTTTGATATTGTAGTAACGAGAAGGTTATGTTATCTGTCTCTGTACCTGACCTAAGCCAGGAATCTCTATCATCATTTATGTTTGTATACTCGTCTTCTTTATGTTCTTTGTTCGATTTACCCCCGTGCGGGTTCCGGGTGGCGAATGGGCCCGCAGCAGCGCTAAGCTTGTCGGTAAAATTCCACTTAAGAGCGCTCAGAAACCTGACATCGGGTGAGGCCGCTTTGCCCACAAAGCGACTGGGATGTGTGCCCCAGGTGGTTGAATGGGGCAGCCCTGACATCGAGAGATGCAGGGTCGTCAGGTGATAATGCAGAAAACCTGACCACAAACCATAGTGGTGCACCGTGTTGGGGAAAAATGTCACGTTCCTCGCACATTATAAAACCCTGCTGCAGGTCCCGGTAAGAGTAGGACCCGTAGGAACCCCATGCAGGAGGCTAAATTTCCCGTCCCTACCCATCACTCCTTTTTCCAGTGGCAGTCAAAAACTACTACCCGATTGGCCTTGTGTCCCCATTTCCCCCACTTCATCATCATTTCATGTTCATTGTATCACCCCTTTCATGTTCATCTCCCGGATATAGCCGAAATCGTGCTGCTTGGGAGTAAAGCAATAACTAACTAACTAACTAATTGTTCGATGTACAAAACAAGGATTTTCTTTAGCAGTTAAAGGAAGCTTTTTATCATAACATTATATTTTAATCTACAACTTACACTGGCAACTGGTCACAGTGAAAGCTGTTGAATATTTTTGTAGTGGATTTTGAATTGTCCCTGGTACATGTAGATTGTTTCGCGAGCACTTATTCCACATCTCATTATTTTCTGTATCCAGCAACTATGTCTCAATATGTCTTAAAAAGTGCTCTGTTACAGTTAAGTGACAATAAGATTTTTACAACACAGGTTCTATCTTGTCTTTACTTATTAAATTCTATATGAAACAACAACTGATATTGAGTAACACTGTTTTGTTATTCGTGTTTTATTAAACACGGTTTTATGGATAAAGATGAGCGGTGTTCAAATATCTGTTATATTTGCATGTAAAAAAATAACAAATAAAGACAATTCCTAATTGTTTTTGTTGAATTGGATAAATAATGACTGCCAACAGGAAAAAAAACCCAACCTCGCACTTTTTTATTGATAGCAAGTTACTGAATGCTGTTTTGCTTTTAATGTCACATGAAATGGAGTGAGTGAGTCCAAACAACCACATATAAGTTATATCAGGGGGATGTCCATGAAAAGACTGTTAAATGAATATGAAATGATGATAACGAGAAACAAGAGGCTCCCAGGAGCCTGAATCACTCACCTGGTCTTGATGTTGACCCTATACTTTTGTAGAGCTAAATGAGCTGAACATTTAAGCAAGCAACAGCTAATCTCTATCTGCAATAGTTTTCATTCTGTAGGCCAAAAACATGAAAAATCACTTTTTTCAGGGGCCGTAACCCCTATAAGGGGTCATCTGACAACTTCGACCCTGTGGAGAATTTTGTAGAGCTAAATGAGCTGAACATTTAAGCAAGCAACAGCTAATCTCTATCTGCAATAGTTTTCATTCTGTAGGCCAAAAACATGAAAAATGGCTATTTTTCAGGGGCTGTAACCCCTATAAGGGGTCATCTGACAACTTCGACCCTATGAAGAATTTTGTAGAGCTAAATGGGCTGAACATTTAAGCAAGCAACAGCTAATCTCTATCTGCAATAGTTTTCATTCTGTAGGCCAAAAACATGAAAAATCACTTTTTTCAAGGGCCGTAACCCCTATAAGGGGTCATCTGACAACTTCGACCCTGTGGAGAATTTTGTAGAGCTAAATGAGCTGAACATTTAAGCAAGCAACAGCTAATCTCTATCTGCAATAGTTTTCATTCTGTAGGCCAAAAACATGAAAAATGGCTATTTTTCAGGGGCCGTAACCCCTATAAGGGGTCATCTGACAACTTCGACCATATGAAGAATTTTGTAGAGCTAAATGGGCTGAACATTTAAGCAAGCAACAGCTAATCTCTATCTGCAATAGTTTTCATTCTGTAGGCCAAAAACATGAAAAATCACTTTTTTCAAGGGCCGTAACCCCTATAAGGGGTCATCTTACAACTTCGACCCTGTGGAGAATTTTGTAGAGCTAAATGAGCTGAACATTTAAGCAAGCAACAGCTAATCTCTATCTGCAATAGATTTCATTCTGTAGGCCAAAAACATGAAAAATGGCTATTTTTCAGGGGCCGTAACCCCTATAAGGGGTCATCTGACAACTTCTACCCTATGAAGAATTTTGTAGAGCTAAATGGGCTGAACATTTAAGCAAGCAACAGCTAATCTCTATCTGCAATAGTTTTCATTCTGTAGGACAAAAACATGAAAAATCGCTATTTTTCAGGGGCCGTAACCCCTATAAGGGGTCATCTGACAACTTCGACCCTATGGAGAATTTCGTAGAGCTAAATGAGCTGAACATTTAAGCAAGCAACAGCTAATCTCTATCTGCAATAGCTTTCATTCTGTAGGCCAAAAACATGAAAAATGGCTATTTTTCACCTTTAAGGGGCCGTAACCCCTATAAGGGGTCATCTGACAACTTCGACCCTATGGAGACTTTTGTAGAGTTAAATGAGCTGAACATTTAAGCAAGCAACAGCTAATCTCTATCTGCAATAGTTTTCATTCTGTAGGCCAAAAACATGAAAAAATGCTATTTTTCACCTTTAAAGGGCCGTAACCCCTATAAGGGGTCATCTGACAACTTTGACCAAATGGAGACTTTTGTAGAGCTTTTGATGCTGAATCAGTAGCGTGGCCTCAGATTTCCTCTATCTCTTATACTTTTTGATTTATAAGCCAAAAACAGTAGTCTGACCCCCCTAGTCTATTTTTAGTAACGGCGGCCATGTTTTTTATCGGATCAAAAATCAAAACACAAGTTTGGTGCAGGACACCCTAAGGATCATTCATACCAAGTTTCATTAAATTCTGTTTGGTAGTTTCAAAGGAGAAGATTTTTGAAAAATTGTTAACAGACGACGACGACGACGACGACAGACGACGACGACAGACGACGACGACGACGGACGCCAAGTGATGGTAATAGCTCACATGGACCTTCGGTCCAGGTGAGCTAAAAAGGGGTGTAATGGAAAACAATGGAACAGTCAATTAATGGATAGGGTTGGTAGGGTGGAAAATGTGACTTATTTTGTGCATCAATGGCGGTCCTAAAAGGGGTCTTTTACTTGCATGTACGCACGCTCATCATACGTTGGTCCACAATGGTCAGCGGCCAGGCTTTCTGTTTACCATCTAATATTTTGATTATATATCTTCTGATCGGAGTTGAACGCAATTTTACAAAGCATTTGATAGAGGTGACAATTTTAGCTTTTTCATACATCCTTCGTATTCGTATATACAAGTACTTGATCTTTTTGATAGGGCGCCCCGGATGGGTCTTGATAAGACGAAACAAGCCTCAGGCGTTACAACATTTAATGTCTGGAACTTTGCTATATATTTTTATATATTTCATATATATTTCCAAATCCTCAAACTTTTCTGGTACTGAAATAGTTTGTCCTTTGCGGCTAAGTTGATTTCTTTTACAAGATATAACAACGTTTTGTGTGTGAGGGTTCCATTTAACACGCAAACTACACAGGTAGGATTAAGAAAGGAAATAAATGTTCATGGAACCGTTATAGCAGACAAGTTCTGTCTCAGATGTCGCCCTAAAAAAGGGATACGAAATCATGTATTCAGTAATTCACTTCAGGAAAAGTTTGAAGATTGCAATTTTTCTTTCTTGGTGCGGGCATTTCATTGATTAAACCAGGTTTTAAAGTGCCAAAACGTCTCCCATCGTGGTCTTATGGCCCTGTAATAAAACACAACACAACACAATTAAGAAAGCGATGTGATCATTTCCGATAAATCAGACGACCAGAAACTAATAGAAACACCTCTTATATATTTTTCTACCAGGGGATGATATCTAGGAAAAACCTTTTACAGACCATTTGGGGCGTACTTAGATTTTAACCCTGACCTTGAGGCCGGTCACAGAGACTGATAATTGATTCATTTCCTATAAATATAACCATGTACAGTGATATATGCACACAATTGTCGGCGAGAAAGAGATGTTGCATTTATTTTGTCTTATAATTTGTACTAAAATGACCATCAGAGTCAAGTTTGAGATGCAAAACCAGTAACAAAGTGAAAAAGTGATAGATGTAATGTAGTTTCGGGGCTTCTTGTTTTTTTTTTTCTTATTTTTTTCTGTAGTTTACCTTGCTGTTACTGCTTAGTAGCCATCTTAAGATGTTTGTGCTCTTGAAGGATTTTGTTCAATTTCCATAGTGGGCCAACGTGTGTGGGAGTGTCAAGCTTCATGCACGTAAATTTTCCCTTTAGAGAATCGCTAAGTATAGTATACCTCATACATGTAGTCTAAATTTTCCGCACCTGTCCACCTTTTCCCTTTTCCTGCGTTCATCTTTTACTGGTCCTTTGTTACCCTACCCATCCCATATTTCTTATTATCATTTTATGTTCATTTTATCCGCTCTTTCATTTTCATCGCCAATTTAACCTACAAAGTGTTGCAAGGGCGTTTAGTCCCGTGCGGGGCCCGGGTGGCGAATAGGCCCGCAGCAGAGCCTAGCTTGTCGTAAGAGGCGACTAAGGGTCTTGGGATTCTGACGTCGGGTCAGTGCTCAGCCCACAGAGCGACCAAGTGTGTACCCTAGGTGGCTGAATAGGGTAGCCCTCGTCCGCGGGGGTTGTCAGGTCTATAATACGGAAACCCTGACCGCCGACCATAGTGGGCCAACGTGTGTGGAGAGTGCCACGCTTCATGCACGTAAAAGACCCCTTTGTGGACCGCCCAGTAGTGCACCACATAGGCTAAATTTTCCGACCCTACCCACCTGTCCCCTTTTTCCTGTGGTTCTTCAAAATTTACCGGTCCTTTGTTTCCCACCCCATCCCCATATTTCATTTATCATCATCATTTCATGTTCATTTTATCATCCTTTTCATGTTCATCGCCTGTAAATAACCTATATAGCGTTGCACGGGCGTAAAACACCAACTCACTCACTCACTCACGCAAGGGCGTTTAACATCAACTCATGCACTTACTGTTAAATTTTGTGTTAATTTGTATTGACGTAGAAATTTGTATTTTTTAAATTTCTGCATTAGGATAACAGCAACATTACGGCATGTCTGGGAAGTGAATTTAAAGGTAATTACTGTAAGATATCAATGCGAAGTATACAATACAGGTAGTACCAAACCAGAAATGGTACGGATCTAATTCCAAGTTCTGTTTTTTTGTTCAAAGTACTTAGCCTTGTTAATTAACATGGTTTTCAACTTGAAGTGAAGGTTGTTAAATATCACTAATTGCATTGATGAATCCTAAATACATGGTATCGGTGTGTCTATTCTGTTGCGAATAAATAAAAAGAAGGTAAATAAAAAGTATAAATATAAGCCTTTAAAATTTTAAATGTTTGCACAATAAATTTTACAATTGTCCTTTTCAAAAAAACCAATGACTATAGTCGCTTAAATAACTTCGATCCCAACCCTTCATGAGTATTTAATTCACGTTTTACAATTTAAAGAGTTGACACATGGAATTACAAAGTACATGATACATATATATATATTCTTTTGTTGTAGCTTAATTTCTGATCCAGATATTTAGTTTTAAAGGAATAAATGATTTAACGCATACAATTTGTCGTATTACTAAATCTGCACATTTTTCATGAACAAGGAATTTACACATTTTTATAAAGTATATAGGGTGTTATCCAAATGCTTAATTAATGCAAATGTTAGATCCTTTTTCATGCTGTTACCTATTTGTTAAACTGTAGATTAAATTGTTCAACCATTCAAACGACTACTAAAGATTTGTTTACAAATAGCTTGCTTGCTGTAGCTTTTTCTTCTTTAAATCACATTCTTACATAATCATTAAAGGTAAATAAGATCAAAAGAGTTTCAGAACACTATCACCTGCCCATGGTCGGTAGGTGTAACTCTGGTTTCCTCCACCATTAAAACCGTTAGTAAGCTAGTTAGTTCGTAAGGGGACGACCATTTAACTTGAAAAGGGGGTGGTCTTAGTTTTTTTTTTTTTTTTTTTTCTAACTACAATTATAATTTATCTCCTGTGTCATCTTTGGTTAGCTACGTTGCAGTCCCATTCCACGTAATGAAGCAATGCCGAAAGCGAACCACACCGAGCGCCTTTCCATTCATTCTAGACATTATGTTTAGTACTAAAAAGTTGCTTATGTTATGTCAATGACGAATCCGCATTGTAGCTCCGTCCTTTCAAAGATGTCTAAAAAACTACATTATTGTAGCTAGATTTTTCCAAAAAGAAAGGAAATGATTTTTTTTCGAAAGATTTCTGCCATACAAACTAATGAATATATTGAAAAAAATTGTCGTGACAAGTTTTGCTAATAAATATTTTTCGCACTTCGCCCGCAAAAAAAAAAACATCTAACCAGAATAAAAAAAACAAGGCCCCTCTCACGTTAACCGGTGATCCCTTATTGCTTTTCTCTCAATCAGCACGAATTGACCGCCCTGTATTGCACGTGTGCGTCAAGCAGAGCGTTACTACCTTACACTTACTCACTCCACTCTCCAGTTCTCACTCACTCACTCACTCATTCGCTCAATGAAAAGAGCATGCAGAAAATGACAACTTATTTCAAGGTCAATCATTAGGTTCTAATGAATTTTTTGTTAAAAAACAATATATTAATACACTCGGGTCGTGAAGTAATAAAATAAAAATTATACTATAAAGCTTGAAGAAATGAATGACTTAATTTGCATAAGCAAACACATGCTAAAGCAGTTAACAATGTTATAAATGTATAAAAAAAGAAATTATATCGACTACACACTATCAATTTCCAGCATGATTTAGCAAGTTTCAGATTCTAGTGGATTTTTAGATGTTCCCATCCCGTTCTCATGCTTTGAATAAATATCAATCAATTGGAGATTTAATTGCAAAAGTATCAACTTCAAAAATAAACTATATTCCCATCTTATCAAATATTAAAATGTATAGATTCCATTGACTGATCAATTCATCGGTGCAAATCACATTCATATTATTTATAACTCTCAATTATAACTTAAAATAACAATAAGTAAATCATTCATATTGAAACCATGAGGTTAGTAAAGGTTAAAGCATACACGTATATATAAAAGTGTATTTTATGTCTTAATTAGTAAAGCGTGAATCAGGGTAGAAATTTAATAATCTATTATACTATACATATCCAGTAGTAGTCCAGCTTGCGTCAGTAGTATTTTACCGATTGGTTAAGCTACCTGGATCTTTTATTTTCTTGTGGGTTCAGAAAAGACTCTGGGTTTTTCGGGCGAGATTCAGTGCAATATTTCTAACGATGGAGATTTCAGTCTTGATTTTTTCTTTGCTTGTAACTTTTGCAAATGGTGCAAGTAAGTTGTGTTAATAAATTATTCTGCAATATAAGAAAAATACATATTATAGTTTTTGAATTATGATAAATATATCATTGAAAACCTCATCTTTTTAATATGATAATTGAAAAAAAACAGTATAGCGAAACTTCTGAAAAAAAAAATATTGTTTGCTTAAAATAAAAAAGTAAATTAATAGCAAGAATTTTAATTCATGAAATATTAGATTCTGGTATTCAATGTTGTTACGATATTATTTTTTCTCAAATATCTTTTTATGTTTGTTTCCTTCAACTTTATTAAATATTACTTCTTTTGTTAAAAGTTGGCACGTGGAATGATAATCATTATTCTTTTGCAAGAACTCAAAACGTATGATTACTATACATAACATAGGCATCACATGGGCGTATCATACAAAATGTCAATAGCTACTGATTCTATGGAACTTAAAAAACTTGAATAATGAAGGAGCCTTTTGTCATCAATTCTTTATTTTTCTAATGCCTTATTTCTTGTGGTTTTTTCTGGTTGTATGCATGAGTTCGAATACTTATTTTGTTATTTAGGACGACGATGCCGAATGTTTATCTAATTTTGCTTTTTTTATTTCAACTATTTTTGTTTTATATTCATTAAAATTATTAATTCATGCATAAATGCATGACAGTTTCATAAATTGAAATTTGTATGTTTGCATGTGTAAATTTGACTGTAAGTACCAAATAAACACCTTGTCTCAATTGATATGCAATCATCTGCATCAGAAGCAGACGTGGGTATATACTTATTTACTACAACAAACAAAAATATGCTTCACGTTAAATCATAGTTTAAATGCCTCTATGTGATAGAAAATATCATTGTTTTTTGTTATCTTAACTTTCAAGTATATCATCTTTTCAACACAAATCTGGATCTTTATTTAAAAAGTGCCTTAATTATTGTTTAACTGCTTGAACATCTAGTTATAAATGCTATGTTACCGATTGGATTCCAGGTTTTTGGTTACTTAGGTTATCACTCTCTGACCTTACCGGGTCCATCAAATTTATAAATACGTATAAAATATTTTTAAAATTTTTTATATTCTGTAAAGAGTACAGTTTGTTTTGTCAACAAGAAAATATATTTTCGAACGTTCTGCCAAGTAGATTTAAATTATCCAATTGACGTATTCAGCATTTTGAACTTGAGAATTTATGTCTCGTTGTGATCTATGTCATGATTGGTTGAATCTGTAAATATAGAAAATAAATACTCTATCAAAATAAATGAAAGAATATTATAAGGTGGTAAAGAATACCTTAATTCAAAAACCTTTTATAATTCTTTGTATCCTAAGCTTTACACTGTAAAAGTTCACTCAAACCATTTTGAATACATACATGAAACTCACTATGTACCTTATTCAAAGTTAAATACCAATTTAAAAAGGCCAATAATATAATTAATTGATTATTCGTATACCTTGATGCTTATAAACTTGGATAAACCTTAAGAACTAGATTCTTGGTCTCAGCGTTTTTGATCACCCCCAAGTGTTACAGTAAAAGAACATCAAATCTTAGATAATTTCATGCCTATATGGTGTTGGTACAGCGTTCGTGTGATGAACAATTTGATGAATTAAATAACATTATTTTGAAGATTCTACGTAAACACCACCCCGAACTTCCCTCTGCCCCTTCAATAAGTGTCATTCTAAATAAAATTTTATGAAACTAATGAGGCAAGGAAAAGCCCATCGATTTTGAAGTCAATATGTCGAAAGTTAAGGTCACTCTTTTTTTTAATAAACCAGAAATGTTGGTACCGAAGTACATGTATAACATTTGAACACCTTATTAGAATTTCAGGAAACTTGCAAACATATCTAAAGCTAAGAAGAGGTTTATTTTGTTGTGAAATAGTTCAAATGCAACTCACTTAAATGGTTACCTTAACCAATTTCAGATGAACTCTCGGTTTTGTTCTTCTGTCATCAGAGGTGTAGATAACCTGCCGGGCATCGTTTTATAAAATGATAGTAAACCTAATGTGTTAGAATTGTTATTTTTATAAATTTCCATATAGATTAATATCCATGTACTATAGATTTTACTTTGATCATTATATTCATTTATAGAATAGCCTATTGAAGTTTTGATAATATCTAGAGTGGCGTAGAGAAGCAGTGAAGGTTCAATGTTCTACACTCACAAATATACATAAATATATGTAGTATTCTCTATCAAAAGGCAAAAAGAAATACCGAAGGGGCATTCTAATCAGGTTAATGCAAATGCAAAGAAAAGGAAAACAAATAGAACACGCTGAAAATAACTACACAACGGAAAAACAATACAAAACAGTTTTACATCAATATTCAAATACCAAAACGGGTATAAAACGGTTAATTTGGTTATGATGTATATCGATATTTCAAGGAGTAACCTCTCATCATCAGCATTTGAATCAAAACATAAAAAGCTCAAAAACCAAAAGTATCGAATGAAAAGTACTCAAAGCCAAAGAGTTCGAACAGAGGAGCCAAATCCAGCACCTACGATATCGACCATGTGCAGTACAAGGAAAGCAACTTGGTGTTTTAAACAATTTTGAATATTATAACAATCGGAAATTTCAAATAACAAAAAAGAAAGAAATTTAATGGTAAATTCGTGTCGGACAAGTCTGACGACCAGGCTTGTGATTACAATAATGTACAGACTTAAACCCTCTTTCCCAGCCCCCCTACAGGCTATACCAGTTTCCTTGGATAGCCTTCGTTTTATGAAACGACACATGGAGTGTCTCCAAAAGTTGGTTCAATTTTGTTTGTGCTCAAACTGCCATGTTATTACAATTTAAAAAGTATTTTGAATTTCTTTAAAGAAAGAATTGAATGCTTTTGTGAATAAACCCCATGTAATAATTTAATGAGCTATAATAACGCTAGTTAAGGTCTTATTTTGGACAAATATGATAAAGTTTGGTTTAAGAGGATGCTGTAGATTTGATGATTAGTGTAAAATTTCAAAGAAATACATCTAAGCTCATTTATGCCGACGTAGAGGAAATTAAAAAAAACTGCAGAAGGTAACAGAATATTTTTGAACAAGATCATTAAACAATAATCAAAACTAGTACTAAAAGACTTTATAAAAAGCATCAATTACATACAAATACAGATATTAAATATTATTTTTTTTATGTTTTAGGCTACAATTACAAAGCATATGGAGCAGGTAAGAACCTACAATTTCCCTTCTTCTTTAATTATTGACCAAAATAAAATAAAAATAATGTGAAGATTTTCATCGCAGTCCTTATTCGGTCCTTTTTAAGTGTGTTAAAACAATTAGATTTGAACTGTAACCATATCAGATATCATTGTTATGTTGTTTATGCTTTACTAATCCAGTCATTCAGTACCTGACATAACACATTAAATGTATTGTTTCTTCTATCAATTCATGTTAAAGATTATATTGATTTATAGACTTGCAAAATAAAACAATGTCTTACAGGGAAAAGCCAGAAATGTTTCAAGGGGGTTTCCATCAGTAGTCGACTAAAGACAAATTTGGGGTCCATAGAGTTTTGTAATGTCATCCTTTCCGGATTTTACCAACACTAAATCGATCTTTGGCAACGTGACGGGTGTTCTATAGCAAGCAGGAACTGCTTACTCTTCCGGAGCACCTGAGTTCACTCTCGTTTCGACTTGATTTCGCGTTGCTGAATGCGGTTTTGTTGTTATGTGTGTGTGTGTTTTATGTAGTTATGTGGTTTGTTTTGTTGTGATGATTTTTTGTCTGCCGGTTTTGTCTTTGTCTTTACTGTTTTATGATACTGATTACCCTTTTGGTACACCTTTGCTTCTTCCAGACCATTTGGTCAGAAATCTACACAAAAGTAACAATAATTCATAATATTTTTTATAGTTAAGAGCAGATGCAATTCTTATGATTATTCCAAATGTAAAGGTCTAATGAAATTATCGAACACAGAAAATGTAATTCGTGAATAAATTTGGTTAACAGAACCATGATTAATCTTTTAAGTATATGTATTTAGCTCTATCTTTTAGAGCTTTACTGCTATAATAGAAGTGTTCTCGTGTTGTATTTTACAGATTGGACTGCTGGCGATTGTGATACGGGTAGTTCACAGTCTCCAATCAACGTGGACGAACAATTAGCCAGACTAGATGAAAACATTGGAACATTTAGATACTTTAACTATGATAAATCAAATAAACTCAGCGTTATTAAAAATAATGGACACACACGTACGTTTTGTTATGTATTCATTGTTTGTGTCGCAAAATTTGTAAAAGAATCACGACTTGAGCATCTAATAATGTAAATGTCAATGTTGAAGGTGTTTATAAACAATGCAAATCTTTATAAGGGTCTTCTCAGATAGTTTTCTAAAAAAATTCTGTTAATTTGCTAAGTAAAGTAATTTTTGTTATGGTTTGACCTTTATTTCTATTTACAATACATAAAACAAGCAAGCCACGCTATTTCATTCGACATCCCAAACAAATTGTTATTGAAATGTTAGAAGTTAAATAAAAATGATTATTTTATATAATTAGTAAATAACAGAAAGTAAAATCAATATTATTCTATTATTTATTTTTATTATTTATTTATTATTATCATTTTATTAATTAATTATTATAATTATTTAGTATTATTTTATGAGTACCTGTTTATATAGTGCAGGTAGATATGGCCGACTTGACAGTTAAAATGAGTGGTGGTGGACTCGACAGTGGCAATTATGTGTTAGCTCAGTTTCATTTTCATTGGGGAACATCGTCACTGACGGGATCAGAACACACAATCAACAATAAACAGTACCCTTTAGAGGTGTGTATGTATAATATCCTGTTGGTTCATTGAGAATGAAAAGGCAACTGGTACTACTAGTAAGTAAGCAGACATGATTGATAAAGAATAGATTATAAATTCTCCATCGTTTGTGATCTTTCAATCACATGTAAGAATATTTTCATAGACATTTATCCCTTGGAAAAGTTTTCTGATATGTAAAGATATCGGGAATCATCTAACACTAACGATGTTCTTTTCTCTGAAATTATCTTATCATAACCCACACATATTTTATAAACACCAGGTTGTATTAAAATTGACTAAATGACCAGTTTGCATTCTTTAGATCCGTGCGGGTTCGGGTGGTGATTAGACCCATAGCAGCGCTAATTTTAAGCTTGTATGTAAAAGTCCACTATAGAAATATTGCGTCAGATCGGGCTGTTTCGCTCAAAGAGCGTCTGGGATGCGTGCTCTTGTTGGTTAAACGGGAAAGACTATGATGCAAAAATCTTGACCGCTATCCAAAGTCGTGCACCGCCTTGGGAAAATGTCACCAATTTTTTAAACGTTGATGAACCCTGTTGCGGGTCTCGATAATTGTAGGACCCGATGGATCCCCTTTCAGGTGATCGAACCTACCCATCCCTCCCTTTTCAGTGGCTATCAAAACTCTCAACCCCGATTTGCCTAGTAGCAATATTTCCTACACATCATCATCATCATCAGCATCATCATCATCATCATATCATCATCATCATCATTTGGTGTTCATTTTATTTCCCCTTTTCTTTAATGTTCATCTTTCTGTTCGTGCTGGGAGTAAAGCAATAAGTAACTACTAGTATTTGTATTTCTACTCTCTGTGCAGCAAACTTGTTATTTTATTTTAATTTTTTTTTGTGAAAGTTTTTTTTTCATTTTGTTTCAAGTACATTATTGATAGTTTTGTCTTTTTCAGGTTCATTTTGTACATTGGAAAGAGAGTGAGGGGAATTTTAACGCAGCTTTTGGTAAAGCCAATGGTTTAGCTGTTATGGGATATATGTTTGAGGTAGTATTTTTTAATCAACATAATCCATTGACAAAACACCTCTGAGGCGTAGGAAAATGTAACACCAAAAATTGACGTTAGTGCGCTTTAAACAAATCAACAAAAGAAGCAAAGAGGTACCAATGGGGGCATTCGAGTGTCAAAAGACCAAAAACGCAACGACAAAACCGGCAAACATGAACAAGAACAGCACGAAGAAACAGAAAACACAAAATCAACCGAACGGAAATCAACAATGCAAACTCAAGTCGTAACAAGAGTGAACTTAGAAGCTCCGGAAGAGTAAGCGGTTCCTGACTGCTACAGCACACTCGTCGTGTTGCTTATTTCCAATTCAGTGTGTCAAATCCGGTAAAGGAACACGTTTTAACTTTCTACAAAAAACCAACATCTGCACTCATTTGAGAGATAGAAATCCCATATTTGTCTACGAGTGCACGGTGTCTACCGTAAACCTTCTTGAGTGAAGACGGCAACCGTAGGGAAAATAACCCTTTGTTAGCAATTTATGTGTCAAACGTAACGCTCTGCCAAGGAAATCGATGTAATTCCCGCAAGCTCTAGAGTAACGAATCAACTGTGATACGAAGACTCAATAAGCAGAAGCCAACGGAATGTTGCTACACAAAAAAGGAAAGTTGACGATTGGAAAGTTGAAGTCATCGCGTTTGTCATAGAGCTTTGTTGAAAGTCTTCCTTGAGAGTCAATTTCGAGATGTAGATCAAAATATGAAGCAGACTTCCTAGAATCCGTTGTGTCCTATATCTCAAGTTCCTGGGGATATATGAGATGGAGAAAGTCACCAAATCAAAAATTGTTCAGCGAAAGGACATCATTAATATATCGGAACGTGAGGTTAAAAGAGAGAGCTAGTCTACGATCTGTTTTGCCCAGAAGAGATTGTAAGAAGTCTGCTTCATATGAATGAAGAAACAAATCAGCAAGCAAAGGTGCACAATTAGTGCCCATTGGAATCCCTATTGTTTGCTGAAAAACACGAAAATTGTTTCGTGCAATCAAATTGCGGTTTTTTTATTGATAAAGCATATACTAGTATAGTTATAGCATAAGAGAACTATTGTGTTACACCAATAATTTCTTAAACTTGGAAAATCGTCATTCATTTTGAGTTCAGATATTAAAAAACATTTTCATGTATCTTTTGTCGTTTGTTTACAGTTGAGTGGAAGTGATAACCCTAATTTAAATTTCTTCATTAACCAAGTCAAAGATGTCAAACATTATAGTAAGTAGCTTAGTCGAACAAAACTCATTGTAAAATAACCCCAATACACGTCAATCAAAGTAATAATTTCACAATTTCCTCCAGTAATTGGCATCGTGATTTTTAAGCTTTGTCTTTATCAATCTTTATATTTTCGCTAACTTGGCGGCGTTATTCAGTCTTGATGCATTTTGATAGTCCGGCTTACGGTCTCACTATTTCTTATAATTTCTTAAGAATTGATTTTTGTTTTTATCAATATCAAGGAGGCCTAACCGTTTATCGAGGCATTTTGTCCGTTACGTGTTTCTACCATAGGTTAACATTACGGTTTTGTCCGTTATATGTTGCATGAGGCAGTCCGTTAAGTAGTTTTATGAAAAAAAAATCATTTATTTTTACGAAATTAAATCTGAGGCTAAAATATAGTAAATAAGTGAAACTTGTGATAGATGTGTCCAAATGGTTTTTATTCACGAAAAACTTCCTGCAAAGACCATTTTGATTTGATTTGACACTTCTTCGCAAAACGAAAAGGCGGAGACCTACCCTCTGCCAAAATGTGTCCTTATAATGACGAAAAATGCATTAAAAGACGTTATTTTCGTCATTGAAACATTTTTTTGGTAGTAAGTCTTGTGCTACTTGCACAATAAAAACATATGAGAAGGATTTTCTGGCCAAAATATTAATATTGGGACAAAAATGCCAAAATTGGTATTACTTTGAGAAACATGGTCCGTTAAGAGGCACGTGACACTTTTTAGGTCCGTTAATGATGCATGTCTCACATTTTGAAAATGCAGGTTTGATGGAAAGAAACCTTAATATAGCGAATCCCAATTATTAAAATTGGCAAAATCGACGATATCGTTGTCAGAAGATTGTAATGATTGGTTTCCCAGAATTATTGTATTATTTTTAATATAATATAAATGCCTAAAATATTTACACGAGTTTGTGGCAAAAGAAATAAATCTGAACACAATTATTAATTTTATTTAAATGTATTTTATTTGGAAATACTTACATAAATGATACAAATAGAATAATATATTGTTACATTTATTTATGAAAAAAATATAAAAAGCGACAGGAGAGATATTGAAAAAATAGATAAAGGGTAAACCTTGCTAATTGCATTGGGATATGTACATATTGAAATGCTTTAAATTACTGATCAATAAAACGTTTACCTCTTAATACAAAGTCTTGTTCCTTAATGAGCAGTTCATTATTTTGGTCAACAGATAGAGCATCTGAGCTATAAAGCATTAATTTCAACACAAATATTAAGTAATAATACACAACAGTAGCAACGGACATATGTATTTTAGTTTCGATAAATCCACATGAATTTTGTCTTTGCTTCTGCTTCTGTATACTAGCATTCAGTCCTTATAGTAAAATTATGATATGTCATATCAAACAAAACTATTTTAATCTTCTGTCTATTTATGCTATTTAAATGACATAATATTTTGTCACAGGCACTTAACGGACAAAATAATATGTCATCAGCCCCTAACGGACCATATTTTATTACTTTTCCCCTAGTACAAAATTATCAAATAACATAGAGCATTGAAAATTAAACAGAATGTTCCTTAATGAGCAGTTCATTATTTTGGTCAACAGATAGAGCATCTGAGCTATAAAGCATTAATTTCAACACAAATATTAAGTAATAATACACAACAGTAGCAACGGACATATGTATTTTAGTTTCGATAAATCCACATGAATTTTGTCTTTGCTTCTGCTTCTGTATACTAGCATTCAGTCCTTATAGTAAAATTATGATATGTCATATCAAACAAAACTATTTTAATCTTCTGTCTATTTATGCTATTTAAATGACATAATATTTTGTCACAGGCACTTAACGGACAAAATAATATGTCATCAGCCCCTAACGGACCATATTTTATTACTTTTCCCCTAGTACAAAATTATCAAATAACATAGAGCATTGAAAATTAAACAGAATGTTGATACATTATAGTACTTTCTATGGATATCAACCAAAAAATATGTTTTGTTATATAAAAAGAGAAATTGATAAAAATGAGGTAAACATGTTTACATTTTCGACCTTTAAAATACTAAGGAGCCACACGCCTTTTTATTTTATGAAGTTTTATAGAACTATTTTTACACAAATGCAAATCGTATCGAACAGTCATTCATTTTCATTTTGACAGATGTAATTTTTATAAATCTAAAATGCGTATTAATTATGATATAACAAATTAATTACTGACCTTCAGTGTTTTTTCTCGATTATACCTGGTTAACGGACTGTCACGGCGACTTTAACGGACCACAAAAACCGTGAAACACCTTTTAACGGACCATATTTCTCGATAAACGGTTAGGCCTCCTTGAATATGTGTTTTTATTATTATTATTTAAATGTCTCGATTTGAACAATATCGGCATATTAAACCTACATTCCTGCAATATAAATGTGCACTCTTTAACAACCAATACACAATTGGAAAGTGCGTTTGACCGTTTACATTTACTGCTTACTTTTTACTTTAAACTAAAACTATTTAAACTGGGCTTGATGAACACATGGTCTACATTAAATGCTGGTTTGATACTTTTGAATTTTGCATGTCTAATATTTTATAAAAAATATCGGAGATATGCACGGATTGTAAATGGGACATCCGATAAAAAATCATTATATTCATTGATATATCACTTGTGTGTTTTAACGCGAGGGGATAATAAATAACATAATTATTATTTTTTCCTTTTTAGTTTTTTTTACATTTTTAAACACTTCGACGCTTATTTTCTAAAGCTGTTCCTTATTAGACGTTCTTGTTCATTGCAGACAGTTCTAATACTAATGGTGTCGCCTTGTCCTCCCAGCCAGCCCTACAACAAATGTTGTCAAGCGTTGACAAGTCCAAGTTCTTTAGATACAGCGGTAGTTTAACCACCCCGACTTGTGATGAGGTCGTTCAGTGGACAGTGTTTAAGGATACGATCCCAATATCAGAATCACAGGTCTGTTAAATATCGTTATAATTTATGGAAAAAACACTTAATATGATATCAAGAATAAGGAAAGAACGGTTACATTACCAGTTTTCTTGACGTAACAGGCAAAATCTGCTTTGAAAGCAAGTGAGTTTACTATTATTGTTGGCTTTTCTATAGTTCGGGCTGTTTATTTGTCTCATGGCCAACAGATAAGAAACCTGTTCCACTTATACTGCTCTACATCATTATCTTGTGTACGGCTAGGATGGAAGTCATCGGACTTAATTGGAGAATAGAAAACACAACGAAAAACTCTAAATTTTCTCAAACTTTGTGTTTAGACATCACTGGTATATATTAATTTTTCGACTAAGGAACTATCTAAACCAGTTCCATTTAACAATGTGAATTCATTTTTGTGTTTTACCTTCTAATTTTTTAGATGATTATTGGTATTTTATTTTCTTGTTTAATTTGATCTTTTTAACAGATGACAAAGATTCGAGCGACCTTCCAGGAAGACGGTACCATCATAGGTTACAATTACAGGCCTATTCAAAAGCAAGGAACACGTGTTGTTAAGATTTCCTACAAACCAGAAGTGAATGGCTCCTCTAACCTTCTATACAACCCTCTTATAGCAATGTTCTCTATCCTATTCTATATGTCAATGTAAAGTATTGTTAATACTGGTACATGTATAAATGTATATTGAAGTAATATATGTGTGTGACGAACAGTAGAGTGGTTTTTATAAAGTCTTATAAAGTTTGTCTGTGTTAGAAAGTTATAAGTATATACATGTTATGGGTACTAGAGAATATGTAATGATAATACTCACAATAGTATTAAGCAAAATCTATTTTGGCATGATCGCCATCCATGAAGCCTATTGTATGTTCTTAGTATAAAGCGAATAGCATGGATAAACAATATCAAAAAGTGCAAATACCAAACTGAAGACTAAAAAGAAAAAAATCTAAGTCCGAATTTCTCTTTTAATATAACTTATTAATTTCATTAAGTACAAAATACCCGTACAAGCATGCCCAGGGTGCCTAAGTATTGATCAGTATTCATTATACATTAGACAGCTCACACGACATTAAGAAATATAATTACGTTGGTAACCTCTTGTGTTTCAAAGCAATGATTTGATTATCTTTGTTCAAATTGTTTATTGTTTTTTCCAACAGATACATTTATTCAATCTATATATATTCCGATTATTCATGTTATTGTCATATATGAAATATTATTTTGGTTTCATGTAGATTTAGTATCTGTTAAAGTCTTTTTTATAATATATATGCAAATCTTATGCAATAAAAAAAACAATGATAAATGAATATGCCGACTCCAAGTGATTAGTTCCATTTATACCATTTGCATTTTAATTATACCATTTGAATTTTAATTATAAATAAGATATTGACTGATAATAGGTATCGCACAATCAACCCATGACCTTTCAAAATCATGATGATCTTTCATTTAAAAGTAGGGGTTATAATATTTGGCAAACCAGAAACGATTTGTTTTTTTGATGTGAGCGACCACACTTATAACAAATAGTTATTAGAATCATGACTTTGGAAGTTTTAATTATTTTAACTGTTTTATTTGTGAAAGGTAAGAAGTGTGCTTTTCAGCAAAAACCAAAAACCAAAGGTATGAAATTTTTGCATAAGTTTCTTCTCTTACCATTCGTGATGATGTCGTAGCAATGTGTAAATACTGCAGCAGAGATTCAGATAACACTTATCTTGGGAGCTATAGGTAATCTGGCTTTTTTTAACGAAAGCTTGTTTTACTCCCCGGTCTCTCTCTTCCTCTAAGGTAACAGTCGAAGTTCTTCTGAGTTTCGGCATGAGTTCTTGTTACTGAAAACAATTTGGTTGTTTTTTTTTGGTTTGTTTGTTTGTTTGTTTGTTTGTTTTTTTTGGTTTTTTTGTGTTTGTATTTGGTTTTTTTTTTTTTTAGGGGGTGGGGGCTTTTTTGCTTTTTTAATTCGTATGGTTTTTATTCGCTCTTCTTTTGTCTTATCATTTTAGGACCAATATATTTGAATGCTTCTTTTTTGTCTATATACACTTCTTTAGAAATTAAGAAAGATAGTGTTTATATTCTAATGGTATTCAGTGGCGGATCCAGACATTTTCGAAAGGGGGGTTCCACATACTGGGTTCTGTCGGCCAAAGGGGGGGGGGGGGTTCTAGACCAATTTAGCTGAAAATCTACACAAAAATTTAAAAATTTCGGAGGAAAGGGGGGATTCCGACCTCCGGAACCCCGCCCCTGGATCTGCCACAGGTATTTTAAATATATATTTTTAATGTTATTATTATTTTTTAAATTCTCATTGTCCGGGATGACTTCGATTCAAATTCTTGTCTCACAAAGACGCTGTGTTTTGTGTTACTATATGTTATATCCCTGGTTCGATGCACAATTTCTTTTAAAATTCCTGATCCCAGTCAGGACCATTGTTGTTCGTTTTACTGCCACCTGTATGTCACAGCCTGACTATGTCTTGTAGCCTCGGACAATTTGAAATTGGCCATCACTTGACCGGCTGGATATTTGATAAGTTTTTTCATTTATCTAAATCAATCTAATTATATTCCTTCTGATTTTTTTTTCTGAAAATAACTAGCAATTTTTTCATTTCTTATCAATTATTCTTTTTAATTAATCATATGGTTCTTCCTATCCCAGACATAGGTTGATTATCTTAGTGATAATTTGGTTCCCCAGTTTGGTATTTTTGGTTTTACTGTTCTATGCTCTTCAGCATCATGAACACAAATGACAACAAAGTTCCAGACAATAAATTTTGCTACGCCTGACGCGCGTTTCGTCTATTCAAGACTCATCAGAGGCGCTCTACCAAAAATATTGAAAATGCCAAACACTGTATGAATATGAAGAGCATAGAACAGTATAACCAAAAATACCAAACTGGGGAACCAAATTATAACTAAGATATTCAACCTATGTCTGGGGTAGGAAGAACCTTAGGGTTTAGACAATTTTGAAATTTAGACGGATAATTTAAAGCTTTGATGTATTGAAGTGTTTGGCATTTTCAATTTATTTTTTGATAGAGCACCTCTGAAGAGTTTTGAATAGACGAAACGCACGTCAGGCGTAGCAAAAGTATTGTCTGGAACTTTGTTGTCATTTTTAATTTGATACCTTTAAGCCTCCTTCAATGTTTAGACACTCATATTGTCCAGAACATACCCACCTTTGTCTGCTTTCATCAAGGTTTAGAATAGAATCTTCATTTGTGTTCTCACTAACAGTTAATTGTACAAAAAAAATCATTTGCAAACCACATTTTGAGTAAACCGTTTGAAGGGGAGGAGTGTATGTTTTTTTCTTAAAGAATTATTTTGAATTCGATATTTGATGAAACAGATATTTTAGCAGTTCTCATGCTATGATAAACCAATGCTTATAATGAAATAAACCTGGCATGACGCCATTATTTAAACATCAATATATTTTCCGCACCCCGTGTGAAAGAAATGTCTGACAAGAACAAAACACCAAAGAAGCCTCCTTCAAGTTCGTGGCCATAATTAGAATAATTGTACGCGACACAACCTTCTTAAACAAACGGCAATTTAAAAATGATCCACAATTAAAGACAGCTAGCAGTCTTCACGATGACCAGCGATCGCTGCTAGCTGTCTTGCATTTACCAAAGATTAAAAATATAAAACATAAGATTAAATACAAATCCGAAAATTATCAGCGGAAGACCCATTTCTGGACTTAAATATAGAATAATTAACATTAAGAAAACAGGGGCAACCAAAAGCTTCGACAAAGATTACTGGCTTAAGACAGGCACATATGAAATGTGGAGGGGTTAGGCAAGATTTTTTTTTTTGGGGGGGGGGCAACCTCTCCCCTATTGATAATCTTGAACAAAGCACAAAAATAACACACGGAAAATTAATGATTCATTCAACAAGAGAGAGCCGGAGATTACCCCCGGGAGATTACCAAAACAAAAACAAAAAAACAGAGGACACTAACAGTTTGTCGGTTCCTCGCAAGGATTTTTTTATAAGACTGTCATTTAGGTTAAAACATTCGGAGCAAAAGATAACGTTAACATAAATCTCGATCTAATTAAATATTTTATGCTCGCATTCTGAAAATCTGTTGAAATCTTTGGCTAGTTCGTCTTTATCGAGCCTTTGATTGGCGGGACTCAATCTGGTACATCAACTTGTCGTCTTCTTTGTGGTGATATGATACTTACGAAAATCGAACCGTAAAACTGCTATTGTAATTAAAGGATAATCTTGCCGATAAAAAAAATGTGAAATATATACTCTTAAATTGTTAAAGGTTTTGTAGACCCGCATTTTTATTTTGTTATTCCATATTCAATCCTTTTTTCAAAACAAATATTTTTTATTTATTTATTATCAAAGATATGTTGTATCTTCAAGTCCTTCATGTCCGACCCACGGGCATGACTGAATTACTTTGCCATATCAGTTTTACGTTTTTTTTACTTTGATAAATCAGTTTAACTAAGCAGGTTTGTTTTGTCTCTTTTCATCTTCCGGTTATTAAATATTGAAAAAAATCCACGCAGTTTTATACCTTGACTCTCAAATGAAGAAGATTTTTTGAAAATAGAAAAAATGTTTTTTTTTATAATTTAAATTTTGTCTAAGGTAGGTCCCTTTAATAAAATACTTTTTTTCGCATATACCAAACCTTGAGGCTTATAACATAACAAAACCGATATCATGGATATTAACAACATTGGCCTCTTATTTGTCATGATACAGGCATTCAAAAAAAACATGATCTTTGGCTATCATGCCAAAATGAGCTTCTTAAGCCCCTGTATCTGCTATTGCAGTAGAAGTTAAATGCAGAGACAATATTTTCATTAAATCTGTAGTATATATGAAAATTTTTATTGGATTTTTTTTAACAATAATGATTATATCTTGCTGAATTTGTGTAACTGGATTGGATAGACGTGACAAGATTTTGAAAATAATGAAAAGGGGAAAAAAGGTGTTAATTTATTTCATGCATATACCTTACTGACACCAAAGTTCATTATAGTCACTACTTTAGTTCGTGTTCGACGGATTGCTGTTGGGTTGTTTTTGTGCTTTCTTTTTCGTCGTCTTGTTGTCGTTTGTGTTAAATGGTTTCGGACTTTTGACTTAAGAATGACCCATTGATACTTCTAAGTATAGGCAGAGGATATTGAAAATTCACAAAAATATCACACGTATTCATATCTCCTTGAGGCCTGCATGTTTGACAATCGGCCATTTTGAATTTTCCGGAAAAATATTTGCCAAAGGAGGTCAATCATGAGGGGCTTTTTAGTAGATTAAAAATTAGTGGTTTGTTTGAAATCTATGCATGCTACCGCTTCAATTAAATATGTAATTATGTTTATTATCCGGGTTATTATACAACCCTTTCATGTTCATCTCCCGGATATAGTCGAAATCGTGCTGCTTGGGAGTAAAGCGGTAAATAACTTAATTGCCCGTCCCTACCAAAAACTCCTCCTGCCAGCAAGACGCAAGTTACACCATGGAGATATGATATCATATCTCCATGGTTACACATACAACGTCGTTTTGTTACTCTTAGAGGCTCATAAATTTAATGAAGTCATGGAAGTCGCGACTACAATCAATCTTTACAGTACTTCAAGATGTTTTTTTATGATAAATAAAAAGACATTTATCATTTTTTTTTTACTTTCTGAAGTTCAAGGTGTGTACTTTACGTTATAATTACTAAAATAACTTTATAAAGTCATAAAAAATATATTAACCTAGTTAACCATAATAGGCGTTCACAAAAATGTCTGTTTTTTAGGTACTTATGTTTTGCACGTTTTCTTCAATAAGTTTTCAAAAATTTCCTAAAATTCATATTAATATGAATTATCTTAATATTTTAATCACCATATTACCATTTATAAGTATATCAAACTGAACATTTATTAGCACACGTCTGTGAAGGAAAAACAAGTTTTACTATTAGAATTTTTTTTTAAGATCATTTAAAATTATACGATATTCATAACCTACTTATCTTTACACAAGTTAAAGCTTTTCTCGTATTACATAACGTAATATATTTTATGGAACGGTGCTTTCGACGAGAGACTCACAGTAGCCTTAACATAAAGACTTAGGGTTTACTCTGTGATATACATGTGTATCCCTTGAAGATAACTTGAGATCTTCGACCCTTTGGGAATTTTGTAGAGCTTAATGATCTGAAAGTTTAAACAAGCAACAAGTTTTCTGTATTCTCTGCAATTTAACTTAATTGTTCGTGGTAAAGGGCCAGAACCTCTGTAAGGGGACCATCTGACAACATCGACCCAAAGAAGACTTTTGTAGAACTTTTGATTCTAAATTAAGAGCCTCATATCCTTCTAATCTCCCAATCCATAGTGGCCTTTGAAGTGATGTTACGCAATGTTCTATTTTAAGTAACAATGGCCATGCCGATTTTTTAATCTAATTTTAATTTTCAATTGGCCCAGCTGATTAAACGCAGCTTTTTCAAAGAGAATGGAAAACGCAGGTACAAATATCTGGTAGTCGATTACAGTAAGACTTATTTTGTCATCAATGAGTCTAAGAAAAAGGACAAATATACAAAAGATCAAATATTCGACATGCTCAATTTTCTTATCGACAACATAATGTATTTGTTCAGTTTGGTGGACGTGTTTTTCAGCAATCAATAGGGATTCCAATGGGCACTAATTGTGCACCTTTGCTTGCTGATTTGTTTCTACATTCACATGAAGCTGACTTCTAACAATCTCTTCTAGACAAAAAAGATCGTAGACTGGCTCTCTCGATCTTTTAACCTCACGTTCGGTTATATTGATGATGTCCTTTCACTAAACTATTCTCGATTTGGTGTCTTTCTCCATCACATATATCGTCAGGAACTTGAGATAAAGGAAACAACGGATTCTAGGAAGCCTGCTTCATATTTAGATCTACATCTCGAAATTGGCTCACAAGGAAGACTTTCAACAAAGCTCTATGGCAAACGTCAACTTTCTAATCGTCAACTTTCATTTTTTGTGTAGCAACATTCCGTCCGCTCCTGCTTATGGAGTCTTCGTATCACAGTTGATTCGTTACTCCAGAGCTTGGGAAAATTACATCGATTTTCATTGCAGAGCGTCACGTTTGACACAGAAGTTGCTGACACAGGGTTATGTTGCTCCACGGTTGCTGTCTTCACTCAAGAAATTTTACGGTAGACACCGTGAACTCGTAGACAAATATGGGATTTCTACCTCTCAAATGACGGTGCAGATGTTTGTTTGTTGAAGAAATTTGTTTAGTCTTCCTTTACCGGATTTGACACACTGAATTGGAAATTAGCAACGTGTCGGGTGTGCAATAGCAAACAGGAACCGCTTACTGTTCATGAGCACCTGAGTTCACTTTTGTTACGACTTTAGTTTTCGTTGTTGATTTCCGTTCGGTTGATTTTGTGTTTTGTGTTTCTTCGTGCTGTTCTTGTTTGTGTTTGCCGGTTTAGTCGTTGCCCATTCGGACTTTTGACACTCGAATGCCCCATTGGTGCCTCCTTGCTTCTTTAAGTGAAATCGGTTGTTACCAACATGTCATACCGGTTTATCATTCCTACAAAGTCTCGTTCAAATTATAATTATTTCAGTGGATTCAGTGGTGAGATTTTCAAATTGTTAAAGGACGACACCGTACGCATTTACGGACGGCATCGTACGTGTAGTGATGATATAATCGTACCTGGCCGAACTACCACAACATTTATAAACAAGAGGCTCCCAGTAGCCTGAATCGCTCACTTAAATGCCTAAATTATAAGCTTATTGACATTGAAAGAGTCACAAAGTAAAAGGTCTAACTGAACGCTGCATAAAATACACTATAGATGTTTTGCAACACTGTACATTTACTGGATATGTAATCCTATGCTATAATCTAGGGACCTTGAGTGAAACATTTCATGACAGACTTTATGGCTTTTTTGAACTTAATGTTCCTTTTTCTTTCTTTCTATCTATAAAATAATGTCAACTGTCAACATAAAGAAATACGTTTCTTACTAATAAATGTGTTTGAATGTTTCAAAAAAAGGTCTATATGTTATAGTTGAACAGCAATATAAAAATAGATATATCTTAATATAAAAAAATTTTTTGACGATCTAAGAAAAAAAAACTTCTAAAAGGAACGGTCCTACAGAATTTTTAAAGATCTTTCCGTGCTGAACAAAATGCAATTTTTAATTTTTTTCAAATAACTTTATCAGTTTTTAAGATATTGAGCTTAGAACGTGCAAAGTTTGAAAAAAAAAAATTGGAAAAAGGGCAATAACTCTTAGCCTAGGGCTGGCAGATCTTGATGTGCCGACCACTTTTGCTTCAATCATAATTTTGACATCTGTAACTGTTTTTGAGTTATTTGCAAAAAAAAAGAGTTTACCCCTATGTTTTATTTTAAGCCATGACGGCCATGTTTTTTAAGATCCGAAAATCCGAACTATAGTTTTTGCGCTCATGCTAATAAACAACTATATTAAGTTAACAAGTATGTAATTGAATGTATGGTGTTAGATAAGTAAATGATTTTATTGTATTGAGGAAATGGTGAAAAGTGGTCAATTTTTACATTATAAGGGGAATAACTCCTAAAAGGAACAGTCCTACAGGTCCAGGTGAGCAAATGATAGGGGCAGACAGACAGACAGGCAATAGGTTAATATTTAGTCTAGGCAACAGATAGATAAATGGAAAAAAAATGATAAACTAACTTATCAAAAAAGAAAATATGTCATGTAATTATTATTTCTGTATTAACGAAGACTGCAATCTTTTCCAGAACACTTTGAAATCTGTCCAATCTAAAGGAATACAGAATACGACCTTCTGAACAATTCAATCATTGTATAAAGTAATAGACCAAAGTCTTCCAAGAGGTATAAACGATGCGCAAAATATATACATAGTCTTGCCGATGTTATTGATACCGAAACACAGTAGAATATTTAATTCCTGGAATGACAAGTCACTTTTTCTGAGAATAAACTATGCATATAGTTTCTTTTCAACATCTTTGATTTACATATTATATAACAACAACTATAAAAATATTCCACCAAAGCTAAAAGTTCTTTGTAAAACATAATAAATGACTTTCTTTTTATGCAATAAAATACGATGTTATCACTCTGGACTACTACACAGTTTATATACATAAATATGAAATCAAAATTTAAAAGAAAAAAAATATGAAGGATATATAATGTATAATATAGTTTCTCATAATAAATTCAAAGCAAATCTTTGGATTTTATGCTGTATTTTTAAAAGTTGCAAATCTTAAACAAGAAATCAGTTCTTTACCATTAGTAAATAAGATTCCGTTGAAAATGTATTTCTACCTGAAAAAAACTACATATATTTGATCGTTTGTGTTCATTTTGAAAGAATAATCTCACCATTCGAAACCAGACAGTTAGTACAAGTTTGGTCCATTGAGAATATAGCGTATGTGATGCACCCTTGGCGGTACACAAACAGGTCTTTTATATGCATGAAGCTTGACACTATTGGCCCACTGTGGTAATAGGCAACCCCCGCCCGCGAGGGCCATCCTATTTAGCTACTAGAGTACTCGCCTTTATTGGACGGAGCAAAAACACGCCATAAATCAAGAATCGCAAGACCCTCGTTCATCCCCTTACTGTTTCGTGTCTATTCGCCACTGGGATCCCACATGCCAAAATTATCTCCATCATCACCTTAATAAGGCAAAAAAATGTGTGTTATTTTTGTCTTTGTTTCGTACAACATCATTCTTGGGTGTAATAGTTATTACATGATGGTGCGGTGTGTCAGTAAAATTTTGCTCCGAATGTAAAAACTATTTTATAACCCTGGACCTTTTTACGGTACAATTCCATTTTATTTTATAAACTTAAGTAAGGTATAATGATGTATTTTTCCGGAATTCATTCATATCCAGCCCTTCAAAGCTAAGACTCATGGGAAAAATTTCCCATGATTCCTCCTTCTTCCGCTCGGCTTTCAAAAGTCGAAAGTCAAGTTTTTAAATTCGAAAATCTTAATCCATTGACATCGTTCAATAACAAGGAGGCCTAACCGTTTATCGAGAAATATGGTCCGTTAAAAGGTGTTTCACGGTTTTTGTGGTCCGTTAAAGTCGCCGTGACAGTCCGTTAAGTAGTTTTATGAAGAAAAAAAAATTCATTTATTTTTACGAAATTAACTCTGAGGCTAAAATATAGTAAATAAGTGAAACTTGTGATAGGTGTGTCCAAATGGTTTTTATTCACAAAAAACTTCCCGCAAAAACCATTTTGATTTGATTTCACACTTCTTCGCAAAACGAAAAGGCGGAGACCTACCCTCTGCAAAAATGTATCCTTATAATGACGAAAAATGCATTAAAATACGTTATTTTCGTCATTGAAACATTTTTTTTGTAGTAAGTCTTGTGCTACTTGCACAATAAAAAAAACATAAGGGAAGGTTTTTCTGGACCAAAATATTAATATTGGGACAAAAATGCCAAAATTGGTATTACTTTGAGAAACATGGTCCGTTAAGAGGCACGTGACACTTTTTAGGTCCGTTAATGATGCATGTCTCACATTTTGAAAATGCAGGTCTGATGGAAAGAAACCTTAATATAGCGAATCTCAATTATTAAAATTGGCAAAATCGACGATATCTTTGTCAGAATGTAATGATTGGTTTCCCAGAATTGTTGTATTATTTTTAATATAGTATAAATGCCTAAAATATTTACACGAGTTTGTGGCAATGGAAATAAATCTGAACACAATAATTAATTTTATTTAAATGTATTTTATTTGGAAATACTTACATATATGATACAAATAGAATAATATAGTGTTACATTTATGTTGTTAGGTACTGCAAAGTTAATTTTAGCATCTAAAGGGTCATACAAACCATATTCGATAGAGAATTAATTGGCCTGTGTTTTTGTAACCGGACATGAATCGGATAAATTTGCCGTGAAATAGAATTTTGCCGAGTGACCAAAACTGTTTCGTTGCCTTGAACGGATATCGCATGAGAGTTGTAGTTGTTTATGCCAAAAATCGTAAATTGTCGCAGAAAAGAAGGAAAGTCGAATGTTTTGTTTGCCACGAGTCGAAAAAATAGAGGTATGTGAAAAACTTCAGGAAGTAGTGAGTGTATTTCTTGGACGTCAGTTTGTATGTGTGGAGTTTTGAAAATTTGGTCGGTTTCAGTACGGTCTAAAGTTCCAGAAAATGTGTCTGTGGTACAAATTATATTTAGATATTTTTCTCCATTTGTATTTTTTATTTCCTTAGTTTTTGTTCTTTTTTTCTTTTCATTGCCTAAAATAAATAACCAAAACAGACTGTATTGAACCGTTTTCATTATATTTATTAATAATTAGTAGCTTATTGCTTCTTTCATATATCATATACACATGTATTGTATGTTTTCAATACCGTTGTTTCGTAGAATGATCTAGAATGGTGTTACAAGTAAAACCTTTTGACAATGGTTCATTTTTAGACGTGCATATTCAAACGTATGTATTTTAGTTTCGATAAATCCACATGAATTTTGTCTTTTCTTCTGTATATACTAGCGTTAGTCCTTATAGTAAAATTACGATATGTCATATCAAACAAAACTATTTCAATCTTCTATCTATTTATGTTATTTAACGAAAATAATATTTTGTCACAGGCACTTAACAGACCAACTTAACGGACATAATCATATGTCATCAGCCCTTAACGGACCATATTTTACAACTTTTCTCCTTATACAAAGTTATTATATAAGATAGAGCATTGAAAATTAAACAGAATGTTGATACCTTATTGTACTTTCTATGGATATCAACCAAAACATATGTTTTGTTATATAAAAAGAGAAATTGATGATAATGAGGTAAACATGTTTACATTTGCGACCTTTAAAATACTAAGGAGCCACACGCCTTTTCATTTTATGAAGTTTTAAAGAACTATTTTTTTGATATTTTTCAACCGTTTAAAACTTGATTAAAACATTTTTGCTATGTCCAACTTCGTAACCATTTCTATAAAAATAATGAAAACGCAATAAAAAGAAGACTAAAGTGATAAAGTAAAACAGTGTATTCCGAGGAATGGCCCGGCTAAGATCACCCTGTCAGAAGGAGGGACCTGGGATGTAAAATTATTAGATTCTGTTATTTACAATAAATACTTTGAAATCGACCATTTTGTATTTAAAGAAAGATAATACTGCCCTATGCAGGGACTCTACTTAAAATGACTTACCCGTGTAAACTAAATTGAAGCATTTTCTCTCTCAATAAAATCAGTTTCCGAGATTTTCACAAAGTAATAGAACAGTCGCACATGACAGATTATTCCGTTAAAGTTTATGTCAATGTGAAATATAATTCCGATAAATAGAAAATAATGAGATGTGGAATAAGTGTACGCGACACAGCCCACAATTAAACGGCAATCTAGGAAACCACAATGGACAACCGCCAGCAGCCTTCAACTAGGCCATTTGGCACTGCTCGCGGTTCTGCAATTGGCCCATGGTCTAAATAAAATGCATATAATTCAAATCCAGCCCTGAAATAGTCATGGATAGACCCCCTTCTTAAACAAGGAACAGAAAACATGTCAAATATTCCTGGCTTAGGACAGGCACATGTAATATGTGGCGGGGTTAAACTATTTTTTGGGCCCAACCTTCCCCCTATCAATATTCTTAGACAAAGCACAAAAAACTAAACACAAAATAAAAATCAAATCGATCAAAGTCCAATTCCACTAGAGAGAACCTAAGACAAAAACAAGAACAAACAAAAGGACGGTAAAGGAACTCTCTATAGAACACTCGCTGTTACTGACAGCTAGATGTTTTGTACCCACTGACCAAAGACATGTATCATTCCTTTACCACTAGCAGTTACTATTATATGGAACTTAACCAAAACTTAAAGAAAAGGGGTAATCAAATACCATTATACCGAAAAGATATAGACAAAATTTAGGAAGACAAAAAACTTCACAACGTAAGTCACCAAATCGAGGATTGTTTAATTTGTGAAATGACATTATCAATATAACGAAATGTGAAATTGGAGGATGAAGCAAGTCTGCGGTCCTTTTTGTATAGAAGTGATTGTGAGAAGTCCGCTTCATATGAATAAAGAAATAAATCGAAAGATCTAAAGCTTGGTCATTAATGCGGAAAATGTAGGCCAAGGATAAACAGATTCTAATATGGATGAAGAGAATGCATCATACACTGTGCCCCCTCTCCAACGTCGTTAGGCTGGGGGATAAAAATCTACATGAAAAACGAAGCTTTTGCTCATAGTTTTTATAATAATTTTGTAAATATCCTAATGAAAAAATAAAATTAATGTGCGTTGTTTTTTTTTTTTGTTTTTTTAAGATATATACATACTTTATTCAAAACCCCTGCAATACAATTCCCCTTTACGCCCAGGGCAGCAGTAAAGGGTTTCCCTGATTTTGTTACACCCCTCACGCCCAGGGATAGCGTTTAGGTAAAAAAATAAATAAATATAACTCCCATTAATATATATTGTAGCTAAATTATGGATACATGCTTTTATAATAATTATAATAGTATCAATTGACAATAATCAATAATAACCTAATAATAGTAATAGCTACATGTATATGTATTTAACCTACATATGTACCGTTTTAACTTAGTGACTTTTGTCTTACTTTTTCACGCATCATTGACGGTGACCAATAGGAAAATTTGACCACGTGCTATCGCCGTATTAAACAGAACACCAAAATGATTCAGTTGTGATTTAATTTAAATACATGTATTCGCGTGGATTATTTAGTATTCATAAAATGTAAGTTACCATTTTAACACAAGACAAGGAAAACACGATTAATTTGGATACATGTAGCTATAATTCAATACCATTCGTTGATGTAAACATATAATATGTGGAGAGAAAAGTAAACAAAATACGTTGAAGGGAGTGTATAACCTGGGCTAGCTTTACAATATACTGCCCATTATGAAAATAACCAACTATTCAAAAACTCTCTTCATTTCAACATAAAGATTTTCACATATGTTCTTCCTGTTTTTTTCAGTAATAAACCTAATATCATTGATTGCCATATTAATAATCATTAGTTTTGAAACGGTCCTCTTTTGGTACTTGGCAATATTTCTATATTTCCATATTGCCCATTTTACTATGTAAAGGACCGTTTCAACTACTAAGTGTTTGACATCCAGCTTTTGTATACCCAATATTATGTTCTTTTCAGTATTTTGCACCTCGTCTATTCCGATTCGTGTGCATAAGGAACTAATCAATTCAAAAATATCCCCCCATACCTCCTTTACTAATTTGCATGTAACGAATAGATGTAGTAGATTTTCCCTTTCTTTACAAAAATGACACGAACCATTGGATAAATTAATTTTATGCAACAACTCTTCTGTATAAATGATATTATGGAGTAATTTCCACTGTAACTGTTTGCACTTTCGGTGTGCAAAGTTGTTATGTAGTGCGCTCCATATTTGATCCCACTGAACGTCATTTTGAAAATAATTTTCCCATTTTTGCTCACAATTTGGGGTCAAGGGATACTTGTAGAAGCTTTGTATTTGCTTCAGTTTAATATCCCCCGACTCCATGACTTTACCCCCTCGTACGAATTTCGTTTCGTTTAATTCAAACGGTCTTTTCTGCTGTTGTGCATTTACATTGTCATATTTTAAAATATTAATGAACTCGGCAGGAAAGGATGTCTTTATCTGACTATATTGAGAAATCCAATTCCTTTTATCGTTTAACTTGTTAAAAACTGCCAAAGGTGAAATAAAGGAATTGGTTTGATCATCCCATATATCCCTAACCTTTCTCATTCCGCTTTTGGAAAAGTTATCAAAAAATAATGCCCGACCTCTAAACTTGAAATGGGAGTTACCAAAAAGGTTCTCCTCAAGTAGTTTCTCTTTTGACGTAATATTATGTTTAGCTTGTTTTTGAAGTTCTACCCAGGAACTCAAGAGATTTAGGTAATAGTCAGACATCTTCGGCTGGCCTAGGCCAGTAATGTCCGAACACTTACAAATAAAAAAATCCGTATCAAATTTTGAATCGAGCGAGGTAAGCCAGAACTTGCCTATAGCGTTCCAGTTATCAATATCGCTATTTACTACGGTGTAAAAACTCTTGACATGCTTTGACTTAATGAAGTCTCTAAGGTTAACCATATCTATCCCACCCTTTTCCTTCGGAAGACAGCATACTGCTCTAGATACTCGATCTGGTTTCCCATCCCAAACGAAAGACCACATGATGCTATTTATCTCCTTTTCATATTTTACTGGGATACCTCTCATCTCGATTTCATAGCCAATGTTAGATAATACGAGTGATTTAATAATAAGTACTTTTCCGGCGAATGTTAAATCTCTTGATTTCCAGGCTTCAATACAACTTTTAAGTTTATTAATTTTTGTGCGTTGTTAATCGGGTGTTGATTTTTAGTTCTTGAGAAAGCCAAGGGTTTATTGCATCAAACAGGAACTTCTAACACTTCTGATGCACATGAGTTCACCCTCGTTTTGCAGTGAGTAATTTAGCAATTTAGTTGTATTATGTATGTTTATTCCTCTATTTGGTTTTCATGTGTTTTTTATACTTTTTGCCTGTTCGGATTTCCAATATTCGAATTGGTTTCTGAACCCAATTAGTGCTTGTTATTGGAATTCCTGTTCTACATTACCTGTTTCCAAACTGCAATCAAAACTTTTCCGGTAGTAATGACGATAAGACATTTTTCCACAATAAGTATCAAAATGTCTTATACTTTTCGATATCAAAATATATACTTTAGTATCTTTTGAAAATTTAACCCGAATTTTTTTTTAATTTCAAATTTCTTCTGTCTCATATATCTTCAGGAATTGAGATAAAGGACACAAGGAATTCTAGGAGGTCTGCTTCATATTTTGATCTATATCTCAAAATTTACGCTAAAAGAAAACTTTCAACAAAGCTATGACAAACGTGAAGATTCGTCAACTTTCCCTTTTTGCGTAGCAACATTCCATCCGCTCCTGCTTATGGAGTCTTGTATCACATTTGATTCGTTACTCTAGAGCTTGAAGGAATTACATCGATTTCCTTGGCAGAGCGTCGGCTATGTTGCTCCTCGTTTGCTGTCTTCACTGAAGAAATTTTGGGACATCATGAATCATAGACAAAAATATACAGTCCGCCAAAAGTTAAGCACCACCACATTTTAAAATGGCACCCTCTTTTTATATTTTATTGAAATATTCGGATCTTTTGCACACAAGAACCTTTGGATATAAGAACAATATTGCATCATACAAAATTTGAAAACAAAGAAATACTTAAAAAAAAATATGGGTACAGTATTATTGTGTGATTTTACTCGATCCTGAGTTTAAGTTTAAATGGTTTTGCTGTTGTTTTTTTTTTTAGGGGGGCCAGCTTAAAATGTCTGATTTTTCCCGACTTTCTGACCATGTTTATTTCCAAATGCTAATTTCTCCTTAACACTGCATGGAAATAAAACTTTACATTTCGATGATAATTAAATTGGTTTGTTTTAAAAGGTTAATCAGATATTTAAGGCCAAAAAGGTTTTTTTAATGGTTTTTCAGGAACTGCCATTTTTCGTAAAACTTAAAAAATGACCTAAAACTGTTACCAGAAAGACATTTCTGTCATTAAGATTGTGTGATCATAACACCCATGTAGTAACAGTTTTATCTGGAGAAAGAAAAACGTGTTAGTGAGCTTTATAAGTGATGAAATGACATTTTCTTTCAAAAAAGTAATGTACCTTTCAAACCTATCTTAAAGGTAACTGACGTTTGCATTTTTACTTTGAAATTGTACTTATAAAAATATTTAGGGTGGTGCTTAACTTAAAGCGGACTGTATATTATTTCTATCTCTCAGATGAACGCAGATATTGGTTTATCATAGGGTTTCCTTTACTGGACTTGACACACTGAATTTGAAATTGACAAAAAATAGACCACCTTCCTTTTTAAAATAAAGGTTCATTAATGTTGGTATTGATTTGGTAATCAAACCAATGACATTGGCATCTAAAATTTGCAGTGAGGTGTAAGTTGCTAGTTACGAATATGTGGAGGGTAGAAAAGGGGCCTAATTTTGAACGAGTGTGCTTATAGATTTTTGTAAGTTATAAACAAAATTCAAGAAATTGCCTATAGACGGGTGTATTGGCAATATTTAAGTTAACAAATTGAATCTGATAAAGGTGTACTCTTGTTAAAAATATGGAAAACTCCTTGAAATATGTATAAACAACATACCCCCCTCCTCCCCCCCCGAAAAAAAACTGTGGTTATATCAAATGGTATTTGTATTTATATTTAACAGTTTGGTGTATAATCATATAAATGTCATTTGCCTGTGTTCCTTTAAAAAAAAACCAGGGTGCGTTAATGGTTAGGTGGATTTATGTCCTATATAATTACCTTAACCTATTCGTATTACAAAGACGGCCATTTTGAAAATTACGATTATTGCATGCACACCTATGTGACCTTTCAACATATAAAAACATCATGATCCATTGAATAGTTTTTGAGAAACATTCCGGACAATTCATGCCGGGAAGAACAAAAAACCTAGAGTTAAAACAATATGTCTCCCAAAACAGCGTATATATCTCTGTTTGAGAGACATAAACATTGAACTATATGCAAAATTCAGATAATTAAGACTAGTCGATGCACAGGAGTAAAACGGTTTTAAGATATATACTTTATCTTATTCATTCATCACTGAGCAGTCCGATTTCCACCGAAAAGAGAACAAAAGAATTTAACTCTTCTATCAAACGAGGTAGAAAAGTGCTATTGGGTTGTTTACGCTGTTGTCAAGACCTTTAAAAAGCTATTAAACGACACTTTTGGACAACATTGTTCTTAAATAAGGATTAAACATTTATTTCTTAACTTACATACGAAATATCACGACCGAAAATGGTTTACGTTTACAAATATTTTTACTTTTGTGTCAAATGGGGGGTGTTGTTATTTACTGTTACACTTTTTTGCCCGTAACAGGAAAAATCTACAAAAAAATCCAATAACAAAGTAAATATTTTCTTATAAATTGATGCTACAGTCAAGGTGGCACCTCAAACATTTGAAGAGATACTTAATTCTAAAGTTGGTTCTTTTTTAGTGCCTGTGTTATAACTATTTACCCAAACGAACACACCCGTCCTTGACATTGCGATAAGTAACCAAAAATGCTATCTATTCACTAAAACACTTTTCGTTAACTTTATAAAAATAGTTTCATTAAATTTGTATGAAAATTGAAAAAAATAAAACATATTTTCATTAAAAGAATCAAAAAGATATTTATTTATAATTTTATTTTGAGTCACGAGGATTTGACCTACTTAAATACAAATCAAAATACAAAGCCAATTCTTGTTGATCTTTGATCGCTTTATCCAAATTAATAGAGAACCGGTTTTTATATAAGATTGATAAACAAATTGAATGATAAGTACCCGTTAAGAAAACAAAAACAATGTGTATCGCTTGAGTAGCAACACAAACTGTTTTATATATAAAATATAAATGAATTGGATAGTAATATTATAAATAAGTTAATTTGTTTTAATGTATTGAAGCTGTACAAATTTGACGGCTTTTGTATATTCCACGCCTCCCCCTGTTTAAAGTCATTTCAAAACTCCCATGCAATTAACAAGTTTTCTTTTCAAGATTAACAGTGGTCGTTTCAATAAGCCTCAACATCTTCATAATTTCAAGGAAAACAGTCGCACAAATTTAAATCTGAACAATATATTTTATCTGTTATCATGGCAATGTCGGACCCAGAGGGCGGATTATCGGGGTTTTTAATCCCCTTTCCATTGAATAAGTTTGCGAAATTGGCCCTGAACCCTCCTCTTGTCATCGGTAGACTATAAGCGGTACCCCCCCCCCCCCCCCGCTATGAATCAATTCTGGATCTGTCCCTGCAACAAAAGTTTTCCTAGCCATATTTTAAAATTAAAAGAAAAACGATGCATGAATTAGAATTTAGATGGAGGAAGTAAGTTTGCTTTTCAAAATTATGTATATTAATATATATCTGTTATTTCTTTTGTGCAATGTTACATATCTATAAAAACCTATCAAACGCACCACTTGTACTTGGTCAAATATAACATTAATTCCCCTGAAATTACTTGACTACGGGCTATTCAAAAGTGTTACACTTTTTTGCCCGTGTACATAGAATTTTTCCAACTAGTTGATTTGGTGTCTTTTTGTATTCGCAATTAGTAAACCGAATGTGTAGGTGGCACCCATGGAAATAAATACACTGGAATTTTTAACAAAAATAGAGTATCAGTTCCGCTTGGCCTTAACGACGTGTTTGTGTTAAAAATATGAATCTCTATCATTAGGTATGGTGATTTAGATTGTATTCATAGAGGCAAAAATATGTCTAGACCTTACCTTTTAAATTACAAGTCGCTTAATCCAACACCTGATTTTTAATCGCACATTGTATAAGAGTGCATCTCACCTTAGCGTCATGTATTTTTAAGGTACTATTTTTAACCTTTTTAAAGGAGAGTGAAAAAATAGGGCAGATAATTTTTTAACGGTGGAAATCGGACTGTGAGGTTTAGTATAATGTATAATTTAGAACATGTTATTTTATTCTTTTCGCACTATGTATTAATATAATTTTTTCAAAAATTTTATTTTTAGGAAGTGATTGTGTGAATTTCGACTACAGCCAACAAGGAGCAGGTAAACAATCTCTATGTTGAGGCAACCTTTTTTTTTTTTAACTCTAACGAAACTTTTTATTTTTTTAATTTTTTTAATAAAGAAAAAATAATATGATAATATGTGCAACCAATAATGGTAGAGGCAAAGAGGCACCAATGAGACATTCGAGTGTCAAAGTCCGAAAGGGCAACGACGGAACCGGCAAACACGATCAAGAACAGCACGAAAAAGCAAAACATAATATAAACCGAACGGAAATCAACAACGCGAACTCAAACACGAGTGAACTCAGGTGCTCCGGAATGCAGCTTTAGAAAATTATTGTCAGATAATATCATGGATCAATAGCTAATTATCAAATATCAGATTATTTGTGCAAATCATAAATTTATATCATTTTGAAAAAGGGTCGAAATAATATATTGGCACAATGTCCGACGGGGACAAAAAAACTTTTGGCTACGTATTTCGTGACGTCATTTCCCGGTCAGAGTATGTCGCGCTGAAGCAGACAGTATACAAAGTGACCTTTTTTCTGCAAGGTTTGGAAGATTTTCTTTATACCAATATATCTTATTCGAAGTATTGACTGAAGAAGATTGATAAAAACCTGGCAGAAAATGACGACTTGTTGCAACACTGGACACATGCCCCGGGACACATGCACAAGATTGATTTATCTCCATGATCATCAGGTAGTAATCTGTTTCCCATGATCCTTTATTCAATTTCATTCCAAATGTCTACAAGAGTTATCGATGTGACTACGACAGTGGTACAAGTCAACATCAGGTAGGACCATCTTTTTTTTTCAGTATTGTTAAGCACAATTGTTAATTTAATTCTACATCGTTAAACATTGATTGAAATAACATGTTACAGATTACGATGAACAACAGCGCATTTGTTGACCAGACTATTCTCGCGAGAACTTGGCGAGATAATTTCATCTCTTTTTCAGAGAGATTTCCTTGAACAATAAATAGAGAGAATTTAGTAAATTTTAGAGAATTTTATAAAGAAATTTAATTATGGGTTTAAATCTCTCAGTTTTAATTTTTTTTCAAATAAAAAACATCGAATTAAATGCTTGCGCGCACTCGGCACATCCGGTTAGAGTGTAACGGGGTTGCCCCCCTTCGTACATTAATTAGTAGATTTAAATAGCCAGCCTTTATCCTTGAACAAGGGAAGTACTTGGTAGAGCGCCTGACTGTAAACCTAGAGGTCCCGGGATCGAATCCCGCTCAGGACATGTCGATTTCGTGAAGTAATTCATGCTCTCCGGTTACATTGGCGCCCAACTAAAAAACCCACGGTGGCTAGAAGGAAAACTAGCCAGGGATAGTTGTGTTAAGAGTCATACATGAAGGTATGATGACTCTTGAGGAGGGGGAAGTGTAACGGGGTTGCCCCCCTTCGTACATTAATTAGTAGATTTAAATAGCCAGCCTTTATCCCTAAACAAGGGAAGTACTTCTTTGGTTCAGAGGTAGAGCGCCTGACTGTAAACCTAGAGGCCCCGGGATCGAATCCCGCTCAGGACATGTCGATTTTGTGAAGTAATTCATGCTCTCCGGTTACAAGAGAAAAAATCAAACCATTTACTTTTGGAATTTCTACATTATGTTGGACTGCGTCCCATATTATCAATAGCATAAATTTGATATCAGACCTTGTCTGTTTTACGGTTATACAGTATATACGTTAACTTAGCTCACAGTACGTGTACTACTTCTTTGTTAGTAAGACAGATGGTTACTAAGGGGACGACCATTTGGTTCTGAGGGGGTCGAGGCAGATTATTTATTTTCAAAATTTTGCGGGCAAGAATATTTATTTTCTGCATACAATAGCTTAATTGAGCAAGGATCTTCGGACGGATTATTTATTTTCTTGCAAACAGAGGCCAGATTTTTTATTTCCTGCTTTTTCCAGGCCAGAATATTTATTTTCAAGAACTGCCAGGCCCCCCTCAAAATCAAATGGTCTTCCCCTAAATCATATCTACATTGAAGTATCTCCGACATCGCTTCATTCGGACAAGTTGAAGCTATCTTCTCTATAATTTTAAATTTTGAAGTTTTATTTATTTGCCCATTATCATAGGCACATTTTTAGTAATAATGGGGTGTGATAATAAAGTTTAGTTAATGTTTCTTTTTAATGTAACATGTAAAATGTACTTAAGTATTTGGTTCTTGGAAATACACTGACTTTTCTAAAGGTTTACAAATTTATGTTTATAGAAACATTTCCACTTTATTTTGGTTTTAATAAAAATAAATGATTATAATATGATTTGAATTCGCACACGTTGTAGATTGGACGGGCACGTGTAGCACTGGTACCAGCCAATCCCCAATCAACATTGATACAAGTTCAGCAACATTTGAAAATCTCGGAGAGTTCACGTTCACAAATTACGAAGCAGCTGATAAACACGGTAACATCAAGAACAATGGTCATACAAGTAAGTATTGTTAACAAATGTCGCCATTATTTATTTCTTATGTACAGGTATGTCATGTGGGCGGATTTCAAAAAGTGTCCAATTTTGTGTCCACGATGTACAGTGATGTTAAAATTAGATATTGCGTTTATTTTTAAGTGTCATTGTTTTCGTTGTACTTTTAAGTTGGGAAAGCAATAAGGTAAAGTTAAATATGTAATCAGAAAATCTTAAAAATTGAAACAAAATGACACAAAATATCCTCCAAGATCGTGTCCATATGAATAATTTCAGTCATCTCTTTATAATTTCAACCAATTTTGATCATTTTTTAAAGTATTTAATGTTGGATATATGCTGACTTACATTCATAGTTTAAAACAAACGTCTCTCCTTAAACGTTGTTATTAGCAATTTAGTGTGTGTCCATGAAAAACACGTCAACTTCGCAACAACAACAACAATTGATGAAAATCAAATCTTTCATGTATTTTGATTTTAATATTCTTATTTTTTGTTATAACTAACGCCACTAAAATTCATATTGCGGCAAAAACATAATCGAGGGTGCTGTTTTTGTGTATATTTGAAGGCAGTTAGTATGACCTTTCACTATAATATTTTTGGTTTTGTCCACTTCGCAACGGGTATTTTTTTGAAGAATTTGAGTAGAAATGCACCAAATTCTTCGATATTTATAGATTGATTTGAAGAATCATTTAACTTTATTAGAACTATATTAAAACTATATGCCTCAAACTGCTTTCAGTCTAAAGCTACATTTTTCTTAACGTTTCAAAAATCACGCCTTTGAAAAATTGTTTTAGTTTATTTTTTGCACTAAAATTTTCAAATTTAACAGTCGTATTGCACGCGTTGTGCTGAATTTTACACATAATGTCAAGAAATTTTATTTAAGATTCAATTTGTTTAAAAAAATAATGTCTTAAAATATTGTTGCGAAGTGGACTTTTTCGTAACCCATGTTCCAAGTTGTGTAAATTTTATCCACATTACACTTGGATTTAAGGTTGCATATTTTGTATTCTGTCACTATAAAGGTTGAAGAAAATGTAGTTTAAATTAAAAGGATATTTCACCAACATTGCATTGTTTTATTTTGCCATATTAAAAAGTGGACATTTTTTTAAAACGTCCCATGTATGTGTTACAGTAAGTTCGTGTAATCAGTAAATACGCGAATTTCCTAAATTCATGTACATGTATTTATTGGGCGATTTAGGAATAATACGTGAGGAAATACACGTATTTCCTAAGTTGATTAGTGGATACGTGTATTTACTGGTTTTCCTTCACATTTTACACGTATTTACTGGACATGTTTAATGACATAAAATATTTTACTTCAGTTATACAACAAAGTCTGAAAATAACTAAGGTGTTAACACTGGGAGATTCTTTTCACAGAGGAATTTTCGGGCAAGTGGAAGCTAGGACGCACACCATCAAAAGACAATAAATTAAATAAGGTTGTAAATGAACATGACAACCCTGACAAAATGAATGAACATGAGCAGTGCTTAACTTGTCAGTGAAACACCCCTAAAGAGTGCTCAAAATCTAGTGTGGGTCTGAGGCCATTTTTCCCACAGGGATGTGTGCTCAAGGTGGTAGAAAAGGGTAGCCCCGTCTTAATGAATGATGGGGTCTTAAGGCTATACGGAAACCCTTACATCAAACCATATAATTGTAGCGGTGTATTGTGTTGGAAAATATCCTGTTCCCCACACGTTAAGAAACCGACTCCGGCTGCAGGTTTCAATGAGAGTAGGACCCTCATGATCCCTTACAAGAGCCTAATTTGGCCCATCCCTCCTTTTTCCTGTGGCAGTCAAAATTCTCCTCCCCGATTGGACTTGTGTCCCCATATCATCATTTCATGTTCATTTTGTCGCCGCTTCATATTTATCTTCCTCAATGTACCTGGTTTAGCCAAATGTGTGCTGGTTGAGAGTAATGCAATAATGTAACCGATGGAACTTATTCAGTTTGGAATTGTTTTTAATATTTTTTAAATAGTTTGTTTTTCTTTATGAATGGAATACAAATTGAAACGCAACAAACGAAAGAATAATTTACTACTAAAGCCCCCATCACACTGATCACGATCTTACTACGCTCTCCACGATCTTAATGATCGTAGTAGAGTCGCGATGATTGTGTTAAAACGTAGCCAGTATGACTACGAGTACGACAGTACTACGACCACAGTACGATAGTTCACGGGGAATTTATTTTCAATTGTCAAATCAAGTACGATGCTACTATGACCACCACGTGTGCAGTACTACGACCATACTACGATTACACCATGACCAGTTACGACCTTCCTACGCATCTTCTACGATCACTACGAACGTGTTACACTCTCACTACGCTTGTACTACGCTCTGTACGATTCCATTACGCTAACAAAGACTCCTCTACGATCGGTCGAGCTTAAATTTCAAAACTTGGTAAGGGGTGCAGGTGCCACGCTAGTCATGAAATGTTATATGACATGTGTTTCCTTTAACATGTAAAGCAACATAAATTAAGGTGAATTCTTAACGTGCATGTACCATCTGTAAATTCATTTTATCTTACCGAAAAGTTTCTGTCTTTTTGCATTTGAAATTGATATCCTCTCTTATTCTCCTTTTAATATTGAATTAAAATAATCATGAGATCTTTACAAAGCGGAAAGATTTATATTTATTAAGCCATATTTTCAGCTTTGCATCTATATTTGAAAACAAATGGCGTTAAGATGATTTTATGAGAACATGGATGGGTAACATACACATCAGCTGTCTGCTGCGCATCCCCAGTCAAAATTAAACCAATTTTCACCAATACATTAAATAAAGAATTTATATATTTTCATATTCAATTTTGTTTTATCAATTTTCAAAATGCATTTAATTTGTTAGACATGTGAGAGGTTAACAAAACAACGATCTGTGATATTTCAAAAAATAAACTATATGATATGAAAGGCGCACCATTTTCAAAGTGGTGAATGCTTTGTCTGCATGATCGACAGAATGACATATTGGGCAACAGGCCGTCGGAATCATTTCACCAAACTCAATCACTATGGAATATTTTATGAAAAAATGATGGTATGAAATTCGATAATAGATACTAAGTATTCTACATGTAAGCACAGGCGTTTGGGTGTATTTTATTATTTTTTTAATGTGTACATATAACAAATTCTGAACCTCGCTAAACTACTATTTCCACGTGGAAATAATAAAAGCTATATAGTAGGATTATATTATATATTATACAAGAGGCTCCCAGGAGCCTGAATCGCTCACCTGGTCTTAATGTCAACCCTTTGAAGACTTTTGTATAGCTAAATGAGCTGAATGTTTAAGCAATAAAAAGCTTTTCTCTATCTACAATAGTTTTCATTCCAAAGCAAAAAACACTATTTTTCACCTTTAAAGGGCCATAACCCCTTAAAGGGGGTCAACTTCGACCCTAAAAAGACTTTTGTAGAGCTAATTAAGCTGAACATTTAAGCAAGCAACATCTTTTCTCTATCTGCAAAAGTTTTCTTTCTTTAGGCCAAAAACACTATTTTTTGCCTTTAAGGGGCCGTAACCACTATAAGGGGTCATCTGGCAACTTTGACCCTATGGAAACTTTTGTAGAGCTGAATGAGCTGAACATTTAAGCAAGCAACAACTTTTCTCTATCTGCAATAATTTTCATTCCATAGGTCAAAAAAACTATTTTTTTTTGCCTTTAAGGGGCTGTAACCCCTATAGAGGGTCATCTGACAACTTCGACCATATGGAGACTTGTGTAGAGCTAAATGAGCTGAACATTTAAGCAAGCAACAGCTTTTCTCTATCTGCAATAGTTTTTATTCTATAGGCCAAAAACTCTATTTTTTGCCTTTAAGGGGCCATAACCCCTATAAGGGGTCATCTGACAACTTTGACCCTATGGAGACTTTTGTAGCGCTTAATGAGCTGAACATTTAAGCAAGCAACAGCTTTTCTCTATCTGCAATGGTTTTCATTCTATAGGCCAAAAACACTATTTTTTGCCTTTAAGGGGGCGTACCCCTATAAGGGGTCATCTGACAACTTCGACCCTATGGAGGCTTGTGTAGAGCTAAACGAGCTGAACATTTAAGCAAGCAATAACTTCTCTCTATCTGCAATAGTTTTCATTCCATAGGCCAAAAACATGAAAAAATGCTATTTTTCACCTTTAAGGGGCCGCAACTCCCATAAGGGGTCATCTGACAACTTCGACTCAACGGAAACTTTTGTAGAGCTTTTGATGCTGAAGTAGTGGCGTGGCATCAGATTTCATTTATCTCTTATACTTTTTGATTTACAAGCCAAAAACAGTTGTCTGACCCCCCTGGTCTATTTTTAGCAACGGCGGCCATGTTTTTCGACGAATCAAAAATCCCCACATTAGTTCTGTGGGGGATACCCTAAAGTACCACCGACCAAATTTGGTTTGAATCTGTGCAGACGTTTTAGAGGAGAAGAAGTTTGAAGAAAAGTTAACGACGACGACGACGACGGACGACGACGACGACGACAGACGCCAAGTGATGGCAATAGCTCACATGGCCTTTGGCCAGGTGAGCTAATAATTAGGGTTATATTTTTATATACACACAATAACCCAAACGCCTGAGTTAGTTAGTTAGTTAGTTAGTTAGTTATTGCTTTACTCCCAAGCAGCACGATTTCGGCTATATCCGGGAGATGAACATGAAAGTGGTGATACAATGAACATGAAATGATGATGAAGTGGAGGAAATGGGGACACAAGGCCAATCGGGATGGAGAGTTTTGACTGCCACTGGAAAAAGGAGTGATGGGTAGGGACGGGAAATTTAGCCTCCTGCATGGGGATCCTACGGGTCCTACTCTTACCGAGACCTGCAGCAGGGTTCTTTAGCGTGCGAGGAACGTGACATTTTCCCAAACACGGTGCACCACTATGGTTTGCGGTCAGGTTTTCCGCATTATCGCCTGACGACCCCGCATCTCTCGATGTCAGTGCTTCCCCATTCAACCACCTGGGGCACACATCCCAGTCGCTTTGAGGGCAAAGCGGCCTGACCCGATGTCAGGTTTCTGAGCGCTCTTTAGTGGACTTTTACCGACAAGCTTAGCGCTGCTGCGGGCCTATTCGCCACCCGGAACCCGCACGGGTACCCAAACGCCTGAGCATGAATGCATGAATGCCTTTAATTAACATCAAAATCAAGACTCATTGACTGTGTTTTTTCAAAATATATATTTTTTATTTTTGTTATGTTTAAACATGTGGTTTCTGAAATGCTGCTGCAATGCATAAGGCTAGGCCGATTGATACTTTTTTGCATTTGATTTTGTTAGTGAGAGAGACAATTGTTACATGTAAAACGTAGAAAGATCTTGGTAGGATCGTACTAAGAACGCCAAGGGCGTGGTAGCGTCGTAGTGTTGTCGTGGTATGATCTTATAGGTCGTAGTATCATCGTGGTATGATCGTATAGGTCGTACTATAATCGTGGTATGATCGTGACGAGAGCGCTAGCGTATTGGGATCGGCTGTTAATTAAGGTACGTCCTTACCACGATTGTCCCACGACTTTACTACGACTGAAGCCGACTGCTCTACGATCGCAGTACGCTGTTAGTACGCTCTATTTTCACCACGACTGCACTACGAATGTTTTGAACATGTTCAAAATTTACGTAGTGCAGTCGTTCACCCACGACCTAGTACGATCGTCTCCACGACCCCAGGACGACAACGCTACGATGTTCCACGATTTAGGAAAAAATCTAGATCGTAGTAAGGGCGAGGTTCAGTGTGACAGGGGCTTTAAATTGCATATAAAAAGTAAATTAATTTAGAAACCAAATTCATTATGCACTTTTTCTGGATTTTGTATTTATAAATTAACTGGGTGGCTTAGTAAATTCATGTATTTATTTATTTACTAAAATTGTCAGTTAATACATGAATTTCCTAAACTTTTGAAGAGATTTTACACGTTTTTACTGATACTTATTTTTAAATATGGGACTATGTAGATTATAATTTGAAGGTCAAATTTGTTATAAGATTTATACAGAAAGAATGCTGTAGTATTTTTACTATTTTTACAAATTTGACATTTTTTTATTGATTTCACATATTTTTTCAGCAATTCTAATTGTATAAATAGTTTTTTGGTTATTTTCTTATAAATAAAAGGCATGTAGTATTTTTTTAATTTTACTTTTTTAAATATATTAAATCATTCTTAGTTTCATTCTGTAAGACAATAATTCAATTATAAACAAAACAAAAACTATTTATAAAATATTCAGAAAATTTGAAAAAAATTTAAGGGCCTTGGTAATACAGGTAGATAGTAAATTAGTTATTGCTTTACTCCCAAGCAGCACGAACTCGGCTATATATGGTACATGTAAATGACATGAAAGAGGGTGACAAAATGAACATTAAATGATGATGAAGTGGAGGTAATAGGGACACAAGAACAATTTGAGATGAGTTTTGACTGCCACTGTAAAAGCAGGGATGGGCAGAAGTAGACACATGGGTTCTACGTACTGTTTTTAAGACTTGAAGCAGGGTTCCTTATATCATTTTGTGTGGAACGTGAATTTTTCCCAATATGATGTGCCACTATGTTCAAAAAGTTAATCATGTTAATCAAGTTAATCCTCGACTTTCAATCAGGCAAACATATTTTATGATTATAAAGTTGAGGATATATATACATGTGTGACATGTATGCAGAAGCGACAAGTAATTTATTAGGATGTTCATTTCCTTTTTTGAAAATCAAAAGGTTTCAAAACGCTAACAGTAAAGATACACTGAGAGAAATAATTAGTAGATTTACCGATTAAGATAGTAATCATTTGATAAGAATTAGTAAATTTGATAATCACGATGTAGATTAGTATTGTATCAAATTGCAAAATCACGTGTGTCAATTAATTATCTGATAAAGAAAACGCGGTTTTCAAGACAAAGAAACGGCGTGGTCAGCCATTATCAGCCGGACGTGCATCGAAGGAAGAACTTTATAAATTGCTCAATTGTAGCTTCTTTTCATTTTTATCCTGAATGTAAGTAGATTTATTCTTTAAGCGAATTTATGTTACATTTTTTATATTATTGTGCATAATTTTAATTTTGATATATAAACGATTAACACATACATCCTCAAGTTCGTTCAAGCCTCATGTGATTCTGATCATTCTATTTTTATTTTATCATCTCTGTTTCTTGTATTTGTTATGTTTTGCTCTAAATTTATAGTCTAAGTACATGAAATAGTTAATTTAATGTAAATTAAACCTTGCAGTCGATTACGAAATTGTAAGTTACATAATATTTTATTCAGATTATCAACATGATCAACATCAAGATGGAGAGAGCTTGATAAAGTAGCCATTGGAAGCCATCAAAAAGCAAATAGCAAAATCAAGAGGCGAAGGGAGTGAAAGATCAGCTTGTGATACACGGGACAAAAGGAGATAGAAAATGTAAGTACTTAAAAAAAAATAATGTAAAGTGTTGATGCAACTGAAAAACCTCACAAATAATAGAGTATGTAAATATTGTTTGGAAAAAAGCACAGACACTTGGAACATGGACTTTATTATACATGTATATGAACCACGTACCTTTTTCTTTAAGATGAGTCGATTTGAATTGTATACTTGGTCTTAATTGTCATATCTATACATATTACATCATAATCTAGTATCCAGACTTGTTTCACTCATATTAAAATTTTATTTTGTTAGAGAGATCAGAGAAAAGGGGGGATCTTATATAAAGTTCTGTGGTAAAACTATTCTAAATGAATACACAAAAGCTTATGCTAAAACTCAATAACTCAGAAGCACAATTTATCTACAATTATCAAAATAATAGTTACAAATCTGAATAAAAATGCAGTGATGTAGTACTAAACAAGGATTAATTTTATCATTTATTTGCACAACTTACATCTTACAATAAGATCAAAGGCACACATACAATACACATACAATAATTCATTAATAGTCAAATAGTTTGGTTGAAAATATATATTTTTAAAATTTTATTTTATCAGTTGAAAGCTGTTGTGGACAATTGTGAAGCTGAAAGAGAAAACATAAGAAGACTTCAGGACTTAACTTCCCCATCAATAACAGAAACTGTTCAGGTGTCTGAGTTCAAGATTGACCGAAAAACAATATTAAGACGTACACAATTGAACTGGATACTGTACATTGTTAACAATGTGAATCAGAAAAAACCTATAAAAATGTTAACTATTTGCTTTCGAATGTATCATATTTTTGTAGTAATTAACTAAATGCCTTAATCACTCTTCTTTTTTTCAAGATGGTAAATTTTTAGTTAAAAAATATGTTTTAATTTTTGCTGAAGCCGTTCATTGTGGCATGGTGATAAGAACCTTTTGCTTATTGAAAGTGGCACAGCATGAATTGAAACTTAACATCTTAATTTTTGCTTTTAAGATTTATTATTTTTATTAGTTAAATAAATACTTTTTAAGTTTTTTGCCTTGAAATGACTCGGTTTAAAAGAAGGAAATATTTGCAGTGAGACTTTTGTTTATTTTGCTTTTTAGATATTTTTGAATTTAAGCTGTGTAAATAAATTATTGGTAATTTCTACAGAGTTAATTCGATAGAAACTCAGTTAAATTTGTGTCTAAAATAACAGCAACTGTTCTTGCAATTGGATATATAAGGCACTGTGTTGAACTTTGAAATATGAATATTATTCATATTAAGCAATGACTAAATGTAAAATTAATTTATTATAATTAATGTTATATCATGTTAAGACTGAATATACTAGAAAATTGAATGTTTTATTTTTTGAGGACCAAAGCTATTCTGTATGAAGGTGGTGAAATGTGCGCTGGGATATGAGCAGGAACATTTGTCATATCAGTAATATGGATTTTAATGAAACTTTTACATGTGTTCTGACGACAGATTAAGTACTTGTAGTATTTACTGTCTTAAAGGTATATTTACTCTTTTCAAAGTACAACTACCTATTAGGGTAGTATTTGCACACTACCCTGTCTGTGAAACTTCACTTTCATCAGAAGTACAGTTACTAATATATGAGTAAAGAATACTATTGAAGATTAGTAGATTTACTAATCGTTTACCAATACACAAGTAAAAAGGTACAGATTAGATTAGTAAATATACTAATCAGATTAGTAATGTCTTACTAAGTAAAAGAGTAATTTTACTAAATGAATAGTGAATGAGTGGACAGTCAATTTACTAACCTAATTAGTGAAGTTTACTAATTAATTTTCTCAGTGTATATTTAGTATTGTCTCCAAAAAATGTAAAATCTTATTAAGCCCTTGATAAATAACACAATTTAATGTTACATATATTACAAAATGTCATAATCAAGAAATGACCAGCTACCATCTTCCAAACAATTGAATGTCTATAATTCACACAGTTTCAAATTTGTTTTCATTCGGAAATGGCAGAGAAAAAAAACAGTAAACACCAACAAGAACGGGACAAAAACAGACAACATGTAAAACATGAAAACTATCAATCAAACATGTCCAGTAAATACTTTTAAAATGTGAAAGAAAAAATAGTTAGTACGCGTATTTCCTGATCAACTAATTAAATACATGTATTTCCTAAATTGCCCATTAATTATTCGAATTTACTGACAGATTTAGAATTCACGTATTTACTGATACATGTACATAAAAATACTTATCTTTTTGAAATGGAAATATCACCACTTACCTAATAATCTCACCTTAGATCCTTGCTGGCTTAAGGATTCTTGTAAATCATCTACTGCGAGCTCAAGACAATCTTCTAAACTTAAATTGTGATCTTGTCCGGGATAGGTATACTAGATTTTTTTCCTATAATTGTAATAAAGAGGTTGTTCTTGCCAATGTCTATCCAGTCTTGCTTGAAAGCTTTTCACAGTTTTTGCTGACACAACTGATGCTGGTAGATTGTTCCATATGTCAACTGAGCAGTGAACGAAGGAGTTTCTCCCCACATCTAATCTTGGTCGTCTTTGAAGATCTTCTTGTCATGTCCCCTTGTTTGTTGTTCCAGGGTTCATTCTTTTGAAATCTGTTACCTAAGGGTCATATTTGTTAGTCAATATTTTAAAAAGTTTTTCATATCTCCTCGAACTTGTTTGTACGCTAGTGATGGTAATTTCAATCATCTTAGTCGTTCTTCGTATGTTAGGTTTGACATTCTTGGTAGTTGCTTTGTTGCACGTCTTTGGGCATTATTACTTTATAAGGCGACGGCACCAGACTTGATTTGCAAATTCAAGATGGGTCGTACACAGGCAAAATGTTGACTGCGTTTAACGTGCGTCTGGCGTACGTTAAACGCATGTCATCTGACGTATATTAAATTGGCGTTTCTAACCGCGTACGTCTGACGCACGTTAAAAATTTATCTTGGCAATATTTTTATTTCATAATAAAAGACACTAAATAAATAACTTACTAACTTCATACATTTTAGGAAACTATATGTCTGACGTATGATAAAAGTACGTCTGACATTTGTTTTTACAATAATTTGACGTACGTTTACCGTACAGCGGTTAGAAACGTATGTTTAACGTACATTTATGCACTACATCTGACGCACGATTTTATAAACGTACGTCAGACGTATGTCTAAATTTTGCCTGTGTACTAAAGCGATGTACAGAAGCTTAAATGTGGTGTTATCCATGTATTCCATTGTTCATCATACGAGTCCAATTATTAAAGAATTTGCTTTGTTTACCTTTTCCGATATATGTTTATCAAAGTTCAGTTTGTCATCGATGGTGACGCCTATATCCTTTTCTGAATCTGAGTATGCAAGGTTGTTTTTAATTTATATTGCCGTTTATCTGTTTATCAATTTTAGATTTCCCAAATACTATACCAAAGCGGGTATAAAACGGTTAATTTGGTTATGCTGTATATCGATATTTCAAGGAGTAACCTCTGATCAGCCGCGTTTGAATCAAAACATTAGAAGGTCATACAACCAAAAGTATTGAATGAAATGTACTCAGAGCCAAAAGGTTCGAGCAGGGAAGCCAAGTCCAGCACCGAGGATATCGTCCATGTGCAGTACAAGAAATTAAACAATTAAGAATTTAACAATCGAGAATTTCAATATCAGTTCTCATCACTTTGCATTTGTCATGATGATAACATAATAGTCATTCATTGGTCCATGCTCGCATGTTGTATAGATCTTCATGTAATTTATTACAATTTAGTATAGCCCGAAATACTTTAGTATCATCAACAAAAGTATGTACTAGTGTCATTGTAAGTAATCTCTGGTAAATCATTAATGTACTGTACGAATAGAATGGCCCTGTGGTATCCAGTTGCAAAACTGTAGATCTCCCGCTTATAAATCCGAATTGTTTACGACTAAAAAGTTTATTCCTCTTCATGTGAACTTTTCTCTCTCCTTTCTTGAATAACGCTGTTATTTTGGCGCATTTCCATTGTTCTGGTAGTATTCCTGTTGTAATAGAGTTGTTGAATATGATCGACAGAGGTATATAAATAACTGAGTTCTTTTAGTACACGTGGATGGAAGTTATCTGGTCCTTGAGACTTTGATATATTGAGGTCTTCAGATTCTTTTCAACCGATTCTTCTGTGATAGTGATGTTGTCTAATTTACAGTTTGTTAGTGGTGTTAAAGCTGGCATATGATCAGGGGGTCAATTATAAATACTGACGGGAAAAGTCTGCTTAAACATCTGCTTTTCCTTACCTTTTGTTGTATTTTGTTTGACTTCGTTCTTATACAGATCTGGAATCCTTGACTTTGTCTTTGTTTCACTTTTTGCATATTTCACAAACTTTTTTTGTGTTTGTTTTGATAGTTGATGTTATGTTTTTCTCATATTGTGTGATGTTCCTTACTTGATTCCTTGCCTTGCAATATTCGGTGTAAGCTTTTCCGTCTTGGGTTTAAGTATCTTCTCCATAGTCTTTGTTACTTTTAATTCATTACAAGGTTTTTTTTTATCTAACGGCACGTAGTGTTTCCTTTTGCTAAATCCTGTAACTTTCACCTTTTTGGATGGAATACTTTTGTCTATTGCTTTATTCAGTTTATCACTTAAACTTTTGCACTTGATGTGCAGCACTGGGCATTTTTAATATTTTTGGTAGAGCGTCTCTGAAGAGTCTTGAATAGACGAAACGCGCACCAGGCGTAGCAAAATTTATTGTCTGGAACTTTGTTGTCATTTTTATTTCGAATACCCGCTCCGACACCAACACATCAAAGCTTAAAATTATCAAAATCGTCTAAAACCCAAGGTTCTTCCTACCCCGGACATAGATTGATCATCTTAGTAATAATTTGGTCCCTCAGTTTGATATTTCTGGTTTTATTTTTCTATGCTTTTCATAATCATATAGTGTTTGGCATTTTCAATATTTTTGGTAGTGCGCCTCTGATGAGTCTTGAATAGATAATGTCATGTGTAGCAATTTTTCTTGTCTGGAACTTTGTTGTCATTTTTATTTCGAATACCCGTGAAGGTTAGCACTGCTGGAAGAGTTTTAATTCCCCGAGGTTAGCTCGCTCCGGCACCAACTCTTTTGTGTTGGAGAACACATCAAAGCTTAAGATTATCCGTTAAAATTTCAAAATTGTCTAAAAGCTAAGGTTCTTCCTACCCCAGACATAGGTTGATCATCTAAGAAATGATTTGGGCGCCAGTTTGGTATTTCTGGTTTATTGTTTTATGCTCTTCATAATCATATAGTGTTTGGCATTTTCAATATTTTTGGTAGAATAGACGAAATGCGCGTCATGCGTAGCAAAATTTATTGTTGTCATTTTTTGTTCTGAAGTATCATTTTTCAGTCCATTGTGGGTATATTAATCTCCAATAGGAAAATATGAGTTTAAGATTTAGTAAGAATTTTCTGATTTTCTTTATCCCTAGTGTAAGATTTACGATATACTTCTCTGGGCATATTGCACATTTATTGAAAATTATCATGTGAACTTCCGCCCCTACCCACTTCTCCCCTTTTCCTGTGGTTCTTCAAAATATACCTGTCCTGTGTTTCCCACCCCATCCCATGTTTCATTTATCATCATCATAATTACAAATACCAAAACGCGGGTAAAAACGGTTAATTTGGATATGCTATATATCGATATTTCAAGGAGTAACCTCTCATCAGTAGCATTTAAATCAAAACATTGGAAGGTCAAATTCCAAAACTGTTGAAAACGAAAAGTACTCAAAACCAAAACGTTCGAACAAGGAAGCCAAATCCAGCACCAAGGATATCGACCATGTGCATTACAAGGAAAGAAACCTGGTGTTTTAAACAGTTTTGAATTTAAAAATCGGAAATTTCAGCGATGAAAATATTAGAAATTTTATGGTAAATCGTGTCAGACAAGTCTGACGACCAGGCTTGTGATTACCCTCGGGGACCTCTGGTCCACCAGCAGCGGTTATCGCCCAGTGGTTTCAAAATTACAAATACCAAAACGCGGGTAAAAACGGTTAATTTGGATATGCTATATATCGATATTTCAAGGAGTAACCTCTCATCAGTAGCATTTAAATCAAAACATTGGAAGGTCAAATTCCAAAACTGTTGAAAACGAAAAGTACTCAAAACCAAAACGTTCGAACAAGGAAGCCAAATCCAGCACCAAGGATATCGACCATGTGCATTACAAGGAAAGAAACCTGGTGTTTTAAACAGTTTTGAATTTAAAAATCGGAAATTTCAGCGATGAAAATATTAGAAATTTTATGGTAAATCGTGTCAGACAAGTCTGACGACCAGGCTTGTGATTACCCTCGGGGACCTCTGGTCCACCAGCAGCGGTTATCGCCCAGTGGTTTCAAAATTACAAATACCAAAACGCGGGTAAAAACGGTTAATTTGGATATGCTATATATCGATGTTTCAAGGAGTAACCTCTCATCAGTAGCATTTAAATCAAAACATTGGAAGGTCAAATTCCAAAACTGTTGAAAACGAAAAGTACTCAAAACCAAAACGTTCGAACAAGGAAGCCAAATCCAGCACCAAGGATATCGACCATGTGCATTACAAGGAAAGAAACCTGGTGTTTTAAACAGTTTTGAATTTAAAAATCGGAAATTTCAGCGATGAAAATATTAGAAATTTTATGGTAAATCGTGTCAGACAAGTCTGACGACCAGGCTTGTGATTACCCTCGGGGACCTCTGGTCCACCAGCAGCGGTTATCGCCCAGTGGTTTCAAAATTACAAATACCAAAACGCGGGTAAAAACGGTTAATTTGGATATGCTATATATCGATGTTTCAAGGAGTAACCTCTCATCAGTAGCATTTAAATCAAAACATTGGAAGGTCAAATTCCAAAACTGTTGAAAACGAAAAGTACTCAAAACCAAAACGTTCGAACAAGGAAGCCAAATCCAGCACCAAGGATATCGACCATGTGCATTACAAGGAAAGAAACCTGGTGTTTTAAACAGTTTTGAATTTAAAAATCGGAAATTTCAGCGATGAAAATATTAGAAATTTTATGGTAAATCGTGTCAGACAAGGCTGACGACCAGGCTTGTGATTACCCTCGGGGACCTCTGGTCCACCAGCAGCGGTTATCGCCCAGTGGTTTCAAAATTACAAATACCAAAACGCGGGTAAAAACGGTTAATTTGGATATGCTATATATCGATATTTCAAGGAGTAACCTCTCATCAGTAGCATTTAAATCAAAACATTGGAAGGTCAAATTCCAAAACTGTTGAAAACGAAAAGTACTCAAAACCAAAACGTTCGAACAAGGAAGCCAAATCCAGCACCAAGGATATCGACCATGTGCATTACAAGGAAAGAAACCTGGTGTTTTAAACAGTTTTGAATTTAAAAATCGGAAATTTCAGCGATGAAAATATTAGAAATTTTATGGTAAATCGTGTCAGACAAGTCTGACGACCAGGCTTGTGATTACCCTCGGGGACCTATGGTCCACCAGCAGCGGTTATCGCCCAGTGGTTTCAAAATTACAAATACCAAAACGCGGGTAAAAACGGTTAATTTGGATATGCTATATATCGATATTTCAAGGAGTAACCTCTCATCAGTAGCATTTAAATCAAAACATTGGAAGGTCAAATTCCAAAACTGTTGAAAACGAAAAGTACTCAAAACCAAAACGTTCGAACAAGGAAGCCAAATCCAGCACCAAGGATATCGACCATGTGCATTACAAGGAAAGAAACCTGGAAAAATCATTTCATGTTCATTGTGTCATCCTTTTCATGTTCATCGCCTGTAAATAACCTAATAGCGTTGCACGGGCGTAAAACACCAACTCACTCACTCACTCACTGTAAGACTTCTGTTCATTCAACCAAAGTTAATTCTTGTAATTTAAACTGTGTTAATGTATCCACATTAGAAAACATAACGGCAAACGAATTTACAAAATGAACAACGTTTTTTCCTTCTTGTAGACATTGTTTAAATAGGAGATGGGCCCCTTCCTGGGGGGCTCCTCCATTTCCTTGTTAGTCTCTATTTTTCTGGTTTTTATATTTCTTGTTTGCCTCTCCCACGGAGAGAGCCTCTGAAACGTACAGATAATTCTGATTTTTGTTTTCAATATTAAATGTTTTTGTTTCAGTTCTGAGTTCTTTTTCATGCACCTTTCCTCTTTTGTCATATCATGTTTCACACTCACTTCATTGAACGGCATTTGAGCACGCCTTAGTCTATAAACATTTCTCAGATATTGTTTTGCCATTACTTTTTGATTTTATATGCACCTCAGATTTTCTGTTGTTATTAGCCTGCTGTATTTCTTCTCTAAGCTTCTAAACTTCTTGCTTGCATTCTAATTGAACGGAATCAATTTTTGACTCACTTTCTCCTCAAAGTTATTTTTTAAGTCATTACATCGCTCTTCGATACGTTTTGCTTCCTTGTAACAATATAAACATTTGGCAAGGCAATGTTTACAGAACCAAGTAAAGTCACCTCTGCCGCTCATACTATTATAGCATGTAATAGATAAAAACATTTGATACATCTATGAGTGTTACGGTACTCACATTCTAGGATCCTGCTGTTATCAGGCTGAAAGATTTCGGTACATTTGTCACATATCCATCATTACTATTTTCCTCTCTTTACTGTTATCTCTGGAGTTTGGTTGAGATGACTTTGTTGCTGTTTACTCTAGTCCACGTCTGTGAGAACATCGACGTGTTTGGGGTTTAGCGTTGTTTTTGTTTTTTTGTTTTCATTTTGGTCGCCATTTTATTTTCCTTCTTTGCAGTTGTTTAGTTTTGGAGTTTTATCTTTTGGGGTGTTTATTTGGCTGCAAGTGTCTGGAAATATGACCCTGGGACTATGATGAATGTTTTTGCAGATGAAAAAGGTATTTAACTTTGAACAAATGTCTTAAACTTGAAATTATTTCAGTTTTCTGTCTCTACTTTTTTCCACCCAATCGGACATCTTGACCACGTGACACAAGATGCAGCAAGATATTTTGCAATATGTTACTTGAAGCAAAGAGGTTGTATCGCTGAGAGACACAGGTGATGTTTGGGAGTCTTTGGACTTGTAATTATATAACGTTTGTACCTTCAGTGACATTTGAGATTCGTCATCACTATATAGGTGTGTAATCTTTATAATCGCTTTTTAAAATACTGCAACTAGCTGTAATGGCTTAATTGACCATCTAAAACAAATAAGAACTCTATTATTACTTATGACACTTTATAACAAATTGAAATACTTTTATTAGTTCAGATTGATATGGCTGACACATCTGTGACGATATCTGGTGGTGGTCTTTCTGAAGGCTATACCCTAGCACAGTACCATCTACATTGGGGCTCTTCATCTTCAGTGGGATCAGAGCATACTATAAACAACAACCAGCATCCTCTAGAGGTATATGTTATCAATAAATAATAAACAACAACCAATATCCTATAGAGGTACATGTTATCAATAAGTAATTAACAACAACCAATATCCTATAAAAGAATATGTAATCAATAAGTAATAAATAAACAACAACCGATTTCCTATAGAGGTACAAGTAATCAATAAGTAATAAACAACAACCAGCATCCTCTAGAGGTATATGTAATCAATAAGTAATAAACAACAACCGATTTCCTATAGAGGTACAAGTAATTAATCAATAAGTAATAAACAAAAAACCAATATCCTATAAAGGTATACATGTATGTAGTCAATAAGTTATAAACAACAACCAATATCTTATACATGTTATAAAGGTACAAGTAATCAATAAGTAATAAACAACAACCAGCATCCTCTAGAGGTATATGTAATCACTAAGTAATTAAGTGCAGTTCTCTGTAAGAATCAGGCAAAATTTAAAAACTTTGAATCATGATTTTAAAAACAACGGTTTCTAAAATAAATTGTCATTCAAAATAGCCTTCTAATGAAGAAAAAACATTGGTTGTTGTCTCGAGTGTCAGAGGATGGAGATTTTTTTTGTTAAAATGATAGGAATTTAGTGTGACTTCCCTTAGATTCAAATGTTATATGCATTTCAACCAAAATATATCTCAAATTACTGACTTTAAAAAAAAGTGCCAATGCATTTTTTGTTACTTTTTAAGCATTTTGAACAGTATTTTGAAGTCAAACTCGTGTGTTTTTTTTTAATCATGATTCACCCATTGCCTGATTCTTACAGAAAATGGCACTTAACAACCACCAATATCTTCTGGAGGTACATGTAATCAATAAGTAAAAAACAACAGCCAATATATCTTATAGAGGTAAATGTTATCAATAAATTATAAAAAACAACCAATATCCTCTAGAGGTATATGTAATCAATCAGTAATAAACAACAACCAATATCCTACATCTGTAACGATATCTGGCGGATGTCTCTCTGAAGGTTCAACCCTAGCACAGTACCATCTACATTGGGGCTCTATTTCTTCAGTTGGATCAGAGCATAAAAAAACAACCAGTATGCTCTAGAGGTGTATGTTATCAATAATTAACATCAACAAATATCCTCTAGAAGTATATGTAATCAATAAGTAATAAACAACAACAACTTCCTAAAGAGGTACATGTAATCAAAAAGTAATAAACAACAACCAATATCCTCTAGAGGTTCATGTTATCAATATATAATTAACAACAACCAATGTCCTTTAGAGGTATACATGTGCGTAATGAATAAGTAGTAAACAACAACCAATATCTTATATAGGTATATTAATATGTAATCAATAAGTTATGAACAACAACCAATATCCCCTAGAGGTAAACATGTATGTAATCAATAAGTTATAAACAACAACCAATATCCTCTAGAGGTAAATATGTATGTAATCAATAAGTAATTAACAACAACCGATATCCTATAGAAGTATATATTATCAAAAAGAAATCAACAACAACCAATATCCTCTAGAGGTATATGTTATCAATAAATAATAACGAACAACCAATATCTAATAAAAGGTACTTGTAATCAATAAGTAATAACCAACAACCAATATCCTATAAACGTATATGTAATCAATAAGTAGTAAACAACAACCAATTTCCTATACAGTATATGTAATCAAAAAGTAATAAACAACAACCAATATTATGTAGAGGTATATGTAGTCAAAAAATAATAAACAACAACCTATATCTTATAGAGGTACATGTAAGCAATAAGTAAAAAACAACAACCAGCATCCTCTAGAGGTATATGTAATCAATAAGTAATACACAACAACCAATATCCTCTAGAGGTATATGAAATCAATAAGTTATAAACAACCAATATCCTCTAGAGTTATATGTAATCAATAAGTAATAAACGACAACCAATATCTTGTAAATGTTATTAATAAGTAACTAGTCGAAGCAGCCACGCTGCATATCCCCGCGCTACTTTGGTGTTTAATAGTATAAGGGCAAATAATTGAAAGAAGAACTAAACTATCATTTTAATGAGCATTGCTAATACTATCAAATGTATATGTATTAATAAGAGACTTTTCCCTGGCAGTAGGAGTGATAGTACTATATTATGCATGACGAAGGAATGTGCCCTTAGGGTACCTATGCAGCTCAGCCCCTAGGGGCCATATCAAAATTACGAAACCGTCGGCAGAATCTACATCCAAAGTGCAACTTCTGAGCCAAGTTTCAGTTCGCTATTCCAAATAACCTAGGAAGAGTTGCATGACGAAGGAATAATGTGCCCAAAGGCTACCTATGCAGCCCAGCCGCAAGGGGCCATATCAAAATTCCGAAACCTTCGACAGAATCTACATCCATAGTGCAACTACTGAGCCAAGTTTCAGGTCGCTATTCGAAATAACTTGGGAGGCGTTGCGTGACGAAAGAATAGTGTGCCCTTATGCTACCTATGCAACCCAGCCCCTAGGGGCCATATCAAAATTCTAAAACTTTCATCAAAATCTACATCCATAGTGCAACTATTGAGCCAAGTTTCATTTCGGTATTTCAAATAACCTGGGAGGAATTGTGTGACGAAGGAATCATGTGCCCTTAGGTTACCTTTGCAGCCCAGCCCCTAGGGGCCATATCAAAATTCCGAAACTTTTGGCAGAATCTACATCCATAGTGCAACTACTGAGCCAAGTTTCAGTTTGGTAGTCCAAATAACATGGGAGGAGTTGCGTGACGAAGGAATAATGTGCCCTTAGGCTACCTATGCAGCCCAGTCCCTAGGGCCCATATCAAAATTCCGAAACCTTCGGCAGAATCTACATCCATAGTGCAACTATTGAGCCAAGTTTCATTTCAGTAGTCCAAATAACCTGGGAGGAAATGCGTATGTGCCCTTAGGCTACCCATGCAGCCCAGTCCCTAAGAGCCATATCAAAATTCCGAAACATCCATAGTGCAACTACTTAGCCAAGTTTCAGTTCGGTTGTCCAAATAACCTGGGAGGAATTGTGTGACGAAGGAATCATTTGCCCTTAGGTTACCTATGCAGCCCAGCCCCTAGGGGCCATATCAAAATTCCGAAACTTTCGGCAGAATCTACATCCAAAGTGCAACTATTGAGCCAAGTTTCAGTTCGGTTTTCCAAATAACCTGGGAGGAGTTGTGTGACGAAGGAATGTGCCCTTAGGCTACCTATGCAGCCCAGTCCCTAGGGCCCATATCAAAATTCCGAAACCTTCGGCAGAATCTACATTCATAGTGCAACTACTGAGCCAAGTTTCAGTTTGGTATTCGAAATAACCTGGGAGGAGTTGCGTGACGAAGGAATATTGTGCCCTTAGGCTACCAATGCAGTTCAGCCCTATTGGCCATATCAAAATTCCGATACCTTCGGCACAGTCCCCACCAACAATGCAATCAATGAGCCAAATTTCATCTTTCTTCTCTCATTGGTTGCAGAGATTATCCTGGACATTAACGACATACGTACGTATACGTACATTCATACATGTACATCGAACAGCAAAACATTATCCCCGCGCTTTCGCTAGCGAGGGGACAATAAACAACAACCAATATCTAATAGAGGTACATGTAATCAATAAGTTATAACCAACAACCAATATCTAATAGAGGTACATGTAATCAATAAGTAACACAAAAACAACCAGCATCCTCTAGAGGTATATGTAATCAATAAGTAATAAACAACAACCAATATTATGTAGAGGTACATGTTATCAATTAGTTATAAACAACAACCAATATCTTATAGAGGTATACATGTATGTAATCAATAAGTAATAAACAACAACTAATATCCTCTAGAGGTTTATGAAATCAATAAGAAATAAACAACAACCAATATCCTCTAGAATTATATGTAATCCATAGGCAATAAACAACAACCAATATCCTCTGGAGGTATATGAAATCAATAAGTAATAAACAACAACCAATATCCTCTGGAGGTATATGAAATCAATAAGTAATATACAACAACCAATATCCTACATCTGTGACGATATCTGGCGGTGGTCTTTCTGAAGGCTATACCCTAGCACAGTACCATCTACATTGGGGCTCTATTTCTTCAGTGGGATCAGAGCATACAAAAACAACAACCAGTATCCTCTAGAGGTACATGTAATCAATTTGTAATAAACAACAACCAATATCCTCTACTAGAGGTTTATGTAATCAAAAAGTACACACAAAGGTTCACTAAAACATATTATTGTTTTGAATAATTGTAATCAATAATTTATAAACAACAGCCAATATCTTATATAGGTATATGTAACCAATAAGTAAAAAACAACAACCAATAACCTATAGAGGTACATGTAATCAATAGGTAATAAACAACAACCAATATCCTATAGAGGTACATGTAATCAATAGGTAATATACAACAACCAATATCCTATAGAGGTATATGTAATCAATAGGTAATATACAACAACCAATATCCTATAGAGGTATATGTAATCAATAGGTAATAAACAACAACCAAAATCCTCTTGTAGTATATGAAATAAATCAGTAATAAACAACAACCAATATCCTATAGAGGTACATGTAATCAATAGGTAATAAACAACAACCAAAATCCTCTTGTAGTATATGAAATAAATCAGTTATAAACAACAACCAATATCCTATAGAGGTATAGACATGTGTCAACATATATTTGTTCCTTATAAAATTTGTTCCTTTATGACATAATATTATAGAAAACTTAAAAAGCAGGAAAAAATGTTACATTATATAAAATCCATGTCTATAATAAATGTTCTGTTAAGAACTTTTATTATGATTTTAATTATACTCCATGTCATGCTTAATTGGTTATAAGCATTTAATTGTTGAATTAGTCATGTGATACTAGTCACATGGTTAAATATGTATAAGGTGTGCTTGATTAGTGTTCAAAACAAACATGGCACCAGAACATTCCTATAATGATAAGGATTTATGTTTAGATATGTGAATATTTAATGAAGGTAAGCACTAAAAAGTCTTAATAAAAGTGTCTTTGCATACAAATATTACTGATCTACTGTAGATCGAGGGATCTTTTTGGTTTCAATTGATTTTTTTTTTGTTCCTAGTTTTGCAATATTTGTTTAATTTTGCCACATGAACAATTTGTTGGCCATCATATTATATAAGCTTTTTGTGGTTTACATTTCATATGGTGTAAAATGCCAACAAATGTAAATCTAAATAATCATGATAATGTTTGAAAAGATTCTGCTACTTTGAAATATATTAAAAACAACAATATGCTCACTATAATATTATTTGACTGGAGTAGTGGTGTAAACTATAATATTTTGGTTCGAACACCATAATATTCTATACTAAAATATCATTCTGGGTCAAATGTCATAATATTCTAGCTCAAATACCATAATATTCTGAATTAAATGTCTAAAGTTATATTCTGAATTGAATATCATAATATTCTGGCTCAAATTTCATAATATTCTAAATCAAATATCATTATATTCTGGCTCAAATGTCATAATATTCTGAATGGAATACGGTATCATACTTATCTGGGTCAAACTTACGTGTCTGCGATATCATAATACTAAGGCTAAATTAATATAACATTCTGGGCCTAGCACTGTTATACCGTAATATATTCTGGCTCAACAATCATTGCTCAAGGACTTAAAAATGATTTTTATGATTGTCAAATATCAACAATATTATTTTAGTACAAACATTAACAAGGAGCCCCTTCGAATATGAGATGGTACATTTTTATGTACGTCCCCGTGTATGTCAAAAACCATTTTAAGCATTCATGATTGTGCAACATTTTTCGGTAATTTATAAATAGTAGTAAAATCGGAACTATTGTTATATAATAATTGTTCTTACAGGAATTTGTTTCTTATAATATTTTGTCCTTGCTATGGTAACTTTTATTTTAGCTAAGGAAAAAATATTGCATAAAACAAATTCCTTTAGGAACAATTATTATATAACATTAGTTCCAAGGAACAAATATTATGAAGGAACAAGTAACACATGGCACAACGTTTTTTACCTCTTTTTTTGTTATTCATTTTAGCACTTTGTGTTGATCGGCAGCACTGTTGTTTTTTTTTAACCCGAGCCCTACGGATTTGAGGGGGTACAGGGTTTGGTTCGTTCGTTCGTACGGTTGTACGTACGTAATAGTATTTGTTTTGTCAATAACTTAGGAATTAAAAATCATAGGTGGATGATATTAGGTCAGTAGCTACATTTTTTATGTAGTCATCATCGGTACTAAAACAAGATTACCTTGAAATTACCTTGACGTACATTTTCCACATGAATGACTCAGGTTAAAGGTTTGGTTAAGATCCATATCTCAGTAACTGCAAGATAAATAGATGATATTGGGTCAGAAGGTATATCTTGGAAGTTAACCAACATCTGTACCAAGATAACGTTACCTGACCTTCATTTTTTGCATGAATGACTCGCGTGAAAGTTTTGGTTAAGGTCCATATCTCAGCAACTGCAAGTAATAGAGAGATGATTTTGGGTCGGTGGGCTACTATTTGATAGGTTCTGATCTACATTTTTTGCATGAATGACTGGGGTTAAAGTTTTGGTTTAGGTCCATTTCTCAGAAACTGCAAGTGATAGAGATGATATTGGGTAAGTGGGTACATCTTGGATAGTAACATGCATCCGTACCAAACTTAAGTCCCATTGACCTACATTTTCAGCATGAATGGCTCAGGTTAAGGTTTCGGTGATTGGGTAATAGGTATATCTTATATAGTGATTAAGATCTGTTCCAGGTCACCTTGGCTTACATGTTAATGTAACGGGGGGGGGGGGGGGGGTAGCTGTCGTATGCGACTACTCTATTTCTTTATTTAATGTTTTTATGATATGCACCCTCCCATGTGCTTGAAAATTCTCCTGTGGAAAGATGTTTCCAGTGTTCAAACATTATCGATGACTGTTTTATTTTCAGACTTTGTCGTATGTTTCATTTCAGATACACTTTGTCCATTACAAAACTTCCCAAGGAAACATAGATGCAGCCGTTAGTCAATCTGATGGTCTAGCTGTTCTTGGCTTTGTTTTTCAGGTATGGATAAAGAAATAATGCAAAATGTTTGAAAGAAAGAAAACTCTTTAAGTCGCTCATTTATTTTGTGACCGAAATGTCTCAGTGCTTTTGTTAATTGTTTACGCTCAGTGCAGATGGAATACGCAGGCTGGATGATGTAGACTAAAAACAATGTAGGGACTTACGTCCCTTATAAATATCTTACCCCGTTCACACGATGCTAAATTAATCCGGATTAGACCAGGGTTAATTATCCCGGATTAGATTTTCAAAGTGTGAACGCTTTAACCCGGGTCGAACCCGAGTAAAAATTACCCCGTATTTGAGATGGAGTTAATGTCAGGCGAAACCGGGTTAGTTGCCTCGGAATGTAATGTGAACGCAAAAGTGGAGTAGATCAGGTTGTTATCATCGCAACGCGTTACTTTTTTTGACGTCAACAACGAGAAATTATAGACACAAACGTGTAAGAGCTTTCTTGATTATTTCTGTCTGGCTACATAATGTCTTATTCGAATTTTGTTTACTTTTTGTCGATGTTTCTTTAGAATAACGAGAAAGAACATGTCAAAGCTAATGGATGCGAAATCTGGCGCTATGCGCATGTGTTTTCATTTTAGCTGAATGCAACGCTAATTTTGAAATTAGAAAATCCAAAAATGAACTAAATCATTTGTAGTGTGAACCGAGTTAACTAATCCGGGTTCGCCTCATTTAAGACAGGGTATTATTTTTGTACAAAATGTTCAATATATATCTTATTAGATCGATGCAAGTGACAATCCCGACTTGAATTTTATAACTGGCAAGGTTGAAGATGTCATGTATAAAGGTAAGTATACACCTGGAGTAAAGTTAAGGAACCCTGTGTTTTATAAATCATATATTTCAATAACACCATTGACTTTTTATGAGGCGCTAAGTAACTGTAAATTTATTGAAATTTGTATGACATTGAAGACACTATCACATATCATTGTAATAACAAACAAAATAACATTTTAATATAACATGTTATGGTAAAGGACAGTTTTAGCACATACACACATTCTTCAAAAAGTACTGACACTGTAAGCTCTTAACTGTTATTAAATATTCATGACAAACCCTTCTTAAGAATGTGAATTATAATTAAATGACCGAACTTTTATCGAATGATTCCAATCATTGAATAGCACAGATATTTTGGGGTGCAATTTTTTACCATGTGTATACGTATATCTAAATCAAAAATATAACAAAATTCCAAACGAAAAAAGTTGCAAAACTCGTCACGGGCGCTGAATCTTAAATATTAAAATGCCATTTACACTATATGATTTTTAAGGAAATCGACCCCCCAAAAAAACCAACCCAAAATATGCCGACCTGGAACCCAGATAATGACAAAGATCAAGTTTTGTTTGGCGGTATGAGGAACCTTATATGGGTCATTCTCAAAAAATGTCCTTATTACGTGGCAGTCAAAATATTTCCACGTATAATTGAGTTTAAACAATATATTTTGTCTTGAGTAAAATATGCACCAAGATGCACTTCTGACATAAACAAATAAACGCTATCTTTAATCAAAGCGCTAAAGCGTTTAAAGGCAAGCGAAATATATAAAAACTATAATAGATTTATTCTCTGTTATATATATAAGTATGTTGTTCAAAATGTTTGCGAAATATTAATTTTGGTGAGCGAAGAAAGGATCGTCATGCAGATGCCCGCAATTTTAAAGTTAATGAACACGACAGGTATCGTGTTATCTCGATTGAAACACCCCTTCGATTAAAATGCACTCGTCCAAAAGATGTGTATTGTATAGTGAATTTATGAATGAAGAAGATATTTTCCTTGCATTAACCAATCAAATAACAGAAATATTTATACAAACAAATCAAGTAATAGATGAATACATAATATATATTATATCGCCTTTAACTAAATAGTCCCTCATGTAAGATGCAAAGTAATAAATAAAACTTGTGTCGGTCATGTAAAATGTCAATAGAAATGGGAGATTTATGGAAGTGTATATCATGTTAACACATATTGAAAAGTAATATAGAAAATAAAGCATTTTATTCCAGAATGGATGCAGGAAAATCACTCCGTCTAGACTGAAAAAAAAACGCGAAAAAATCATCACCCTATAGACTCCATAAGGCTTCGCTGGCGCTTGCCTGAAAATGACATGACAGCGCAATTTTAAAACTCAAAAATTGACCAAAATCGTCTGTCCTATGAGTAAAGTTAAAAGTCCTTAAAAAATATGATAATGTGCAAGTAGACTATGGAAATCATGATGGGTTTTTCTTTGGCCATCTATCTGTCTTATCTATAAAATAAAATGGGATAAACATCATTGAAATTTTTTTTCTGGCGAATCAAAAAATGTCCCCTCTGAAAATGTCTTTGCTGTTACTGGTAGATAGAATTGAAAATAAATTGTACGTATATCCTTATCAGGCAACAAATAAGGACATAGAAACATCCAAACACATCCATTTATCTTAGTTACAGTTACATTTTTGAGAAAAATTTACATATCTTCATTACAATGTAAAGAATGTAAGCTGAATTGGAGGCGTAATTTTTTTCATTGTCCATAATGTTACCGCAATATCTCAGAGACTATAGAGGTATGTGGTTGTAGCTGCTATGGGTGAATTTTACATCTTGACCAATCATATCTGAGACCCAAAAGAATGATGGAGACACGATCATTTAATAATTTTAGCAAATAATGTTCCCGTATTTCCCTGATGTTACTGTTCCCTGATGTTACTGTTCAAAAGTGTAACAGGACAGACAAATTATAAGTAAAAGATTCTTGAATCCGTCTTCTTTTTATATGGCTTCTGATTTAAAAGCGCTAAAATTACTCTAATCACTGATTTTAGCCATATAGAGTGTTATAAATATATTTTCTTTCTCAGAGTTCATGGTTTAAGTATAATATTTCAACCTGAGAATCGGTAACAGGAGGGACATTTTGACAGTAACAGCTGAGACATTTTTTGTAACATACAGGACATGTTTGTAAAGGTACAACAAATCATTGCATTCTGTTAGTTAAAAAGTGGCACAAATACTTTAATACAACAGCTTAAGATATCGAAACGCAATTGTGTCAATACTTTGGGGAAAAAATTCTTGTATTTGTTGCTAAAATAGTGGTAACATCAGAGACAAATAGCCGGTAACATAGTGGACATTAAGTGAAGTTTAACCAGTCATAAAATGCGATATTTAATGATAAAGATAGCCCATCTACATAATTTATTAGATATTGCCCCAAAACATGTTATTTATTGCATTAAAATAAACATTTATTGTCAAGAAGTCTTTATTTATTGCTATTAGTTGTCCGTGATGTTACGCATTGTCCCTGATGTTACCAGTCTAATTTGCTCAATTGTTGTCTAATACATAACCCTCTGAACAATGATATTTTGCAAACGAATCTAGTTAACCTTATTGTTCATCATTATGTCAATGAAGAAGTGAAATGTCATATATTGCATTTGATATGTTAGTTAGTTTTGACCTGTTTGCTGAACTGTTTAAACTCATTGTCTTATGATGCTCTTAAAAACAAATTTTTGAGCTAACCTTTATTTCTGACGCTTGCAAAGTACTTGTTCTGTCCCTATGTGGCAAGTTATGCATGGATTTTTAAATAAAAGATTAAAGCTTTCTTTCATTGCAACGTTTTTTATGTGGTAACATCAAGGACAGCCAAATCAACCCTGAAGGACAATGACTAAAGAAAATTCAAAATATATTCGATTTGATTTTGACTCTTTGCTTGGTTTGTTTACTGAAATGATAGAGGATACCAATAAGTAAATTACAAACTTTCTGTGAGCAATTCTAATATTCAAGTTTGCCTACCTCGAAATACAGACATTTTTTGAGAATGACCCATATAAGAGTTTTTCAATTGTACCCGTACGCGATTTTAAAGCGTATGACGCCCGTATATAAAAAAAAAAAAAAAACAACATCATTTTATTCCAGATCAGGAGCCCACGAGGAGCAATTACAACAATGATCTTGATCCTGGCGCATTTTAAAAAATATGCCCTAAATTTGGACTTTCCGTATTTTTGAAGAAATTACGCTATAGGATTCCTTTCAAGCGTATTTAAGAAATACGTCTGTTTCTTAGAAGCGTCAAGTTGGTTACTTATTCCCTATTCCTTATTCCTTATTTAAATAAGGAATAAGTAACTGGTTACTTATTCCCTATTCCTTATTTAAATATGGAATAAGTAACTGGTTACCTATTCCTTATTCTAAAAAGCACTAAATAGGAAATAAATAAGTAACTGGTTACTTATTACATATTCCTCATTCCTTATTTCAATAAGGAATACGAAAGGAATACGAAACAGGGGCGGTGTTCTCGAAGCTATCTTAGGACTAAGACGTGTCTATAGACCATCTAAAGACTCGTCATAGTCTTAAGTCGTGTTCTCGAAGCAGTCCTATTTTAAACTTTTGTCTCATTTTAGGATAAAAACTTAGACACCAAATTTGATGTCTTTAGACCATCCAATCTTTTATTTTACATATTTTATACACTAAAACTCACTATATTTTGTCCATGTGTTCACCTAATGATATTCAATCATCGATTAACTTGTATTCAAGGCATCATGCATGATTTTAAACTTTGAACTTATTTATTACATACTTCAGTGACCCTGTATGTTGTTTTAATTATTTTAGGACAACGTGGTTATGATTTTAAAATAAAAATAGTAGCTTATTACATGTTGACTTTTAGTTCAAGCATTCAAATCATAGCCCTTTTGGTGTACATTCAGATGCATATATTGTTTAAAAAAGTTAATTATCTAATTTTGTTTCAATTAAAATTTTATTAAATCTATATTGAGACGTCCTAATAAAAGACACGTCTAAGATAGTTTCGAGAAACAGATTAGGATGGTCTAAAGATGGTCCAAACTAGGTCTCAAAACTTGACTTTGGACGCATCTTTAGACAAATTTTATGATACTTTCGAGAACACCGCCCCTGGTTATTTATTACCTATTTAAAAAAAAAACACTTAATAGGGAATAAGTAACAGGTTTTTTCGACTTGATTTTCGAAACACCATTATATTCCATCTCGCCATTTCTTTTTTCTAGAACACCAAATAGGGAATTAGTAACTGTCTATTTATTCCTTATTCTCAGAAAACTTAATAGGAAATATAAGTTACTGGTTACTCCTTCCTTCGGGTCAGGTTAGCTATTGCCATCACTTTGCGTCCGTCGTTCGTAAACTTTTTAAAACGTTAATTGCTCTGACGTCATAGTTCATTTGCAACCAAACTTAGTACAGTTATTTTTTGGCACATGTGTTTCGAAACGTCTGTCTGTTTGTCGGGTTGTCATAGTTGTTGAACTAATTGATTCAATTGATTCGATTTACCTAGGTGCTTTAATGTATAAGTTGCTTCATACCGAAATTTCAAATAGAGGAGTTTTCTATCAAACAAATTAAAAGAAATAACTGGCACGGTACCTAAAGAAGATAAATCTTTAAAGCAATTGATTGATACTCGACTATTATAATATATAATGCAAGATTTTATTCAGATATTGTATAAAACTGAAAGCCAAACTACAAAACATGAAAATAGGGGAACAAAAAATTGTAGATCTATTTTGTGCAACCTGAAAAGGGAAGTAATTTAAGCTGCAAACATCTAAAGTTGAACTTTAAATTTCGAAGAAATACTTCCGGTTCGGCATCCTCAAAAAATTTGGAAAAAAACATTTTCAATCAGGAAATGTCAGCTTTTGATTTTCTACACATAAATCAGATGTATAAACTGAACTTGTTTCAAAAGATGGCTCTAAATAAAGGCAAATGTCTACATTTTCGATATTTATAATAGACTCTCAAGGTTTATTTTTTTACATTTTTTTTTACTACGCGAACAGAAGCAACCACCGGAAAAAAGGGAGAGCTGTGGAAAAATCCCCACGCTACCAGGCCCATTGGGACTGGGCTGATTTTGAAGGAGGGTCCATGGGGTCCACAACCTATATGGTCAATATCCTTACCATTTTTCGGTTTCTAAGAAATCTGGGTCCAAAAAGAGTGAAAATTAAGCCTAAGGGTATGGGTTCTCCCCCCCTGTGGAAAAATCCCCACGCTACCAGGCCCATTGGGACTGGGCTGATTTTGAAGGAGGGTCCATGGGGTCCACAACCTATATGGTCAATATCCTTACCATTTTTCGGTTTCTAAGAAATCTGGGTCCAAAAAGAGTGAAAATTAAGCCTAAGGGTATGGGTTCTCCCCCCCTGTGGAAAAATCCCCACGCTACCAGGCCCATTGGGACTGGGCTGATTTTGAAGGAGGGTCCATGGGGTCCACAACCTATATGGTCAATATCCTTACCATTTTTCGGTTTCTAAGAAATCCGGGTCCAAAAAGAGCTATACAGCCATTTTCTCCTTTATTGCAACAAGAGCAGCCACCCGTTTCTCTGCAGCAGCAGCATTAGCCCCAATTACCCCCACCCCCTCTTGGCTCTTTGCCTCTTCCCCCTATTTTACCCATTTTACCCCCAAAACACCCATTTTAGCCCCATTTTACCCATTTTAACCGCAAAACACCCATTTGAAGCCTTAAAAGTGCTGATATAAGCGTTTTAGATACAACATTACACGATAAAACAAGAAAGAGATCAAAGAGCTTGACTTGAAAACGAAAATTGGTACACCAAATGCAAACAAAATCAAAATCTGTCGACAAGAGGTCAATACGGAATAAGCAAACCAAGAGGATGAATTACAACACGATGAGTCCATAAAGGGTGAAAATAACAAAACAAATGGTTATTGTTAGGGTTGGGATTAGGGTTAGGGTTAGTATTAGGGTAAGGATTAGGGTTAGGGTAAGGAGTAGGGTTAGTGTTAGTATCAGGGTAAGAATTAGGGTTAGGGTTAGGGTAAGGATTAGAGTTACAGTTAAAGATAGGGGTTAGGGTTAGAACTAGTATTAGGGTTAGGGTACGGATTAGAGTTAGAAACCAGTAACAGGGGGAGGAACTAAAATGAGACGAAAGAAAGGGACGAGACACCGTTCCGCATGACTGCACACGACTTTACATGCTAGAGATGTAGGGTGGGTATTTCAGTACAAGAATAGATTCGATTTAACATGGAGCCTATGGGAATGAACTCGGGGTCATCGGGGTCAGAGTGTTCTATAGTGGCCCGGTATACTACTCATAACCAAAATTCTTAAAATAAAATTAAGGTAAACGTTTCCAATTAGCATCCTCACCTTTGATAAATCTCAACACCCAAGTTATCTTTAGCGACATAAAGTAACTTTTGATGTCAGTCATCTTGAGTCCGTCTTATTAAATGGAGCCATAACAAAGTTTCTCTTTACTTAAAGCCCAAAGAAATTTAAAACACTTACACACAATTGCTTTCAAATAATCGTTTGAAACACTACATGCAGTTGCTAGGAATGTTAATTTTGGCAAAACCAGTGTTTTAATTATAAGAATTTTACCTAATAAAGTGAGATATTTTTTTTCTATGAAGAAAATAATTTATCCATTTTTACTTATCTTTTTTTTCCCAGTTCAATTTTTCACATTCCTCAGTATTATGTCCAATAAAGGTAAACAAAAAACTACCGAACTTGAATGATCAATCTCATTGTCCAGAGAAAATGACAAAAATGAATCAGTCATACCAGAGAATTTGTGGATCGGAATGGTCCTGACTTGGTACAGGCATTTCAAACGAAATGGTGGGTTATACCAGGTTTTATGGCGCCAAACCTTCCTCTTCCATTGCAAGCTTAGGATCCAATAATGACCATAGAACACAACATAGTTGTGAGACACAATAGGGATATTGATGTGATCATCTCAGTACAGCAGACCAAACAAACACTGATTAAAACAATTAATAACCATATCTTTTAACTCAATTTTGAACTTTTCTACTAGTGGCTGATAACGAAGAAAGAATTTTTGAGGGATTGTATAAGACGAATTTTCTTATTGCCCTGCTCCAAAATATACTCCTAGAGCTTTTATATGTCCGTTAGACCAATAAATATTTGCCACTTTGTCTATACTTGACTTTAACGCCCCTATCGCTAGGCCTCCCGTTTAGTTTCGATTTAGTGAAAGGCTCGAAAAAGACCCTAAAATTTCAATTCCATTCATTGCAATTTGAACTTCCTCTTTTGAACTACAAAAAAGTGAAGTGTCATCTGCTAATTGAGAGATTTTGATACTGCGAGTTTTATTATCTATTTTCACAGAAATGCCCTTTATATCATTATTATCCCTTAATCTGGTTGCCATAATTTCTACTGACAATACGAAAAGTAAGGCAGATAGAGGACAACCTTGTCTTATTACCCTAGAATTGTAAAAAAGTACTAGAAACCCACCCATTGTTCAAAACACACGATTGAATATTGCTGTAAAGAGTTTGAACCCATTTAACAAATGAGTCATCACACCCAAAATGTTTAAGAACTGAAAACATAAAACTCCATTAAATAGAGTCAAATGCTTTTGAAAAATCTACTGTTGCGTGCTTTGCAACACGGGGAACTAGCGGTGCATATATTTTATGTATCCATGATTTTCATATGGAATAAGAGTTCGGAATACTAAAAGTCTACATGTTTATAAATCTAAGGCAAACTACAAACTAACAATAACTAGCACATGAATGGACATTATTAAAGTCGTACATGCATAACAAGACCAGGCTGACATTTTACATTAAAAAAGCAGATAGACTAACGACAAGTTATCTCTGCAACCCCGTTATCTTAACAAACCTTTGCCTTAAATTGCGTCTGTTGTTAGTCGGCTATAATGAAGTCGGTCTGTTGAGAGTAAATTGAGCAACTGATATCATAGTATATTTGTGCCATAACACACATTTTTACAAATAGAAATAATCTTATACAGTGACATAAAGCATATATATTCGTGGTGATGACCGTTTAGTCACAGAAAAGACGTAAAATTCACAAAAATCGCGTTATAACAAGCACATCTGTTTGTTTGGTCAAGCTTACCATTAATTTTTAAGGATGAATAGAAAAAGAATGAAAAAGAATGAACTATTCCAATAGAAAGTATGCATAGAAAAAAATAAAGAAAGACAAAATCAAAGATGAAGACGTTAAACAAGAGACGCTGATCCCTAAAATACTGAAAATTTCAAACACTAGACTTAGAAGGAGAGATAAAAACATTATAAACTATGTCAACTGACTTTGTATTGCAAAATGAAAAAAAAACATTCTAACCTCCAAAATATAATTTATTATACTAGGAAAAACCCGCGAATTCGCAGCAAAATCAATCGTTGCATTGCTTTAAAAAATACATGTTAACCACACAATAAAAGCATTGACCAAAAAAGCATGACCAATCTCAAATTAAAGGTTCTACGGCCGCTGACTGATGTGTTTTTATAGTCGTGACAATAGGCTAAAGAGCCTCGGCAGCGACTATGATACCTATAAAGGTAAAGACTCGCTATGTGCCATTTCTACGGTATAATTTAACTCTAAATAAGTTTTTTGTTTATTATCTTTTATTGTTTGTTACCCCACCTGTAAATTAAACAAATGCCCAGTGACAGGATAAGCTTCAATGATGGAAGTAAGATTATTTAACTTCCATGCTTCAATCAATCGCTACCCAATTTTCTCAATTTATTGACAGAATTGAGCCTAATTTTACACGTAGAAAAAAACTACAATATGATAAATTTTAAATTGTTTAATCATTTATCAATTTAAAACATTTTTTGCATACATTTTTAAAGTAAACTTACCAATATAATCAATTATATAAAATCTTTTAAATATTTAGCATAATTAATGGAAAAGTTTGATGGGTTTTGTTTTTTTGAAATTGTCTGAAAACTTGGGAACTTATTTTAAACATTGTAAAAAAAGGCCAGGAGACCAAAACATCGAACCGGCACTGAAGAAATATTATATCATACACATTTAAATTTCTAACCGCAGACCTTTTTAAGTGTGCTACGCAAAAATTAAGGTTATACCCCAATAAACAAAATATCTTACAGTCATTTCTTATAAATTAATTTCAAATAAACATTAAGCAAGAAATTGAGTGTTAAAAACAACACATTCGGACGGATAATCTTGCGCGGAGTAAATTATAAAGCGATAATTCAGTTTTTTTATCTGTTGGAAAATATTCCCAATTTCTCGGTCGAGCATATCACTGCATTCTACCTAAATTAATTTATTGCGTGATGAACAATATAAATCCAATGTCATGGCGTTTAGAAAATCGATGTTTTCTTTCCTATTTTACCTCTACATGTACAACTAATTTGTTGGTATTTTTAAGGTTGTTTTCATTTTCAGATAAAGAAAAAACTTTTTTAGTCTCGGGCGCTTCCTATCGCTTTTTAGTATGACTGTTCATAGTGTAATTCCGGAACGATGACGGCTAAAGCATTTCCGGATCAATTAATTAGGTTAATTAGCAAACTGCAGACATAATTGCATATGTACTCATTAAATATTCAAAGGGCACAACCATCCCCTATTTTTGATATATAAAGCTTAGTCGTAGAATTTGTTGTTTAGGCTGCAACCCGGCTAACAAAAAACGCTTCGTTATTTTAGTAGTATAGATATTATGGCAATTGTTTGAAAGCATACATGATACGTGCATTAAAAACATTAAAGAATTGAATTTTTACAGTGTGTTACAACCCGGGTTGATGGGGGGGGGGGTGTTCGTTCGGTCTGTTTATTTTCATATTTGTTCTATTTTAGGCATTTTAAAGCCCTTATGATACTGAATAAATATGTACAAGTAAAAAGTACTGATCTAAGATATGTATAATTATACCCTCGCTTCAAAGAAGAGGGGTATACCGTTTACACCATTTGTCCGTCCGTTCGTTCGTACGTAACATAATTATTGTCGCAGTTTTTCAAGCAAATACATATGGTAGAGGTCTGATATTTTGTATACTTCTTTGTCTTAAAGTGCCATATGGTGTACTACAATTTTACACTCCTAGGTAATACTGAATACTTCGGTTTTAACAAATATTGTACATACTTTCAAAATTCTTTTCACAGTTTTCTCAGCACTTCATGACAAAGAGGTTGGGGTATTATATCTTGTATAGCTACAAACAGAAAGTCCCAAAAAATATTGGAGTTTAGTAAATGAACTCAGAAGAGACCCTAACAATGATACAAGCTCTTCTGTCAACCCTGACATTTGGTTCTCACACTACCAGAAATTGGAAAGTATTAACTATGATAAGTTTTCAGAGAGAATTAACATATTAGAAACAAAACTGGAAGATTTAGAAAAACTAAATGTTTCAATGAACTTGATAATAAGATCATAATAGCTGAGATTTCTGAAGCCATTGCAAAGTTGAAATGCAATAAAGCTTCCGGTCTCGATATTATTTCCAATAACATGCTAAAATATGGTCAATCCAGTCTTTTGGAAAGTTTATCCAACATCTTTAATGCTTGTTTAACCCACAGCCTATATCCAGATGCCTGGGCTGAGGGCTACATTGTAAAGATACATAAAAGTAATGATCCAGATGATCCAAATAATAACAGAGGCATCACTATCACCAGTGCATTGGGTAAATTATTTAACGCTATATTAGATAAACGACTCACTACATTCTTAAAGAAAAATGAAATTATTGATCCTTGCCAAATTGGCTTTACAACTTTACAAAAAAGCAAGAACATCTGACCATATGTTCATATAAAAATGTATTATAAATAATCACTGTAATAATAAGGATGGGGAGTGTTTGCCTGCTTTGTTGACTTTCAAAAAGAGTTCGACACCGTTATACACACAGGAATAAAACTTAAGCTCCTTGATATTGGGGTAGGGTCCTTTTTTTTAAAGATTATAAAATGTATGTACTGGAATAGTAGATCCAGTGTCAGAATAGGTCATCAAAGAACACCATGGTTTGGCAACGAAGTAGGATTTAGACAATGAGATAACTTAAGACCCAATTTATTTAAAATTTTCATTAATGATCTCCTTAAATATCTCGATGGTCTTCCTGATGCTATTAAACTTAATAATCAAACTGTCAACTGTCTAATGTATGCTGATGATGTCATTCTTCTCTCAAGTTCAGCTTCTGGGTTGCAAAGAAGATTAGACCAGTTAGTAAAAACTGTAAAGACTGGTATAAGACTAAAATCTTGATATTCAACAAGGCAGGCCGACATCTCTCCCAAGAGTTCTTACTTAATGATTGTACAGTTGAATGTGTCAGTCAATTTAAATATTTAGGTCTATATTTTAGAGCCTCTGGATCTTTCTCATATGCAAAAGAATAGTTATACAAAAAGCACTTAAAGGCTATTACAAATTAAGTAAAGATTTTTTATCCCATTATCCAAGTTTGAAAACTAGTTTACATGTATTTGACCATACAATTAAGCCAATTCTCCTCTACGGATGTGAAATCTGGGAAGAATTTAATACAACTACTGTCCGTTTCAAGAATGATAATATTTCATTTGATTGAATTTTTACTAAAGAATATTGCGAAAAATTACATCTAAAATTTTGCAAGTTCATTTTGGGAACTCACAAGAAAACCAGCAACTTTGCAGTATTGTTTGAACTTGGTAGATTCCCTTTCCACTTTGTTATCATTAAAACTATGCTTAAATATTCCCATTGCTCAATGATGCTTTTCTCTCCTCAAAACATCTATTTGACAAAAAGGTCCCCTCCTGGTATGGTTCAATTAATTACATTCTTAAAACTCTCAACATAGATAATAGTATATCATCCTTGGGAGAATACAGTTTTAAGAGAAAAATTAATCAACTGATTTCTTCTCACTATACCAATCAATGGCATAATGATCTGATTAAAAATTCGGAAGGAAAACTAAGAACCTACACTCTTGTCAAAACAAACTTTGGTCTTGAAAAATATTTGATACTGCTAGATAAAGCCTCAGATAGAAAAAAAATACTCAATTACGCGTATCCTCCCACAAACTCATGATAGAACAAGGGAGATATAAAGGGATACCCAGTGATGAAAGATTTTGTCAAAAGTGTTTGTCAGGACATGTGGAGGATGAAATTCATTTTCTTTTATCATGCCGTTCCCATATTGAAGATAGAAAACTATTATATGAAATAATTACAAAATCTTGTCCAAACTTTCAAGACTTAAACGATACAAATAAACTAAAATGGTTGCTGCATTGTGAAGATACTCAAGTCTTGACCTGTCTTTCCAACTTTATTTCATTAAATGAGGTGAAGGGCTAATCACATGTTACATTCCCTACAATGGAACTTGATGTCATAAAAGATTCACAAATTACAATTTTTGTACTAAATTATTTGTCATCATAAATGAACCTTATAGTATCCAACCTTGGTACCCCCGGCATCAGAGCAAATATTTATTTGCTGTGATGCATCTGGTACAAGGAGGTTCAACAAATATTCCAGACCAAATGGACCTTTAAGTATCTACCCTTGGTCTCCTCTGCACTATGACGATGGAATTGATTTGTCATGGTGCATTGGGTACGAGGAGGTTACATATTAACATTTTTTATTTTGTCATTTCATTGATGATAGTTTAAACAGTACAAAGAATCCACATTTAAATGATTCTTTTTATCAATACCTCTTCAAAGTTATCTCCTAGTACTAATTTGACCTTTAAGTATCTACCCTTGGTGTCTTCTGCATGTTATCAACTTCTCCATTTTGCTTTTGTACTGAAGACACGGGGAGGTCTATTCCCTTTTTGTACATAGGATTAATAACAGCAACCTTTAATTCATTTGTTGAGATTCATTTTTGTCCTTTACCTGCCTGACAAAGCTTGCATAATATTATTAACCATTAGTCTGTGTGCTTTTATCATCATTGTTACTTCTACAAAATGTATATTACAAAAAGATATAGTATTTTTTTTTTATTTATATATATGCCTATTTAACGGGACACTGGTGAAACTCTAATTTTTTTTCCGTGTTTATGTATTTATAGTCTGTGATGGTTCTGTACTGTTTTATTATATGCAATCATAACTGTAATGTCATTTGCCCCAAGTGGGTCCTGATTTGGTCAAATAAAATATTCTATTCTATTCTATTCTGTATACAGCTTTATCCTATAGTACCATATGGCGTATAAAGGAAGCAGAGGTACCAATGGGGTATCCGAATGTCAAAAGTCCGAAAGGGCAGAGACAAAACCAGTAAACATCAACAAGAACGGGACAAAAAACAGACAACATGTAAAACATGGAAACACAAAATACTGAATATCAATCAACAACGCGAACTCCAGTCGAAACAAGAGTGAACTCAGGTGCTCCGGAAGAGAAAGCAGTTCCTGCTTGCTATAGCACATACCGATTTCATGCTTCTAAGTTTACAGAATACTTAGGTTTTTAAAACATAATCGACATATACGCAAACTTTCGGCCATTGTTTTCTCATTAACTACATTGTACATGTCATATGGCTTTGATATTTTTGTATACAGTTTCATCCTATAGCACCATAAGGTGTAAACTGATCTTTTCCTTCTAGATCATCTATCTCCTTTATACCAAAACTCAGGTTTTTACGCAAAGCATAATTTTGGGAGCTCGGTAATCATCATTAGCTCACAGATTTACTTTTCATTGATATGAAAATAGATTTTACATTTCTAAAGTACATTATTATCCAGATGTATGTAAACATGTTTCAATGATATTTTACCGACCAACAAAAAAAAATCTTTTTTATATTTTTTTATCAGTTTTTCAAACAAATTCCTAGCAAAAAATAAATCTTTCTTCGCATTATCTTAATAGCATCTTATGGCATTTCCTCTATTTTTCTGGCCAAAGCAAATGGCAACTGCCCCCCCCCCAAAAAACCACCTTGAAATTCTTTTAAAAAGGCTTTAAACTTAAATTCATATAAGATAAGATAAATTTATTGTACATATATATTGTACATAATTACAATATATCAAGCCCCGAAATTAGAGATAATTTCACACGTGAATTAATAGAATATAAAATTATAATCCTTAAAGTTTTCAAGAATTGAAAAATATACCTCGCTAGCAATCATACTGCCTCGGCTAATTAACTCTCAAAAGACCTAAATTAAATTGGCCGACTTTAGCCGCGCTTTTTTAAGAAAAACTCATTTTTTATAACATTATAAAAGAAAATCACTTTTTGTTGTATGAAAGTTTAATTTTTAAACTGAAGTAAACCTTTCAAATTGCTATTCATACTTTAAAAGTGTAAAAATTGTGTTTATTGTAAAAAAAAATCATTCATAGTTGCAACATTTGGGCATATCACCGTCTTGCCTTTTCGTTTAACCGAACACTGGAAAAACAAATTGACACTGTAGCAAGTTAAAAATTTGCTCATATGAATATCATTTTGGTTGACAGATTTTGTTTTTGACAGTTAATTGACATTTCGCCAAAAATATCTTTTTCACAAAATTTCATGACCATGCATTCGATTTTACTCTCAACAGACCCAGTATGTTAAATAAAACCAACAGACCGAGTTCTCAGTTAGCCGAATGAAGGAGGTGATTAAGTAGGGATATCTATGGAACGCCATAGCTGCCTTATGATGATATGTTTCATTATGTGATGATACTTCTTCATTATGTGATGATACTTTGTCATTATGTGATGGTACTTTGTCATTATGTGATGGTACTTTGTCATTATGTGATGATACTTCTTCATTATGTGGTGATACTTTGTCATTATGTGATGATACTTTGTCATTATGTGGTGATACTTTGTCATTATGTGATGATACTTTGTCATTATGTGATGGTACTTTGTCATTATGTGATGGTACTTTGTCATTATGTGATGATACTTCTTCATTATGTGGTGATACTTTGTCATTATGTGATGATACTTTGTCTTTATGAGATCAAAGTTTATTATTATGAACAGCGCTAAAAAGATATTCTTTTTTTATGACAAATATTTTGTTCGACACGTAGTTTTTCTGTGTATCCCCCCCCCCCCCCCAAAAAAAAAAATAGTTTCCTGATGGTTTATTCTCGAATTTCAAATCCATAACCGATACATAATTTATTAAATATTTTAACTTTGTAAACAACATTTTTCATCTTTAACGGCTTGCTCCACAAGTGTAAGCTTAGTCTGTATATTTGCGTGTGGTAAGATTTTTATTGTCTCCCTTAATATTTTTGATTATTTAATATTCCGATATTGTATCAAGCGGATTTACAAAACTTTACATATACTATTTAGAAACATATTTTGATAATAACTTATCAGAGTTATAGATTATTAATTTACACATTTAAAGTTATTTTGCTATTTTAATCACGCAAATACATCTTTATATTTTTATATAAAGTTTTGAGGTTGGCTCAATGTCGTTCTATTGTAATGCAATACACATCCAATCACTTTGGAATGCGATATAAATTCTTAAAAGGTTAAATGTACTATAACAGATCGCACCTGTTCTGTGTTACGAAAGAGCTATTAAAACTAACAAATTTTACTATATTTTTCTGTGATATTGTTATACTATATTGATTGATTGTTACTTCTATATTTGATACTTGATTTGTTGTAAATTTCAGAGCCATGTAATATTTGGTAATAAAACGATTGAACCCTACGCAGAGTTTCTTTACCCCCAGAAACAGCCCCTGCAACATTAATATATAATAAATTATATATTGGTTATTGATTTGAAATTCGAGTAAGCGACCTTTTGGAAACGATTTTTTTTCTTTGGGGGGGGGGATACACAGAAAAACTACCTGTTGAACAAAATAAGAAATGACTATTTTTTTTTCAGCGCTGTTCATAATAATAAACTTTGATCTCATAATGACAAAGTATCATCACATAATGACAAAGTATCATCACATAATGAAGAAGTATCATCACATAATGACAAAGTATCATCATATAATGAAGAAGTACCATAAAATAATGACAAAGTATCATCACATAATGAAGAAGTACCATCACATAATGACAAAGTATCATCACATAATGACAAAGTACCATCACATAATGACAAAGTATCATCACATAATGAAGAAGTACCATCACATAATGACAAAGTATCATCACATAATGAAGAAGTACCATCACATAATGACAATGTATCATCACATAATGACAAAGTACCATCACATAATGACAAAGTACCATCATATAATAACAAAGTATCATCACATAATGAAACTCATCATCATAAGGCAGCTATGGCGTTCCATAGATATCGGACGATAATTGTCAAATGACAAAGGATCTCTCCTTTTGTGCACTTAAACGTTGTGAATATGATAAGTTTTTATTATCGTATCCCTTGTTCAAGACTATCACAATAATAGGTTTAAGCTTATTCCAAAATTTCCTGTAAAATTCTACAGATAACCCATCTTAGCCAGGTGATTTATTTAGTTTCATCTGAAAAATAACTTGCGTACATTCATCAATGGTAACATTTCCATCACATTTTTTTTCATCTGCAGTTACTTATTTTCTATCTAGTGTTCTGGAAATTAAGGAATGGCAAGGTGGAATAAAATACTTACCTTATTAAAAATAATGCTGTTACGAGATTCCAGTTGAAAAAAATAAGGAAAAAGTAACCTGTTACTAATAGTTATACATTTTAGGAAAAAAAGAATAAATTGCACAAAACGGAATAGTGAATAAGTAACCAATTACTTATTCCGTATTTAGTGTTTTTAGATGTATTCAGTTACTTATTCCCTATGTAGTGTGTTTTTAAAATAAGGCATACTGGTTTAGAATAAGGAATAAGTAACCAGTTACTTATTCCATATTAGTATTTTTAGAATAAGGAATAAGTAACCAGTTACTTATTAACCAGTTACTTATTCCTTTTTCAGTGTGATTTTAAAAATAAGGCATACTGGTTTCGAATAAGTTTTTTTTAGAATAAGGAATAAGTAACCAGTGACTTCCCTATATAGTGTTTTTTAGAATAAGGAATAAGTAACCCGTTACTTATTCCCTATTTAATGTTTTTTAGAATAAGGAATAAGTAACCAGTTACTTATTACCTATTTAGTGTTTTTTAGAATAAGGAATAAGTAACCAGTAACTTCCCTATTTAGTTTTTTTTAGAATAAGGAATAAGTAACCAGTGACTTCCCTACATAGTGTTTTTTTAGACTAAGGAATAAGTAACCCGTGACTTATTCCCTATTTACTGTTTTTAGAATAAGGAATAAGTAACCAGTGACTTCCCTATTAAGTGTTTTTAGAATAAGGAATAAGTAACCAGTTACTTATTACCTATTTAGCGTTTTTTAGAATAAGGAATAAGTAACCAGTTACTTATTCCCTATTTGGTGTTTTTTTAGAATAAGGAATAAGTAACCAGTGACTTCCCTACATAGTGTTTTTTTAGACTAAGGAATAAGTAACCCGTGACTTATTCCCTATTTACTGTTTTTAGAATAAGGAATAAGTAACCAGTGACTTCCCTATTAAGTGTTTTTAGAATAGGGAATAAGTAACCAGTTACTTATTACCTATTTAGTGTTTTTAAGAACAAGGAATAAGTAACCAGTTACTTATTCCCTATTTGGTGTTTTTTAGAATAAGGAATAAGTAACCAGTTACTTATTCCTTTAGAATAAGGAATAAGTAACCAGTTACTTATTCCTTTACAATAAGGAATAAGTAACCAGTTACTTATTCCTTATTCAAATAAGGAATAAGGAATAGGGAATAAGTAACCAACTTGACGCTTCTCTGTTTCTTGGCGTATCCTGGGATACAGGTGTATTTTTCAACTTTTAACATTTTTACGGCCGTAATTTTCTTTAGACGTATTTTTTAAAAACAAAAATCATCACTGAGCGTGCCCGTACATAAATTTCCTGTATTAACCTTCCATTTTGAATTTGACTTTGGAGCCAAAACAATGATTGTTTTGTTGTAAGTTTAAAACTGCAATTCCATGAAAAGAAAACATAGCAAAACTTATGAATTATGAAGATTTGATCTGTAACTACTTTTTATAACACTTATGTGCAAAAAATTATAATTTTATAAACAAAATTAATGTTTCAAATAAGATATAATTCTGATTTGATTAATTTTGAATTTAAAAACTATTATCCTGAGTATATGATATATAACTGCTTTAATCTCCTTGCATTTGATTTTGTGAATTTGTATTTTGATACTTAAAACTGTTATACATATTCATTAATTTTGAAATATTAAGCTTAACTGCAATTTTATACATGTATGTCACTTTAAATTAAAAGTACAGGCTAAATAGTTATAATGCAATGTTCTTCTTAAATTGTTGTCCAAAATTTTGAATAAGAGATATATATATGATTAAAGTCTATATATTTTAGATAAAACAAAAATGAGAGATCAGAAAAAAATACACAAAGCAATTAATTTTCTTGCTTGTGTTTGTTGATATCGTGTAACATATACATTTATTTACTGTAAACTGTATGGATATAAATAAGAATACGCCCGTATTTTTTTTTTTTTTTTTTTTGGGGGGGGGGTATTTTGTAAATTTATACGGCCGTATAAAAGCAAATATACGCCCGATTTTCATAAGCGCATTTCCTTTAAATAAAAAATACGCCTGGATAAATAAAAATACGTCTAAACTCATTTACTGTAAATATTTCGTGCAAAAATACGGGCGTCGTATATGTCTAAGCTTATGCTTGTGTCTATGGGAAATACGGACGTATTTCAAGAATATCCAGGCGTATATACTATTTCATACGCCCTGATAATAGCTTGAAAATAAGCCAGGAATATATAGGAAATACGCCAAGGAAATTTCGTACGGGTAATTTCACCTTATATAATAATAATGTCGTGAGCACCTGAGTTCACTCTAGTTTCGACTGGAGTTCGCATTGTTCATTAATATTCAGTTATTTTTGTGTTTCCATGTTTTACATGTTGTCTGTTTTTTTTGTCCCGTTATTGTTGGTGTTTACTGGACCAGTAAACACCAACAATAACGGGACAAAAAGTGGATTTGTCTCTACCCTTTCGGACTTTTGACATTCGGATACCCCTTCTTTGATTGGTTCACAAGTGTAGTATTTTTCTGCATATTCAATATATCTGGAATAAATTGTAGCTGTCATTGGATTTTTTCCCCCGCCAATTTACTACCGTGGTATTTTTCCCGCCATTTCACCTGCCGTGGTATTTTATTGAAATGGCAGGTATTTTATTGAAATACCACTGTATTATAGTCGCGGAAAGTCCCTATTCTAAATATAGATTAACAACATTTATGAAAACATGGGACCGGAGCATAAATGATAGAGGGACAAGTACTTTTTTTTACTTTCAAAGGAACGGGACCATAAGTTTTTTTTTTAAACTGAAAGGCATGGGATATATACTTTTTCCCTCCAACACTATATAAAATAGTTTTTAAATTTGTTTTATGCAGTGATAAAGAATAACTCCAGGCGCGTAGCAACCCGTACGCAAAAACGCAGTTGCGTACACATAGTCAAATCAAAAAAAAAAATACTGTTTTTAGATGAAGTTTAGCAAAACATCTTTACTGTTCACCCTTTCTCCACTGGCCACGATCACCTCCTACAGAATTTTTGATAAAAAAAATATTACATTTTTTTTACCCACCTATGTCATGTAAGTAATAATAACTGTCAAAGGGCACACTTTTCATTCCAAAATAAAAAAAAAGACTTAAAGTAAAACAAGAGCTAACCCCTCCATATCTTGTGAGGAGGCTTTTCAATTTTGTTATTTACAATCTGTTTATACATGTATCTCCGCTTGAAAGTGTATATGTAACTTCTTTCAATAGGGTGAATCATTGTACGCACGCCCGTTAGCCGTGCACCCAATATCTCAGGGTACCGTTTCCTAATCCTCAACTCATACTCATGGATTTTAATGAAACTTAGTTTACACAATCTTTGTAACTTAATGTAGCTGTGCAACTCCCATGTTGAAAGTTCGTCTGCTTTATCTTAGGGGTGCGAGTGGTTCTTACATATATTTGTCACAGGGGCTTGAATTCTGTGGTATTTGTGTGCAGTTTTCCATTTTTATTAAGTATTAAAGGGGCATAAAAATTTCAAAATCCATAACACCAAGACATAGCCATGGCCAGGGGATCATCGAAATCCCGTATTTTCAGTATACGATCACATGATGTTCCCTATAAATATTCCATGATCAAAGTGCCCATAAAAGATCACAAAATTCCGTAAGGACAGAATACAGCTACAGCTAGGAGTAAGACCGGGTAACATATACATTGTGATTTCAGAGACTACCCCATCCACATCTTTTTGTTTATAAACAAAAAGATTGTATGCATTGCTTTAACTTGAAAATATAAATTAAAAAATAAAGTTAACTTGTTTAATTATAAATAAAATCGTTGTTCTGCATTCACGTTTGGCATTTTTTTTAATGAAACAAAAAAAATACCGTCTTGAACACAAACATTCATAGGCCAAGAATCTCTACAATATAGGAAACTTAAAGCCATGGCTACATAGAGTTCTAATTTCTGATAAAATTAAACAACTATACAAAAATTATCGACTTTATTTAAGTCTGTATTTAGGGACCGACCAACTTGTAGGAAGGAGGCATTGTTTTTTTCTGATTAGTTTTTTTTTTCGCGCAAGGAAAAACTATTTATTTATTTTTTAAATAGAAGATGAGATTTATAATAAGCGTATACGACACAACCTACATATGTAATAATCGGCAATATAATACAACCAGCAGCCTTCAATGTTGGCATGGCAATTTTTTTTTCATAATTAACATTATCTTATATGTCAGGTAACTTTTTGCAAAGCATTTTTTTTCCTATAAACTCCAGCTGCCAGAATATTTTTTGGACTCAAAATATTTTTTAGGAAAAACCAAGGCCCACCTTTAAAGTTAAACGATCGGTTCCTTATCACGGAAAACAACGATTTTAGCGTTCGTTTTTGCTAAATCCAATGAGCTGCAGGGGGGCTTTGCCCCCCTGGACCCCCTACCAGGGCTTTGCCCTGGACCCACTGGGGGCCTTGAGCGGCCCCCAGACCCCTCGCCGTAAGTTTGCGTATTCTTCATTTCTGCCTAGCTAAGCCCCTGTGTGCATATCAAGAACAATGATATAACAAAATCAACAAATATAATACAATAGTTTATATATACATTTTACGTTGGGTCATATGTTCAATTTGCATGGGACATGTAATAAATGGAAATGCATGGTACCAACATTTTTTACTACACAATTAACCATGGGACCATGATATTTTTTCATGTCAGAATTCCATCTGCTCCGGTCCCATGCCTCGATAAATTTTGAACGGTCCCTTACTGACACGGGGGGGGGGGGGGGTCACTTCATATACAAATGGGTACAGATGTGCCGCTGGCCCTCCAAAAATATCCCCCATTCATATATTTTCCAAATTATGAAATGATACCCATTCATATATATTAGATGTAAAATTAAAACCCATACATATATTTATCATATTTTATAGTTTTGTCAATTATATAAATGATCATGACTCAAAATAACAGTGGAACTTTGAAATAATTATTTCAGTTTAATTTCATAATATAAATGTGCAGCTTTATATATTTTTGCAAGGAATTTGGGATTGACTTTCACTCGCTGGGTATTGACATAAATGAATTACATAATTATCTGTTAAGTATGTGTTGATAGAATAGACAAATAAAAACAAAACCATCAGCAGCATGTAATCTTTTAATCTTTGATAAATCTGACACAAGAGATCTTTCATGACAATCACAGCATGCAAATTTAACCTAGGGCTAGTCAGCTGCAACAGACAGTAATTAATTGTGATTAGAAACCTGCTCTGTATCAAGTTATGTTGTATGAAGTCAGGGATTAAATTATGACCCAAAGACATAATTTTATCAATTATCTCAAATTAACCATCCATTGATATATTTACACAAGTGATTTCACACCCATTCACATAATTTGAGGCAGAAAAACCATACCCATTCCAGCGGCACATCATGGAAGTGACCCCCCGTGCTTACTGATCAGCATCATAGGCATTTATTACTGTTTGATGGTTTTTACTCTAGGGTTTTAAAAAATCATTCCGTTCATGAACTTGTCCGCCCGGTTTCTCAAAAATTACTGCATGAATCGTAATGAAATTTTGTATGGTGATAGATTGGCACTCAAAGGGGACCGTCTAAACACCACAAATACTGGTCTTAGTGCACTAAGACCAAAAATATGCACTAAGACTACTTAAATGAAGGATTCTGAAATTTTCATTTTGATTTATAGAATGTTTCATTTCATCAGACAAAAAATACATTAAAAATATATTTTGAAATTATAATTTAGAAGAAACTGTGAGACTTTGTTTAGTTCACGTCGGACGTGTCACTCCTTTGATGTCGCCGCGCAACAGGATATCACCAGAAGTTAACCAGAAAATGACAAAAGTTTAAACAAATAAAAACCAAAGGGATTAATTTATGTAAATGTGTCCTGTACAATTTTTCGTGCAGTCTAATATCTAGTGGTATTCAATTATCTCCCCTGCGGAAAAAAGCTAAAGTGTTTTTAAATTTTTAACGATGACAACGACGATGGCGACGGCATGTAAACAATCTTCAACTTTCATTTATTGCGCATGGACCTGACTACTATCATATACGTTGGACATGTCATGCTATTAAAGAATCTTTTCTGTTGCGTAAACAGTTGTTTATAAGGTCAACAAAAGTGCATCGAGTGAAACTTGCTGGACGTTGGAAAAAAATAAAATGTCAACTCAACCTTTAAAAAATCACACAAGGCGTAATACCTGCAGTACATTCTCGAAATTTGTGGGCATGTTAGGTTATTACCTTTTCTTACGACAGAAATTAGTTTGGAAATTATATTTTACTGTTACTGAACACAACCAAGTTCTATCTTTCATTAATAATAAACATGATAAAAGGGGGGCATTCCTATTTTTAAAACGGATGACTGAAGATTGAATTGGACATTTAATCCAATACAATGCAAATTCACATGTTGTTGATCCCAATTTACGGACACCGGTCAAAAAGGTAAACATGTTCTATGACGTAATCAAATTCAACAGGTAAATCGTGTACTTTTAAAGAGAAGGTTGTCAAGACGGACCAGAAAAATAGGTCTTTTTCTTAATTTTATTTTGGCTTAACCTCTTGCAGTACATGTCTGAAAATTTGCAGATGGGAAGATATACATTTAAATAAATAGCGTGATTTTTTTCAATTTTTTATATAAAAGTTAAAGTTGTGCGATCCATTTCAGTTTGCACCGTATGCATTTCATAAATATCCACATAATAACATGCATAAAAATGCAATCTGTTACTTTTAAAAACTCTTTTTAATTCAAAAAAGTTTATTTTATCAGCATAACCTAAAATTGGAAGAAATTTTGTACTTAATTCACTTGACAACCAGGATAAACATTCGAATTGACTTTCCTATCTTTTCCGATGAAGAGCTCACATTCTTTTGTTTAAATACCACCGGTTTTCGGACTGCGTGTGCTTGTCTTTGCTTCGTTTTTTTTTTTTCATTTTTTGTGTCAATGGTTAATGGCACTATTTTTTTTTAAGAAAAAAACTTAATTTCGAAAGGAAATAAATAATTTAAGACCTGTGCATATTGCTAAATCTAATATTTGTATATTTGATATGTATATGAGGGGGGGGGTAAGAGGGGGTCTGATCCCGGAATCCCGAACTAATTTTTACAAAATCCCGTCATCCCGAATTAAAAATGAGAAAATCCCGAATCCTGGTAAAGTTGATATAATTTTATCCCGGAATCCCGAACTTAAATTGTCCAAATCCCGGAATCCCGAGCTTAAATATGGCCAATCCCGGTGTCCCGAGAAAGGTCCTACCTCCCCTCATATGACACCAGTGACAACACCTATAGCTCTTAAACATAAAAGTTAATATATATATTTTTTTTATAATAGCAGGAAAACTATATATGAGGGGGCCCTCATATATAACATCGATAATCCGTAGTGAATTAATTAACCGTGGATGAAATTATCAGTGCGGTGGACTTCAAAGGCACATTATATACACCTATAGTTCTTTATTTTTACATTTTTGAAATAATAAAATCATTCGCAATTCAGATTTAAGTATAAACCTTTACAAACTTTTTTATCGTGATAATACACTATAAAATGGTCTTAGTGCATATCTTGTGTTCTTAGTGCACTAAGACGGTCTTTGCGGTGTTTAGACGGACCGCACTCAAAGGTGTGCATGCCAAAAATCAGAATTTTAAAAAATGGCTGCCGTATCTATGGAAACAGGAAAAGGTCATAATATAGGACACTGCAATTATCTCGGTAACCTAGGTGCGTAGGGTTTTGAAATTTTGTAGGTTAATAGAGCAAAAGGAGCTCTTCAATAATATGGGGAAAAAAATTGAAGCAATATTTACGGTTTTCGAGTTATCTTTCGAAAATGTGATATTTCAGGTCCAAAAATGAGGAATTTGTTAAAATGTTTCAACTTCAACAAATCTTGTTAGGGGTTTCATATGATGGTGTAATAGTATATGATGTCAAAAATTAAGTAGAATGAGAATATGCGTTTTTGTTTTTATTTGATACAAAGGATATTCGGTGGAATTATAGAACTATAAGATACTTGTGAGTGGTAATTACCGAAAAAAACTACCGTAGTTTCGAGGCTGATAATTTCACTCACCATACGGTTCGTGAAATTTTTGACCAGCCTCTCCAGTAGTTTTTTGGACAAATACCACCCACAAGCATCGCTATATGGACAAGTTTTAACTGTGATTTTCAACACATTGAAAGTGCTTATACCGGAGTGAGCTAACCTCTGGGATTTAAAATTCTGCCAACAGCGCTGACCATTACGGATGTAAGAAATCTAAAATATATCCAAGTTACAGCTAGACAGTAAATAAAAAGGTCTTCTTCTAATTCGTTGGTTTCTTCCCTTGTAGATCAGTACAAACAAAATATTTAATATAATCGGTATAACTACGCCTTTGTTTCTATACTGACGTAATTCATATATATATATATACAAGAAAAAACAAAAACAAGCAAGCAATGTAAAAAGTTTTGATAAAAGTTGGATTGTGACTTTTGTAAGATTCTCAAGTAACAAAACATCGCCTTGAATATGTAATATGTAATACCAATATATGTATTTATCTTCCTGCCTTTAGACAATGAAACTACCTTGGACACTAATCCAGCTATAAATTCTATTTTCTCCAATGTTAACACGACAAAGTACACGAGATACAACGGCAGTCTGACCACCCCCGGATGTAATGAAGCAGTAGTGTGGACTGTCTTTATAGATCCTATTCTGATATCTGAAAACCAAGTAAGTTTGAAACATGTTTTAATATGAGAACCTGAAATGTGTTTTAACTTTGAAACTTGTTCTGATATACCCGAGAACTTTTTTGATGTGGCACCAAAAAGATTGCAAAAAATGCACACTACTGATCAATCAATCTGAATAAAATCAGCTGTTTGATCCCTTGTCGTTCCCTGTGATCTCTAACAAGATCAAACGGCCGATTAAAATAAGAATCATTGCCGGAATATGAACTCAATTCCACACGGTTCGAGTCTATTCCCAAATACAATTATCAGTGGTGGCTACAGACATTTTGTCAAGATGGGGCCCGAGGTCGTCACGTTTATATGGTTTTCTGTTTATTTCACCATTTTTAGCCGCAATTCCCTTCTGGATCCGTATATAAATATCCTTTTAGCACAGATCCATTTTTTGAAAACACCAATAAACTTGATAAAACTTCTTAACCTATTGATTAATGTACTACCAGAATTTGAATATAAAATTCCAATTAACATACTTAGTTGCCGACAAAGGCGAAACAAAAGTAGAAATATGATGTTTCTGGTAATAAAGCAGATCGAGTAAGCAAGATTTTTTTATTGATTATATTTTTAATTAATTTGTAGATGAACCTCATCCGAGCTGCTAAGGATAACGACACAGATGACGCGGTTGCTATTGGAAACAACTACCGAGCTGTCCAAAGTTTACAGAGTCGCGAGGTCAAGATTTCGTACACTTCTACCATGTCAGCTGGACAGCATGTAAACTTTTCCAAGTTATATCTCGTTTTGGCCTGTCTTGTGTCATTTTTATCACGTGATACACTGGTGTCAACAAAGACGTGATTTGCTTGTTTGAAACGAACCGTTTTTCTTGCCTCTGTGTGAAAAACAATCGTAGTGTGTTGTGTTTTTTAGTTTTTTTTTTCTTGTGTGTATGATGTCTGCTCTTAGCTAGTTCCATCACTTTATTGCTATTTATAAGCCTTATATATATATTTATTTATTTCTTAATTTATCTTTTAATGGAATGTTTTATAACCAATTTTGAAAACAGATGATAAACGATAAAGGGCTATATTAAAATATCTAAATTATATTTTGTAAATATTTGAAAACACTAAATAAGTTTTACATGTTTAAGTGATATATATATCAACTTTATATATGTTTTATAAGGTCCTAGCTGGATGGGGATATATTAATTTATTTATAAATTATAAAGATTGTAAACTACAATATATGGCATAATCGGGGTTCTTAACTTATTTTTCGGACCTGTATACTAATGTATTCTTTAAACAGGTCTATAATTGAATACTCTGAACCTACACTTAATCAATTTGCAAAGCAAGCCCCCCCTTAAAAATAAAACTTAATTAATATATTTATTTTTAAACAATACAGTTATGTTTATTTTAACATTCCTTATAATAATCTTTTTTATTGAACATTTTAATTTCTTGTTTTTAGGTATACGAAATTATTCTATTCGAAGAATTAAAAAAAAATACGCTTCTATTTGTTCGATTTCAACATGCAAATTTGTTGAAAAATGGCAATGTTTGTTGGTTAATTTCGAAACAAAATCATGGGTTTCTATGGGTTGCCTAAAGTGTTTTTTTTTTATTTTAAAAGTATTATGATTCGATATTTTAAAAAATCAGCCATGAAACCCAAGGAGTGTTCTCAGAATTTAGTGTTAAAGATGACCTATCAAATCTGAAAACTCATTTTTCAAAAAATGTGTACTCGTAAAACGTTTAATAATATACAGATGTCGTATAGTTGGGTCTAAAAATTGTGGATCTTTTTTCTGATGATATACAAAACCTGGAAACCTTGGGTTAATTAGAAGTAAAATAATTGTGTCTCAAAAACTCTGAATTTAGGGTCGTAAATCAAATTTGAAATGCTGATAGATGGGTGTGAATTTGCTCACGTGACCTTTGCACACGGCCCTAGGCTGTCCACCCTCCTCTGCCTCTTTAGTATACAAATATTGGATTTAAAAATCTCTCCACTTCTCATTGTGCAAGTGCGGCACATAATTATTTTAAGGATTTGTTTAGATGGCAACGCATTGCACATTTAACCGCCTCTTCATCGAGAATGTTTTCATTTCACCAAAACATTCACATTTTCATGATGACCATTTCCATTGTTTTTACTGAAAGTCTCACATTTTAAAGATATAGAATTATCCTAACAAATCAAATGTAAGTCAGATAACATGTAACATAAACTATTAGAGAATTGGTCTACCGGTAATTGATAAACATAAAGTGCACAGAGAGACTCCAGAAGAAAAGTAGAACCCTGCATTACTACCCAAAATATACACGAGTGATAAACAGTTGCCCAAGATATGAACCTTTACCAAAGTTGTTCAATGCTTAAAAATATTAGAGCCTGAGCCTTATTTTTTGAGACACTTTGTAATAGAACAAGAAACTGATATTTAAACAGAAAATAAATAAAGACTAATATTTAGCAGTTTTTTTTTCCTCTGACTAAAATTTGCAAAACATTTTGTTGTTATAACAATTTACTATACATTTTTGTCAAATCATGCATTTAAGTTTTTCCTCTAGATTTATTGCAATTGACTTCACTGTTATTATTCTATAATGGCCCGGCAACTATAGTTGGGGGTATATTGTTTTAACCATGTCAATCCGTTATTTCCACATGCTTGTAGATATTGAGCTGAGTTTTGGTATGCAAGTCTTTCATGATGAGTTACACGGATCAAGTTTGCATTGGAAAATTTACGAAAATAAAAAGGGTTCCGAATTTTGTTCCACATGCTTTCAGATAATGAGCTGAGTATGATGAGTTACAGATCGAGTTTGCATTTTATTCCTGTCCTTTGATTTCAACCAAACTGTTGCCCTTGGACTTACAAAAATGAAGGAAAATCACAGTTTTCTTGACTTAAGTCAATTTTTCCATGCATTGCAGGGCATCATCTGCGTCTTACAGATACAAACATTCTACAAATTAACTAAAATCAAATCAGTAAATTTGTATTAAAACTTCTTTAAAAATTAGTGATTATGTATAGTTACTGGTCAGAATTAGGAATTATATATATTTCCTTACCCATTTAGGAATTATACATATTTACTGAAATTTCAGGAATTATGTATAATTTTTACTGTAACATATATGTATGCTTTATTTATGCTGTATTTTTTTGGCAAATCGTCTGTCATTTATAAGTACTGGGGTTATATGAAGTAGTTACTGGTCGTCACATTTGTTTTAAAGATCGACCATTTGATTTGACAGGAAGAAGCTTGGTTTTTGTTTTCTTCATATCTATTTTCACTCACCTTTGACGAAAAAAATGGCAGCAGAGTTAAACACAAAAAAATATTCTGAAGCCGGAAAAAATTCTGTCATATGTTGAAGCCTTTCAAAATAATTTGTTGAATCACAATACCTTATTTTATCGTTTTGGAAACGCAAACAAACCTGAACATTATTTTCTCTGTTTTGGTGTAGACTTTGTGTTCGGGTTTCAGATTATGCGGCTTTGATCTCCTTTGCTTTGTTTTGTGGAAAAATAACATTTAACTACTTACTTTTAAATTTAGATTTTCTTTCCTGTAAAAATTATTATAGAAAAAAATGAATGAGTGTGAAGCCTAGAAAGATGTTAATAGTTTCAAGGAATTATAGAAAAAAATAAATTATTTCTCCGTTTTCTATCCTTTCCTTTTTATTGGTTTAGTTTCTTTTCGGCTATTAGATATGATAGTTTGTTTAAGATTGCTGGCGCGAACTCAGCTAATTTAGAAAGATGAACATAAAAAGGATGATAACATTAACATAATATGATGTTGAAGCCGTTAGAAGTGGTATGGGGATATAAAGCCACTGGTGAAAAGGAGATTTGCCATCTACTTGAATGACCCACTGTATGGTATCCTTCTAGAGAGTCCTATTTTAATACAAAGACTTATGGTAAGGTTCCCCACCCAACATCAGAAGCACACACCAAAGCCGCACTGCAGGCAAACGGTTTTAACCGCCCATATTAGTCATCGGAGTACTGGGCACGTAAGGCTTCCTTTAACTTTTACCGAAAAGAGAACTGTTGGTCTATTATGGAGAAGTATATAACACGAAAAAAAACACATAGTGTATTGCTATTATATACACAGGTCTTTAAGCGGCCCTATAACACTATAATTCTTATAAAATTCCTGTCTTTTTAACAATGTCCTGTAAATCCTATATTTTTGTTAAAATGGACCATTTTCCTCTATTAGCCCTATACTTTTTTCTGCTGGATGAATGTCATCTTCATACCTACCTATCTATCCTCTTCGCTCCGGTCGGAGCATAAGGTCAACACAAGGTATTTCCGTTCAGTGCGATTCTTCGCCTTCTTCTTCGCCTCACCCCATGTCATGTGCAGGTCTTTCAGCTCACTTTCTACTGTTCTTCTCCAGGTTGTTTTTGGTCTCCCTCTCGGTCTTTTCCCTTGTGGTGTCCATCTCAGTGCTTTTTTTGTTGGAGAGTAACAAAAGAAGACATGAGATCCTTGTCCAGTTTTCACCACAACTACCTTAGACAAATCTGTAGGATATTTTGGCCAAATACAATATCTAACATCAACCTACTAAAACTGACTGAGTCCACCTGCATTATCCAACAAATGTCATCTTCATCATGTTCATTATTTTTATTTATAGTTGAATAGTTTTATTATCACCCATATTTCAGAGAATAATCAAGTGAGTTAAAGTGGTCAGAAGCAGAGGTACCAATGGAGCATCCAAATGTCAAAGTCCGACAGGGCAGAGACAAAACCAATCAACACAAACAAGGATAGGACGAAAAAACAGATAACATATAAAACACGAAAACAAAAAAACTACTGAGTATCAATAAACAACGCGAACTCTAGTCATATCTAAATGAGAGTGAACTCAGGTGCTCCGGAAGTGTGAGCGGTTCCTGCCTGCTATAGCACACTCGTCGCGCTGCCAATTTCACATTCAGTGTGTCAAATCCGGTGAAGGAAGACAAAACAAAACTCTATGACTAACCAACATCTGCACTATCTGAGAGATCGAAATTCCATATTTGTGTATGAGTGCATGATGTCTACTTTAAAATTACTTGATTGACGATTTCAAGCAATTTTTGTGTCGAACGTGGCGCTCTGCCAAGGAAATCGATGTAATTCCCGCAAGCAAGAGTAACGAATACATTGTGATATGTAATCTACGTAAAATGGAGCGGACGGAATGTTGCTTGGAGAGTTGAAGTCATGCATCATGTTTTTCATAGAGCTTTGTTGAATGTTTTCCTTGAAAGTCTATTTCGAGTTGAAGATCTTAATAAATATGAAGCAGACTTTTTAGAATACGTCGTGTCTTTTATCTCAAGTTCCTGAAGATATATAAAATGTGGAAAGTCATCAAATCGAGAATTGTTCAGTGAAAGGACATCATCAATATAACAGAAAGTCCGCTTCATATGAATGAAGAAACAAATCAGCAAGCAAAGGTGCACAATTAGTGCTCATTGGAATCCCTATTGTTTGCTCTGAAAAATACGCCCACCACACTGAACAAATATGTAGTCCATAAGAAAATTGAGCGTGTCGATTATTTGGTCTTCTGTAAATTTGTTCTTTTTCTTAGACTCATTGACGCCAAAGTAAGTCTTAGTGTTATCGACTACCAGATATTTGTACCTGCGTTTTCAATTCTTTAAAAAAAATGCGTTTAATCAGTTGTGCCAATCGTGGTTTAAGTTATTAAAGGAGAAAGAAAGTCATTTGTTATTGAGCAAGTACTTGAAAGTAGTCAATGTGTTCGACAAATAATGCATATTGTTTTATAAAATAAACGATGCATATGGCGAAAATCGGAAAAAATATTATTGAAATTTGAATTTGCCGCCTCTACTAGGCAGCTGACATATTTGCGAACTCTCCTGTATCGGAGAGCACAAAAGGTGTATTTTCATACGTCATTCCGTCTATTCCGGTTTGATTATCTTTGATAGCACAACAAATTTTTTTTATCAATATATTATCTGTTATGCCTTCGTGCCAAGCAATTAATTGCACAAATAGTCGGGGAAAGTGTGACAGAAGTTTCTTTGAAATTCCCGACCCGTTGAAGTCCGCTGAAAAAGGAGACTTTGTAAACTGTGGATCGACCATTTGCGAAATGACAAACTTCGCATTGAGACATTTGTATGGAGCAAAAGCAGAATCGTATGTGAAGATCACTTCGAAGACAGTTGCTTCGAGACAAGCCCATCACTTGCCAAATCATTAGGATTTAAAGTTAAGCCTATTTTGAAAGAGGGATCCATCCCAACCATCGTCAAACCAGGGCCTGGTGTCCGGCCCCGTCATGTGGCTGAAAGAAAGGCAACAGAAACATTAATGGAGAAAAGAAGGAAGGCTCAGGTAGTCATTAATTTCAATCTGTTTATGTTTAAGAAAACAAACTACAAAATGTATACTATAGAAATGTAAAGTGGTGGAGAAATCGAAAGTTTTGATGCTTTTACAATATGAAACTCATTTAGAGTGAAGAATCAGTGCTTTCGAATTCTTCAAGATCCACATTTGAATGACACCATGTCTAGAATGACAACAATCGTTATATTTCTGGAAGCCGGATTTTTTGCCGTAAGTAACTGAAAAAGGTTTAGTGGTACATTTGAATAAACCCTGCAATGAAGCGCTGTTTGTATGGATTTTTATGCAATTTAGGAATCCATTACAAGGATGGAATTTCATCATTGTTGGCACCCACGGAAAGGCCGAAAGAGGAAATGACAGATTTGTGATTGTCAATAGTTTCCTCCTTAGACAGTGCTGTAGCTGTGAAGGTGGTGCTATTGCTAGTACAACCAACCCCTAATTCAGCTGTCAAACAAAATAGTGTTTCTTGCACACAAAACGATGTTATTAGGTGCTTTATCTGCAGTTACAACACCATATTTGTCATGTAAGGTCGACAATGTTTTGGCAACATCAGGGTTGCTGAAAATGAATGTTGCCATAGTGTTCATTTGAGCTCTAAAAGAATTGACTCTTTTCAAAACCAACGACCGCCCAGGTTTAACCCATTCTGACAAAACGTCACTTTCTTTCTCCTGTTCTTTCTTGTCCTATTTTCTGACATAGTCCTCAACTGAATCAATAACTGTTTTAAAATTATGGCTCCAGTTGATTTGTCTAGGCTCACGATATTTAGGTCCTTTAGGCAAAACATCGCGAAGTAAGTCATATTCCACGATGTTAACATGGTTAAAGTCGCCAGCGATAACATGACCAGAGGGACTATAATTGAAAACAATTAAAGGGGCATAGCTCTTAACATTTGATCAAACAATTTTGATTCTGGTTTATTATTGAAGATCTTAATGAGCTGAACAATTTTGCAAAGAAAACTTTTTCACTTTCACTTTCATTGTACCGATCCAATTCAGGGGAAAGCAGACATGAATTTCACAAACTTGGTAGAGGACAACAAAAAGACAAACAAGGAGCCTGAATCGCTCACCTGACTTCAATGACTTTACGAATGTAATTGTTTGGGTACCTGAGGTGAAAAACTCCAATAAAGGATCATCATACAATTTCCACCTTAGTAGTAGAGATGTCGAAAGCTCTTATTATTTCTCGGGACGATTAAGACGATTAGCCTGCTGTGACCCCATCTTGCTTCCGGTCCGCCATCTTGCTTCCGGTTCCACCATCTTGCTTCCGGTTCCGGTGACGCAACATCCGGTAATTAAGGGGAGGTAATTCCGCAAAGTCACCGAACGGTAAAAGGCTTGTAACTTAGTTATTCCTTGACCGATTCCTTTCGGGTTTGTTGCATTGTTTTTAGTAAGACAATGTCTCTTTGATATTTTCTTTGTGGTCTTCAGTGGTCATTAGAGGCTTGACCAGTAGGTGATCATTTCCTATTTCTTATCAAAGGTGGGGTTGTCGTATATGGTTGGAAAGGTCGCAAGGTGTAGTTGCCATTTTTGAGTTGTTTGAGTCGGTAGTGGTCAGTGGTCAGTCAGGGCTTGACCATTAGGTGACCCCTTTTTCTTCTTGTTGTATACTTAGCGTGTAATATGTCATTGTAAAGCTTGTGAGGTTTAGTTTTATATTCTTTCTTTCGTGTCAATCTAAGGGAAGTAACTCTTGGTTTCTACTGTGTTTTAAGTCTTGTATTTGATACCGTTTTGTAAGGAATTTGCCGGGCTTTGTGGCGTAGTACTGGTTTGATCTTTTTTATAGGGCGTTAGGGATAACAAATCGATTTTAAGTTTCGATACTTTATTTTGAACACAGTAATAGGTTTCAGTCTTCATCCTCGTCGTTTTCACTCTCCTCGTCAGGCCTGAACTGTTTTATTTTCTCATCCAGCAAGTACTTTCTCTTCTCAGTAGCGTATTTCCAAGACTCTTCATACTCATAATCTTCATCGTCCCTCAGTCGTTTTGCTGATTGTTTGATCTTCTTGTGGAGTGGATCTCGTGCCATTTCCATTTGCCACATAATGTTATTGACGTAGCGATTTTTTAGAGCTTCTCTATAGAGCGGGAGCAAATCTAAGTCAGCCTTTGATATTGCCTCTTTTTCGTGGTGACCTTTTTCCGCGTATTCATCCACTTACTTTTCTTGTTCGTCTTTGTAGCTGATCATCACTTGTCCAATAAAGCCACTCCACGGATCGAACTGTTCTCCGGGGTAAGTTTCTTCGTCTTCAGACAAGTCATCACTCTTTTCTGATTCCGTATCCTCCTCTTCCTCTTCCTCAGTTTCCCATTCCGGGTCCTCCTTCAACCATTCCGGTTCCTCCATTTTTCTTTGATGCTTCTGTTCTTTGTGTCTCTGTAGATTGAACAACTTTTGGCTTGTGTATCCGCATTCGTCGCAATGGTACATCTTTCCTTCGCGGCGTCCGGTTTCTATCTGATGATTTTTGTTCCGTCTTAGTAAATTTATTTATCACTTCTGAAAAGTGTACCATGTTGCTAACAGAGCGCTTATAACACGGACGGATTAGATCGGGTCTTGTTAAATTGTCTTTCTTTCTGTTCCATGCATGGACAAAGAATGCATTCCTCAATGCTGCTGGCAGTCTATACATGGCACATTTTGTTCCCAATTGTTAAATTCGGTTTTCGGCTTCCCCACCTTACATTTACGACAAACACGTTCCCCGTTCTCACTTTCAATGTTCTTTTCTATGAGTTTTAGAAGATAATCCATTACATTTACGTGCGTCTTGTTCGAATACATTCGAGCCACTGACAACATTGTTAATTTATTTTGCCTTTTCAAAAGTGTATCGTCCAATCATCTCTCAGCATTTTATCACGTGACTAGCTCTTTGCTCTTCTTGCTCTTTTGATTGCTCATTTTGCTCTTTTGCAGCTCATCTTGCTCTTTTTTTTATCATCTCGCTATTTTGCAGCTCATCTTGCTCTTTTCCTTGCTCATCTTGCTCTTTTGCAGCTCTTTTTAGCTCTTTACCTTGCTCATCTTGCTCTTTTGCAGCTCATTTTGCTCATTTACCTTGCTCATCTTGCTCTTTTGCTGCTTTTCTTACTAATTTGATCACCCAGCAGCAGCAGCAGCAGCCATTTTACCATCTCCCCCCCTTTCACTTACGCAGCAGCAGCCGTTTTAAGACCTTCTTCCCCCCTTTTTTCACTTACGCAGCAGCAGCAGCCGTTTTACCCTCCTCTCCCCTTTCACTTATGCAGCACCAGCCGATTCCTTACCTTCTTTCCTTTTCTTCTAGTTGTGTTTTTCCTTTCCTGTGTTAACTTGTACAACTTTTGTCAAGCAGGGAATCCAGACCACTATGGCACGCCATATTTATATTTATTCCTCTTTAAAGATATCTCATAAAATTTATAAGATATCTCGTATACTTTATAAGATATCTTATTAAATATATAAGATATCTCATATAAATGGTAGTTTATAAGATATCTTATAAAACATATGAGATATCTTATAAAACATAAGATATCTTATAAAACCAATAAGATATCTTATAAAACATATAAGATATCTCATAAAGTTTATAAGATATCTTATAAAGATTATTAGATATCTCATATAAAATAATTTAGAAGATATCTTATAAACTTTATAAGATATCTCATAAAGTTTATTAGATATCTTATATATTTTATGAGATATCTTATAAGTTATTTTTTATAAGATATCTCATAAAGTTTACGAGATATCTTATAAACTTTATAAGATATCTTATAACTTTTATTAGATATCTACATTATTTTATATAAGATATCTCATAATCTTTATAAGATATCTAATAAACTTTATGAGATATCTTATATGTTTTATAAGATATCTTATATGTTTTATGAGATATCTTATATGTTTTATAAGATATCTCATATGTTTTATAAGATATATTATAAACTCCCATTTATATGAGATATCTTATATATTTAATAAGATATCTTATAAAGTATATGAGATATCTTATAAACTTTATAAGATATCTTATATTTTTATAAGGCCTCTTTAAAGATATCTCATAAAATTTATAAGATATCTCATATACTTTATAAGATATCTCATAAAGTTTATAAGATATCTGATAAACTTTATAAGATATCTGATAAACTTTATAAGATATCTTATAAACTTTATAAGATATCTTATAAAAAAATAATTTATAAGATATCTCATATACTTTATAAGATATCTTATAAACATTATGAGATTTCTTATAAACTTTATCAGATATCTTATAAACATTGTGTTTAGTAGATATCTCATTTTCTTTTAAAGATATCTTATATAGTAAATAAGATATCTTATAAAGTATATGAGATATCTTATAAATTATTTTTTATAAGATATCTTATAAAGTATATGAGATATCTTATAAAGTTTATGAGATATCTATAAAGAGGAATAAATGTAAAAACGGCTTGCCATACATGATAGACCACTTTATACTTTTAATTTTCCATAGGCCCTGTGTTAAATCTGTTGGCGACTCGTGTCACCCCCAGATCTCAGCAATGAAGTCGTGTGTAATCATGCGGAACTAACTATTCCATTGAGATTATTTTGTACTTGATAACCCAATATCTTGTAACCAGTTCAAACCGGTTTCTTTTCGTTCCGATACTACCCCTTTGTATTTCTATTTTTAACCCTTACCCTAACCATACCCCTAGCTATTTTGTAATTCTAACCCTAACCCTACCCCTAGCTATTCTAGTTTGTAATTCTAACCCTAACCTTAAACCTAACCCTAACCATAATCTCTAACCTTAACATTTTCTCTTTTCAGTGCTATTTTAGCCCTTACCCCAATTCTAACTCTAACTCTCTTTGAAACCGGTTTGAACTGGTTACAAGATATTGGGTTATCAAGTACAAAATAATCTCAATGTAATAGTTAGTTCCGCATGATTACACACGACTTCATTGCTGAGATCTGGGGGTGACGCGAGTCGCCAACAGATTTAACACAGGGCATATGGAAAATTAAAAGTATAAAGTGGTCTGGATTCCCTGCTTGACAAAAGTTGTACAAGTTAACACAGGAAAGGAAAAACACAACTAGTAGAAAAGGAAAGAAGGTAAAGAATCGGCTGGTGCTGCATAAGTGAAAGGGGAGAGGAGGGTAAAACGGCTGCTGCTGCTGCGTAAGTGAAACAAGAGGCTCCCAGGAACCTAAATCGCTCACCTGGTCTTGATGTCAACCCTATATTTTGTAGAGCTAAATGAGCTGACCATTTAAGCAATCATAACAGTTTTTTCTTTATCTACTACAGTTTTTATTTAATAGGCCAAAAACACGAAAACCGTTATTTTAGGGGCCGTAACCCCTATAAGGGATCATCTGACAACTTCAATCCTATTGAGACTTTTGAAGAGCTAAATAAACTGAACATATAAGCAAGCAACAGCTTTTCTCTATCTGCTATAGTTTTCATTCTATAAGCCAAAAACATGAAAAAGGTTATTTTAGGGGCTGTAACCCCTATTAAGGGTCATCAGACGACTTCGATCCTATGGAGACTTTTGTAAAGCTAAATGAGCTGAACATTTAAGCAAGCAACAGCTTTTCTATATCTGCTATAGTTTTCTTTCTATAGGCCTAAAACATGAAAAAAACATTATTTTAGGGGCCGTAACCCCTATAAGGGCTCATCTGACAACTTCGACCCTATGGAGATTTTTGCAGAGCTAAATGAGCTGAACATTTAAGCAAGCAACAGCTTCTCTCTATCTGCAATAGTTTTCATTCAATAGGCCAGAAACATGAAAAAACATTATTTCAGGGGTTGTATCCCCTATAAGGGATCATCTGACAACTTTGACCCTATGGAGACTTTTGTAGAGCTATATGAGCTGAACATTTAAGCAAGCAACAGCTTTTCTCTATTTGCAATAGTTTTCTTTCTATAGGCCAAAAACATGAAAAAACATCATTTTAGGGGCCGTAACCCCTATAAGGGGTCATCTGACAACTTCGACCCTATGAAGACTTTTGTAGAGCTCAATGTGCTGAACATTTAAGCAAGCAACAGCTTTTCTCTATCTGCAATAGTTTTCATACTATAGGGCAAAAACATGAAAAAACGCTATTTTTCACCTTTAAGGGGCTGTTACCCCTATAAGGGGTCATCTGACAACTTGGACCAAATGGAGACTTTTGTAGAGCTTTTAATGCTGAAGGTGTAGGGTGGCATCAGATTTCATCTATCTCTTATACTTTTTGATTTACAAGCCAAAAACAGTAGTCTGACCCCCCTGGTCTATTTTTAGCAACGGCAGCCATGTTTTTCGACGAATCAAAAATCCCCACATCAGTTCTGTGGGGGATTATTATACCCTAAGGTACCATCAGACTTAATTTGGTTCGAATCTGTTCAGCCGTTTCAGAGGAGAAGAAGTTTGAAGAAAAGTTAACGACGACGGACGACGACGACGGACGCCAAGTGATGGCAATAGCTCACATGGCCTTTGGCCAGGTGAGCTAAAAAGTTATCAAAAAATTCTGATTTTCAAACTTGACCAAGGAATTAGTAATATTAATATTTGGTATACATTTCATGAAGACCCGTCAACATCTGTAGGGATGAGAGCGTTTACAGGGTCTGTTTTGCGAAAAAAAAAAAACAGAGTCGTTTTTATGGTCAAAGTCCCCTAACTCCTAAAAAAATTATCGAAAAATGCTGATTTTCGAACTACTCCAAGGTAGTAGTGAAAGAAACATTTGGTATACATTTCATGAAGATCCGTCTACATCTGTAGGGATGAGAGCGCTTACAAGGTCTGCTTTGCAAAAAAAAAAAAAAAACAGAGTCGTTTTTATGGTCAAATTCCCCTTACTCCTACAAAAATTATCGAAAAATGCTGATTTTTGAACTTGACCATGGTATTAGTGATATAAACATTGGTATAAATTTCATAAAAATCCGTCAACATCTGTAGGGATGAGAGCGCTTACAGGGTCTGTTTTGAAAAAAAAAAAAAAAAAAAAAAAAAAAACAGAGTCTTTTTTATGGTCAAAGTCCTAAAACTCGTACAAAAATTATCGAAAAATGCTGATTTTCGAACTTGACCAAGGAATTAGTAATATTAACATTTGGTATAAATTTCATGAAAATCTGACAAAATTTGTAGCCTTGAGAGCGCTTACAAAAAGTGTGACGGACGGACGGCCGGCATTTCTATGTCCCCGCTCCGCGTTGCGGCAGGGGACAAAAATTGATTTAGCCGGTAAACGAAGTTGATATCCGTCAGACTCGCGATAGAGGACCTTATACTGAAGTCATATACCAAATATAAAGTCCCTGTGATAAGTAATTGCCGGGAAAACTGTTACGAAAATTTTCAACAATTGATGAAAAATGATCCAACAGACCTAATTTCGGTACTTGCGATAAAGGGCCTCATACTGAAGCCACACACTTGATTAGTAGTTGCTGAGAAAACTGTTATAAAAGTTATGTTGCGGACAGACAGAAAGACAGAGATAAACCAGAATACCCCCTCTTCTCCGAAGTGAGGGAATAATAAAGAAAGAATGTGTCCATGGTACACAGATGCCCCGGCCTGGCCCAAATACAGTAAGTAGATGTCCGACAGGTCTGAAAATCCATTAGGACTTACAGTTTGTCATCCTGAACCATCCTACAAAAAAAACAAATGTACCAAGCTTCAAATCATTCTCAGTCATCACTCTTTTTTAGAAAAGCTTGACGGAAATGTTCACATTTTAAAAGTTTTATACATGTCCGTCCGTAAGTACAAATTTTTGTTAAACTTTCTAAAACGTACATATGAACAATTTCAAATTTAGCAAGGTGGTTTAGTATCACAACTTGTATGTAATATGCGACTGTCAACCCTGTTGGACAGCTACGTCCTGTTTGGGACTTGGCCAATATAAAAATGAGTCTTAACACTTGATAGAATGAATAAAATCTCACGTTCACACTGACTTGATAAAGTAGAGCTTAAAGCACAGGGACTTGCTCCCCTCTATCGTCAATGTGCGTGTTTTTTTTTTCGTACCGCACATTGACTCTAACAAAATATTGATAGAGGGGAGCAAGTCCACGTGGTTTTTTTTTCGTACCGCACATTGAATCTAACAAAATATTGATAGAGGGAAGCAAGTCCCTGTGCTTAAAGTCAAATTTGACTGCAATTTTAACTTTAAGAGTGGTGCAAGTGGACCAAAGTGTCTTTGTTGTCAGTCTGAAACAGCCCCCAGACTTATTTCATGGTTTGACAGTCACCGCTTGCAGTTCATCTTCTAGTGACCTGTAATCTCGTAATTCAAAGGTACCGATACCTCCATCGAACATTTTTCTTCCCGGCGATGAAATAAGTCTGGGGTGTATTTTAATCAGACTGCTTTGTTGTACTCTAAACAATGCTAAAACTGTCAATAAGTTAAACACAAGATTGCTTTAAATATTTACAATTTGATGATATTTGCTACCAACTGCAAGACATATATGAAAAACAAAGTTCTCCATTACTAGTAATTTATAGACAAGTGAAATTCTTTAGACGAAGCTCAAAATTGAAGGATATGGGAGGCAAATTCAAGAGTGGATGAGCATATTCACAGGTAGCAGAAGGCAACTTGAGGGAGGAGGAGAACAACCCATAAATAGCATGACTATGTGGTGAACTCTATCAATGTAAAAAGACAGGTAAAGTACATTGGACATTGTATTTAAAATAATAGTTAGATTGTATATCTATACACATGTATGACAGGCAAGTAATGCACAGAGTTGGACATTACAGTGACTTATACAAATTAGTAATTGCTATATACATGTATATACTTTGATTTTTTTATTTAAATGTCATTTCTCAATCAGTTTCCTGTACTGAAATTAGCATTCATTTAGGCTTAAGCCATAATGTCTAGCACATGTAGCATGGGGAAACCATGTACTTCAATCAGTATATTCTCTGGTATTGTTTTATCATTTTTCTCCTAGAACTTTATCATCATGGTACCTATACAATCAAAGTAAGAATAACCAGACATCATCTAAGTACTGCAAGACCTTACAATTAGACATCATCAGTATTCCCTACAATCTGCTCCATGTTTTGAATATTTCTAAACATTGACACACCACACACGGTCTCCATCATGTCCCCAATTTTAGAGAAGCCCATTTTTTCAAAGAAGCCCACTGCTCCTCCAGCACTCTGGACCCTGATTGGTCTTTTCTTATCATGGGCTCTGACGTCCTTTATTGCCTCTTCTAACAAAAGCTTACCAATACCACCTCTCTGGAAGTCTATCTTAACAAAGAGGAAGGTGATCAGGTTATAAAAGTCATCATCAAAACTGTTAGCAGGTGTTGTCATGCTCAGGTCACTCAACTGGTAACTTATGCATCCTATGTGGGTTGTTTTAGAATAGTGTTTCTCATACACAAAGATCACTTTATTGTTTTCAGGGACATCAAACACTTCCCTACAAACATCCCTAGATAGCTTCCTAAACTTTGCTCTGGTGGAGTTGGTTCTTGGCTCACTCTGTATTACAATTTCTACAAAATAAGTTAAAACCATTCTAACTATAGGGTAACATGTAAATTTCTATACAAACATTTGTTTATGTTTTTCCTGAGGGTATTCACAAGCCAGGTCTTCAGACTAGTCTGACATGAATTGCTGTCTTCACTCAAGAAATTTTACGGAAGACATCATGCTCTTATAGACAAATATTGGATTTTGATCTCTCAGATGAGTGCAGATGTTGGTTTTTCATAGGGTTTTGTTTTGTCTTCTTTTACTGGATTTGACACGCTGAATTGACTATAATATAAATAAAGTCTATTGGCAGTGCTACAGCAAGCAGGAGCTGCTTACTCTTCAGGAGCACCTGAGTTCACTCTTGTTTCGACTGGAGTTCGCATTGTTGATATTCAGTTATGTTGTGTTTCAATGTTTTTTCCCCTTCTTGTTGGTGTTTACTGGTCAGTGGCGGATCCAGAAATTCTGAAAGGAGTGGGCCCACTGACTGGCCTAAGAGGGGGGCTGCTTTGGTCACGCTTCAATGATTTCCTATATATTCAACCAAAGTTTTCCACCAAAAGGGGGGCCAAGGCCCCCCATGGATCCGCCTATGCTGGTTTTGTCTCTGCCCTTTCGCACTCATGACATTCGGATGACCCATTGGTACCTCTGCTTCTTACATGTACCAATAAATACTTTTTTGTCAATGAAATTGATGATTGTAAAATTCAAAATTGTTTAAAATTCCTAGATCATTATCCTTGGTGCTGGATTTGGCTTTCCCGTTTGCATTTTTTTGGATTTAAACCTTCCAATGTTTTGATTCAAGTGCTGCTGATGAAAGGTAACTCCTTGAAATACATGTATGCATATACAGCATAATTAAATTACCCATTTTTATATTTGTATCAAGCAAAACTTGATGACTAGTCCAAATTAAAAAGTCAACATATGTTTAATTGAGACTTGTAAAGAGCTTTTTGAGATGAACATGTAAACAAACAAGAGTTTTTTTTTTTCTCCAGCTGCAATAGTTTTCATTCTATATGGCTAAAACATAAACAAGAGGCTCCCAGGAGCCTGAATCACTCACCTGATCTCTTATGCTAAAGCTTCTTACCTAGTGTGCAACATGGTCTACATGTACTTGGCAAGAAACATAAAAGAAACTAGTTAGGATAAAAAACACTTAAAATCAAAAATACAAAGTAACAAAGCTTTCCATTTGAAAAAAAAAAGTTAAAATTGATTGAAAACAGTTAAAGGGGGATAACTATTAAAAGGTTGATCTGACAGTTTTGACCCTGAAATCATTTTTGTAGATCTCAATTAGCTGAACAATTTTGCAATGCTTACTTTTCCTCTAATTCTTATGGGTTTTAAGATATAGTTCAAAAACTGTGAAAATAGTCAATTTTGACGATTAAGGGGAAATAACCCCAATAAGGAGTTGTCCCACAACTTCGACTCAATGGAGAGTTTTGTAGAGCTGTTGATGCTGAAGAGGGAAGGTTGTTTCATATTTTCTTTATCTCTTATACTTTTTGAGCTATAAGCCAAAAACTATGGTTTGATCAACCTAGTTCTATTTTTAGCAACCTCAGCCATGTTGGTTGGTCGGCATGCATAAATTTCACAAACTTGATAGAGGATATCCTAAAGATCAAGTGTACAAATTTTGAATGTTATATGCAGTATTTGCTGTACATATACTGAAAAAAACAATCTTAGTTTAAGCCATTTTGAGGTAAACGTATTTGAGAACCTTAACAATAAACTAGAGGCTCCCAGGAGCCTGAATCGCTCACCTGATCTCTTATGCTAAAGCCTCTTACCTAGTGTGCAACATGGTCTACATGTACTTGGTAAGTAATATTAAAGAAACTAGTTAGGATAGAAAACCCTTTTTAAGACCAAGAATACAAGGTTACAAAGCTTTCCATTTGAAAAAAAAAACAAAAACAAACATATTAAGTTGAAATTGATTGAAAACACTTAAAAGGATGATCTGACATTTTGACCCTGAAATCATTTTTGAAGATCTTACTTAATGAGCTGAACAATTTTGCAATGCTAACTATTCCTCTAACTCTTATGGCTTTTAAGATTAAGTCCAAAAACTGTGAAAATGGTCAATTTCATCGATTAAGGGGAAATAACTCCTATAAGGAGTTGTGGTCTCATTAACCTCTTCCGGGTCAATTGGTCCCTCCCTCAAATAGTCCATTAAAAATAAAAAGTGCAGTGTTATTGTTTGTAATTGTCAAAGTTTTATTGGATTAACAAGGTAATCATGTGTACAATCAAATCAAACCTAAAGATTCACTCATTTTAAATATCCTTGATTCATTTTTGACAAGTGTATGAATTTTGTTTACACGGCTGTGTGAAAAGGCTCCATGTGGAAGACCGGAAAGCATGGTAAAAGGGGTATTTTGAGCATTTTGTAAACAATCCAACTTTGCGAAAAAAGTAATCCTTGATGGTGAAGGTTTTATACCAGCATTAGACAGCAAACTTTATTAGCTTCGCAATGATATATAACATGTGTACCATCTTACCCGTATTTGTTCAAGCAAAAATTTAGAAAATGCAGATTTTAAGCTGAAAATGAATGTGAACGTCAAAAGGGTTATTTGAGACCCGTCCCACAACTTTGACTCAATGGAGAGTTTCCTAGAGCTTTTGATGCTTGAAGAAGGAAGAATGCTTCAAATTTTCTCTATCTCTTATACTTTTTGAGCTATAAGCTAAAAACTATGGTCCAACCCCCCCTGTTCTATTTTTAGTAACAGCGGCCATGTTGGTTGGTCGACGTTCACAAATTTCACAAACTTGGTAAAGAACATCCTAAAGATCAAGTGTACAAAGTTTCAAAACAATCCCATCAGTGGTTTCAGAGAAGAAGATTTTTAAAAATCAGTTAAAATTGATAGAAAAATCAGTTAAAGGAGGATAACTCTTAAATGGTTCATCTGACAATTTTGACCCTGTTATCAATTTTGTAGCTCTCAATGAGCTAAAATATTTTGTAATGCTAACTTTTCTTCTACCACTTACGGTTTTCAAAATAAAGCGCAAAAACTGTGAAAATAGTCAATTTTGACAATTAAGGGGAAATAACTCCTATAAGAAGTCGTCCAACAACTTTGACTCAATGGAGAGTTTCATAGAGCTTTTGATGTTGCTTCAGATTTTCTCTATCTCTTATTTTTGAGATATAAGCTAAAAACTATGGTCTGACCCCGCTGTTCTATTTTTAGCAACGGCGGCCATGTTGGTTGGTCAGCATGCACAAATTTCACAAACTTGATAGAGGACATCCTAAGGATCAAATGTACAAAGTTTGAAAGCAATCTCTTCAGTGGTTTCAGAGAAGAAGATCTTTGAATAAAAGTTAACGGAAGACGGACGCCTAATGATGACAATAGCTCACATGACCCTTCGGGTCAGGTGAGGTAAAAATATTAATATAGATAGATAAGACATTAATATATCTAGGTCCTGCTAGGGTTTATTTTTGAATTTTATATGCAGTCTTTGCTGTACATATACTGAAAAAACAATCTTAGTTTAAGCCATTTTGAGGTAAACGTATTTGAGAACCTTAACAATAAACTAGAGGCTCCCAGGAGCCTGAATCGCTCACCTGATCTCTTATGCTAAAGCCTCTTACCTAGTGTGCAACATGGTCTACATGTACTTGGTAAGTAATATTAAAGAAACTAGTTAGGATAGAAAACCCTTTTTAAGACCAAGAATACAAAGTTACAAAGCTTTCCATTTGAGAAAAAAAAAACAAAAACAAACATATTAAGTTGAAATTGATTGAAAACACTTAAAAGGATGATCTGACATTTTGACCCTGAAATCATTTTTGAAGATCTTACTTAATGAGCTGAACAATTTTGCAATGCTAACTATTCCTCTAACTCTAGTTGAAATTGATTGAAAACACTTAAAAGGATGATCTGACATTTTGACCCTGAAATCATTTTTGAAGATCTTACTTAATGAGCTGAACAATTTTGCAATGCTAACTATTCCTCTAACTCTTATGGCTTTTAAGATTAAGTCCAAAAACTGTGAAAATGGTCAATTTCACCGATTAAGTGGAAATAGGGGAAATAACTCCTATAAGGAGTTGTGGTCTCATTAACCCCTTCCGGGTCAATTGGTCCCTCCCTCAAATAGTCCATTAAAAATAAAAAGTGCAGTGTTATTGTTTGTAATTGTCAAAGTTTTATTGGATTAACAAGGGAATCATGTCTACAATCAAATCAAACCTAAAGATTCACTCATTTTAAATATCCTTGATTCATTTTTGACAAGTGTATGAATTTTGTTTACACGGCTGTGTGAAAAGGCTCCATGTGGAAGACCGGAAAGCATGGTAAAAGGGGTATTTTGAGCATTTTGTAAACAATCCAACTTTGCGAAAAAAGTAATCCTTGATGGTGAAGGTTTTATACCAGCATTAGACAGCAAACTTTATTAGCTTCGCAATGATATATAACATGTGTACCATCTTACCCATATTTGTTCAAGCAAAAATTTAGAAAATGCAGATTTTAAGCTGAAAATGAATGTAAACATGAAAAGGGTTATTTGAGACCTTAAGAATACAGCCTATTTGTGTCTTCTGTAGGCTATCCTGGTAGTTTAACAATGGTATCCCCTTAGCAACCATTGTATTTTTTGCTTTTTGTCACTGTATTTACCCTCATACAGGAATAGAAATATTGTTTGATGCATATTTTTTTCCAAACCTCACTTTTAAACAGAATTTAGGCTCGAACGATTGAAAATAGAGAGATTTTTTTGCTCGCAACACGACAAAATGTTGATTATTTCATATGCTGATGCCTGTTTTATTTTTTCATAGAGTTGTCTGCCCTTAGACCACTTATAATAAAGTCACTGCAATGTTATTCTACCTATAAAAAAGGTTTAATTGTGAGAAAGTGAATAGAGTAAAGTCTTTGCCATTTAACATAGAAAATTTTATGCGACGTCAACTTTTTAAGGTTTTATCGTGGTACACCCCTATTTCAAATGCCCATAAAATCAAAACCGCAGAACTCCTTGGCTTGCATGAGGTCTTAATAAATTCAAAAAAATCTTCCTCATTTTATTTTCATATTCAAATATGATTATCTGGTGCATTGTGTTATTTTAATTAAGGTCTCATTAACCTCTTCCGGGTCAATTGGTCCCTCCCTCAAATAGTCCATTAAAAATAAAAAGTGCAGTGTTATTGTTTGTAATTGTCAAAGTTTTATTGGATTAACAAGGGAATCATGTCTACAATCAAATCAAACCTAAAGATTCACTCATTTTAAATATCCTTGATTCATTTTTGACAAGTGTATGAATTTTGTTTACACGGCTGTGTGAAAAGGCTCCATGTGGAAGACCGGAAAGCATGGTAAAAGGGGTATTTTGAGCATTTTGTAAACAATCCAACTTTGCGAAAAAAGTAATCCTTGATGGTGAAGGTTTTATACCAGCATTAGACAGCAAACTTTATTAGCTTTGCAATGATATATAGCATGTGTACCATCTTACCCGTATTTGTTCAAGCAAAAATTTAGAAAATGCAGATTTTAAGCTGAAAATGAATGTGAACGTCAAAAGGGTTATTTGAGACCCGTCCCACAACTTTGACTCAATGGAGAGTTTCCTAGAGCTTTTGATGCTTGAAGAAGGAAGAATGCTTCAAATTTTCTCTATCTCTTATACTTTTTGAGCTATAAGCTAAAAACTATGGTCCAACCCCCCTGTTCTATTTTTATTAACGGCGGCCATGTTGGTTGGTCGACGTTCACAAATTTCACAAACTTGGTAAAGGACATCCTAAAGGTCAAGTGTACAAAGTTTCAAAACAATCCCATCAGTGGTTTCAGAGAAGAAGATTTTTAAAAATCAGTAACAAGAGGCTCCCAGGAGCCTGAATCGCTCACCTGGTCTTGATGTCAACCCTATAAAGAACTTTGTAGAGCTAAATAAGCTGAACATTTAAGCAAGCAACAGCTTTTCTCTTTCAGCAATAGTTTATATTCTGTAGGCCAAAAATGTGCAAAATGTTATTTATATTAGAGCCATCTGAACACTTTTACTCTATAGAGACTTTCGTTAAGAGCTTAATGAACTGAACATTTAAGCAAGCAACCACTTTTCTTTATCTGCTATAGTTTTCATTATATAAGCCAAAAACATGAAAACACGTAAATTTAGGGGCTGTAACCCCTATAAGGGGTCATCTGACAACTTTGACCCTATGAAGACTTTTGTAGAGCTAAATGAGCTGAACATTTAAGCAAGCAACAGCTTTTCTCTATTTGCAATAGTTTTCATTCTATAGGCCAAAAACACTATTTTTCGCCTTTAAGGGGCTGTAACCCCTATAAGGGGTCATCTGACATCTTCGACCCTATGAAGACTTTTGTAGAGCTTAATTAGCTGAACATTTAAGCAAGCAACAGCTTTTCTCTATCTGCAATAGTTTTCATTCTATAGGCCAAAAAAACGATTTTTCACCTTTAAGGGGCTGTAACCCCTATAAGGGGTTATCTAACAACTTCAACTCTATGAAGACTTTTATAGAGCTAAATGAGCTGAACATTTAAGCAAGCAACAGCTTTTCTCTTTCTGCAATAGTTTTCATTCTATAGGCCAAAAAAACAATTTTTCACCTTTAAGGGGCTGTAACCCCTATAAGGGGTCATCTAACAACTTCGACCCTATGAAGACTTTTATAGAGCTTAATGAGCTGAACATTTAAGCAAGCAACAGCTTTTCTCTATCTGCAATAGTTTTCATTCTATAGGCCAAAAACACTATTTTTCACCTTAAAAGGGCTGTAACCCCTATAAGGGGTCATCTGACAACTTTGACTCTATAAACACTTTAATAGATCTAAATGAGCTGAACATTTAAGCAAGCAACAGCTTTTCTCTATCTGCAATAGTTTTCATTCTATAGGCCAAAAAAACGATTTTTCACCTTTAAGGGGCTGTAACCCCTATAAGGGGTCATCTAACAACTTCGACCCTATGAAGACTTTTATAGAGCTTAATGAGCTGAACATTTAAGCAAGCAGCAGCTTTTCTCTATCTGCAATAGTTTTCATTCTATAGGCCAAAAACACTATTTTTCGCCTTTAAGGGGCTGTAACCCCTATAAGGGGTCATCTGACAACTTTGACCCTATGAAGACTTTTGTAGAGCTAAATGAGCTGAACATTTAAGCAAGCAACAGCTTTTCTCTATTTGCAATAGTTTTCATTCTATAGGCCAAAAACACTATTTTTCGCCTTTAAGGGGCTGTAACCCCTATAAGGGGTCATCTGACAACTTTGACCCTATGGAGACTTTTGTAGAGCTAAATGAGCTGAACATTTAAGCAAGCAACAGCTTTTCTCTATCTGCAATAGTTTTCATTCTATAAGCCAAAATCATGAAAAACCCCTATTTTTCACCTTTAAAGGGCTGTAACCCCTGTAAGGGATCATCTGACAACTTCGACCAAATGGAGACTTCCGTAGAACTTTTGATCCTGAAGCAGTAGGGTGGCATCAGATTTCATCTATCTCTTATACTTTTTGATTTACAAGCCAAAAACAGTAGTCTGACCCCCCTGGTCTATTTTTAGTAACGGTGGCCATGTTTTTTGGCGGATCAAAAATCGAAACACAAGTTTGGTGCAGGACACCCTAAGGATCATTCATACCAAGTTTCATTAAATTCTGTTCAGTAGTTTCAGAGGAGAAGATTTTTGAAAATTGTTAACAGACGACGACAGACGACAGACGACAGACGACGACAGACGACAGACGACAGACGACGACGGACGCCAAGTGATGGCAATAGCTCACATGGACCTTCGGTCCAGGTGAGCTAAAAATTGATAGAAAAATCAGTTAAAGGAGGATAACTCTTAAACAGTTGATCTGACAATTTTGACCCTGAAATCATTTTTGTAGATCTCAATGAGCTGAACAATTTTGCAATGCTAAATTTTCCTCTAGCACTTACAGTTTTCAAGATAAAGTCCAAAAACTGTGAAAATGGTCAATTTTGACGATTAAGGGGAAATAACCCCAATAAGGAGTCGTCCCACGACTTTGACTCAATGAAGAGTTTTGTAGAGCTTTTGATGCTGAAGAAGGACGGTTGCTTCGGATTTTCTCTATCTCTTTTACTTTTTGAGCTATAAGCTAAAAACTATGGTCTGACCCCGCTGTTCTATTTTTAGTAGTGGCGGCCATGTTGGTTGGTCGACATTCACAAATTTCACAAACTTGGTAGAGGACATCCTAAAGATCAATTGTACAAAGTTTCAAAGCAATCCCATTGGTGGTTTCAGAGAAGAAGATGTTTGAGTTGAAGAAAAGTTCATGGACGGACGGAAGACGGACGCTTAACGATGACAATAGCATTTTTGTAGATCTCAATGAGCTGAACAATTTTGCAATGCTAACTTTTCCTCTAGCACTTACAGTTTTCAAGATAAAGTCCAAAAACTGTGAAAATGGTCAATTTTGATGATTAAGGGGAAATAACCCCAATAAGGAGTCGTCCCACGACTTTGACTCAAAGAAGAGTTTTGTAGAGCTTTTGATGCTGAAGAAGGAAGGTTGCTTCGGATTTTCTCTATCTCTTTTACTTTTTGAGCTATAAGCTAAAAACTATGGTCTGACCCGCTGTTCTATTTTTAGTAGTGGCAGCCATGTGGTTGGTCGACGTTCACAAATTTCACAAACTTGGTAGAGGACATCCTAAAGATCAATTGTACAAAGATTCAAAGCAATCCCATTGGTGGTTTCAGAGAAGAAGATGTTTGAAGAAAAGTTCACGGACGGACGGACGACGGACACTTAACGATGACAATAGCTCACCTGACCCTTTGGGTCAGGTGAGCTAAAAACCTCATATTGAAGCCATATACCAAATTTCAAGTCACTGTGATATGTAGTTGCTGAGGAAAATGTTAGGAAAATTTTCAACAATTGACCATTAATGTCATGAATGTTGAAAATTGACTAAGTCCATAAACAGGAAGTAAATACCTGACAGACCTAATATTAAAACAAGGGATAAAGGACTTCATACTAAAGCCATATACCAAATTTCAAGTCACTTTGATATGTTATTGCTGAGAAAAATGATACAACAATTTTTAACAATTGACAAGTAAAGTGAAATGCACTTTTTCGTCCACTGTCCTGCCTACAATATATTTAGACAAGAGCTTACTCAAAAGGTCAAAAATGTTCATAAAGATTTCAATTCTATAACTGAAAACAAAATGTCTTTTATATTGAACAGCAACTCTTTAATAATAATCAAAGCAGTAATTGAGTATATCAAAAAATGTCAAGGGTTAAATTAACCAAAACATTTTGAATATGTACTTTTCTCTTAGTCACTACCTCTCCAGGTATATAGTTCTTAATTTTCTTTTATTTTTATTTACCGACTGTGGTGAATTGGTGTAGAGTTGCATCAAGACCCAGTTTCTACTGTTTGCGTTATGTCTCATTCTTATGTCATTATGTATGTGTTATAACCATTTATTGTAAATGTGTTTCACAAATAAATATGATAAATTATAATATGTTGAAAATTCACCAAGTTGGTAAAAAGGAAGTAGATGTCCAACAGACCTAATTTCGATACTCATGATAAATGACCTATACCAAATTTCAAGTCACTGTGATATGTAGTATAACATATACCTCTGCTTCTTGCTAGGAAAACTGTTACTAAAGATATGTTGCTGACGGACGTAGGTAAACCAGTATAACCCTTCTTCTTTGAAGTTGGGGTATGATTATATTCGAGAGTAGTCCAAATAATTATGCCGTCTTGGAAGCCTTTTATAATTTTTGACGTTTGGCTGTTTGGCTTCCTGCGACTAGTCCAAATAATTATGCCGTCTTGGAAGCCTTTTATATTTTTTGACGTTTGGCTTCCTGTCTCTGGGGATCTAAAAAAAATCCAAATGATAAAAAAACTCAGAAAGACGTCATGATTATCTGGACTAATTCGAGAGCTTTTCTGGCACTGCCATCTCATATTTCAGTTATTTTTTCTAATGACAGTCATGAGTCATGACAGTATTAATGTTTTACATTCAATTTGTCATCGTAAATGTTGCATGATGAATGACATAGATTTATTTCGATTAAATATCAACATACATTCTACACACATTTATACATATATATGGTGTGAAACACCACAATGAGCATATAATGTATCCATATGTTATCTTTGATGGCATTATAGTAAAAAGACAGGTGTCATGACACACGTGGAAAGTTTCTTTTTGCTTGTTTCTACGTTGAATAAAATAGTTACACACCCTTTTTAGACATAATTCTTATTCAAAACTTGGTACAGCTTCATTTTCTTGATTTTTTCAAAGCTGGTTTACTATTTAGTTTTCTTTTCTCGTAAACCAGTATAACCGGATATTAAAAATAATCTATACAAAAAAGTTAAACCTTAGATATGATTCTTTACTTAATGAAAAGACAATCACAAATGAAATAATGAAGTCAAAACTTTGTTAGCAATACCAAATTACAATATGCTATAAATTATTTTATCTGCTTCATTCAGAGATTTTGTCACTATGGTTACTTCACATAATTTCACAGGAATTGATGATGTCATACAACTATGTGTTTTCTGATATCCATCCGCGTTTTAGAGAATACTTTTGCCTTTGCAATCAATAAAAGGTTTTCTGCTCATAAATCGAATACAATAATGTTAACACTTTCAATAAAAATTCTTAATGAAAAAGATTTAGACTTTTTTAAATTTGAAAATAAAGATAAAAAATGCGCACTATTCTACGCGGATCTACATAAATTCAGATAACCGTTTTATCTACATGTCGGAATTTGACAGATTCAACCAAATGATCTGACGACGATGAGCACAGAAATAGAGCCCCATATAACCAAAAAATATGAAATTAAGAAACGTCTTGGGAAAGGGGTCAGTATAGATAATATATCTCGTCCTTAAGGTGTGTTTGTATCATAAATTACCTGTCCAATTTTCTGTAAAAAGATAAAGAATTTAAAAAAATGTGTCGGAACTCGCATCGCTCTTTGAGCAGATTCGTTAAGCGTCAACTGATCATTCTCAATAAATATTTTCCCCAGAGACGTAGAAGGCCAAACGTCAACAATTGATAACAAAAAGCTTCCAAGGTGGCATAATTATTTGGACCACAGATGGCTGTTGTCCATCTTAGTGGCTCTTGATGATCTTTTAGTTGTGTAGACTTTATATTGTAATTTTATGTAAATCATTAATGAAATATCAAAATATTAGTTATAACCTACTACATTTTACCTTGTGCCTGTTAATTCATTGGACTTCAGGAAAAAACGAGGCGTTTTGCAGATTATTTGGAAGAAGATGTATCCCAGTGGTAGTGCTTTTGTTTACATCACAGTCTAGTTTCTAGTTACAAGGATCATTATAACTTTCAACACTTCTATCACCAGTTATATTGGTTAATCAAATGGGGTCAGGTCATTACTTTGACAACCCATTACTCCAACAGCCCATTATTGAATATTCAGACAACTCATAACTCTGACAGCCCATTACTCCGACAATGACATAGAGATATTAGTTATATTTTATTCCTACAAAGAGGTACAAATGTGTCATCCTTCGACAGCAACAATTCCAAAAAAAGCATGCCATCCAACCTCCAATGTTATTGAAGTGTGTCATATATCAGCTATGTTTGTGAAGAAAAATTGCTGGAAGTATGTTCACAAGGTGATATCTGTGTAAACGGTAGTTAAACCCCAACAGCACAACAACCATGACGACAGTTCATTCTTAGGTCTACCTAGCTTCTCATACATTCCCAAGCAGTGGCGGATCCAGGATTTAAGTTAGGGGGTGTGAACCCTATTTCCGATTTTTTTAGTGTTTTTTTACGTGGTTTTCATGCATTAAAACATAATTTTTGCCAGTTTTAGGAGGGGGCACACTCCATCTGAATCTGCGCCTGCCAAGTTATACATTGTACTTGTATCTTAATAACTGTGACATTTGGCCTAATTTTCCACAGAAATGTTTTCTATTTTGCAAAAAATATGCTTATTTTCAAAGAATATCCTATGGAAGAAGTATCTATAGGCATATTAAAAATGTATTTGACTTTATTATTGACCTCTTGTTAGATTCTTTGTTATTTAACTTAGATTCCCAAGAAACATGTAAAAGTAACAACCCAACATATAGTGCTCAATAAAACAGGGAACCAAGATATTATCTATATTTTCTTAAACAATTTAGGCCAGGATGCACATGGTCCTTTTTCCATTATCAAAAATTTGTTCAGACAATGTTTCACCGAAACATCAGTTAACATTAATTTAAAGTAAGCCATGTCAGTAAGCACCATCAGAATTATAAATCCCTTGTTAATTATTTATCCATTCATAAGTAATATTATAAACATTCAGGTGGGATTGGGGGGGATACACCGGAACTCTAAACTATTGCTTAAGTACCACTAAAAGTTTTCAGCATCCAAAACCGGAGATCCAAAATCCCGACCAATACATGCTAGGACGAAACTAATGGAGCAACCATTTGATTTTTCTGTTATGTAATTAGGGGCTGAAATCGAAACTTTTTTATTTTTGGTCCAATTTTGAAAAAAAAAATTGTAAGTTTATTCTTGTCAAGCATGTCAAGTAGTGAATCCAAATTTGAGAATAAATTTTTGTGACAATCCCCTTTTTCATCAATTATGTAATTAGGGGCCAAAAGGGGCCGTAATTGAAAATTTTAATTTCTGGTCCGATTTTGGACATTTTTAATTGCAAGTTTATTCTTGTGATATATTTTTGTGTCCCCTTTTTTACTGTCATGTTTTAAGGGGCCAAAATCTTAACTTTTTTATTTGATGAATTTTCTGGTCCAATTTCAAAAGAATTGTTTTGCTAGTTCATCCTAGCCTAGGATTCAATCAATTGATTCCAAATTTACGAATGAATTCTTGCCATCCCCACCTTTTTATGCTCATTACCATGTTTCCTAAGGGGCCGTAATCATAATTTCTTTAAATTTTTGGTTCAATTTTTATTTTTTTTACCCAAACATTATTCTTTTCAAGAATAGAATACAAAATTGAAAATTCATATTTTCATCTCCTGGGTCGAAAGTCCATCAGAGAAGCATGTGTCAAAAACCTTTGAAAGTCCACCATAGGCTGCATGTGTCCAGAGCAATAGACTATCCATATTGGGCCTAAAACATACAGGGTTCGACATGTTGCGGTCGTATCATGCTGCACTCAGCGAAGCTTTTTTATTGGTAATAAAAAGATTGCACACATGTTATTATTATAAATCATTGAACAACTCAAGAGTATCCTATTCATCCTTTACAGTCGACAGCTAAGGTTATTATTAATATTTGATATGATTACATGTATATTTACATGTACATATACATGTATATAGTAGACTGCAGTAACATGTTCATGTACCTAAAGGCATCTAATGAAACTTCATGATCATTTAAATTTGTCATCTTTATAAAATGTATTTATAGGCCTATGGTATCGTGTGGAAAGCCATTGACAGAAGAACTGGTGAAGTGGTGGCTGTCAAGAAGATTTTCGATGCATTTAGAAACCAGACAGATGCACAGGTTTGACTTACTCACTGCTATAATTCTGCAAAAAGAAATTCCAAATAATGAAAGTTCATTCGTGTAGGTCTTGGGACATAAAATACATGTCATCAATCTTCCAGAGTTGACATTATTCTACCACCTTTCCCATGATTGAAACAAATGTCAGAATAATATATCTTGAATATATCTTGATATAATTAAAAAAAAAAAAACAATGACATACAAATGCAATTGTATATCAATTGCAAGCATTTACAAACCTTTTTATGTGCTATGTTATATAATTACATTTTATCATTATTTTTATTCTTTTAATAGAGAACATTCAGAGAAATTATGTTTCTCCAAGAGTTTGGTGATCATGCCAACATTATCAAACTTCACAATGTAATCAAGGCAGAGAATGACAAGGACATTTATCTGGTGTTTGAATTTATGGGTAAGTTATATTTATGCATGTGATGTTGCACCCTTTAAACAGGACATTTATGGTACTGATTATAATATCAAGATTTACCCTTATCTATTTAGATTTTGTCATGTTATTTCCTTGAACAAAAAAAAAAGACAATTTATAAAGAAATAGATATTCCCTGTTTTGGTTAAAAAAGACCTTTTAAAAACATCCAAAATGACTTCTATAAATATATATGTATCCACACTACAATTTGAGTATGCTTTTAAACTTAGTGAAATACCTCTTTTTCTTATTCTAGAGACGGATCTCCATAATGTTATAAAGAGAGGAAATATATTAAAAGATGTTCATAAAAGATATATTATGTACCAGCTATTGAAGGCAACCAAATATTTACACAGTGGCAATGTCATACACAGAGATCACAAGGTAATTTTATACTCACTTACAAACAGAATCATGCAAAAGTCTTGTTGGAATTTGAAAAAGCTTATAAATGGTTCTGACCAAAATATATGTTTTCTAAGTTAAAGTGTTTACCACATATACATGTAGTGCTGTCAACCAAAAGTTTGCAATATGTAATTTGGAATTACACCTGTTGGATTTTTAAGGCAGACCTAATTAATTATTATCATGTTTGAAGCAAGATATCTAGTGCATGTTGTAAAACTAACTTTTTTTTGTTTTGTAGCCATCTAATATACTGTTAGACAGTGAATGTGTTGTAAAGGTGTGTGATTTTGGTTTGGCAAGGTCATTGTCACAAATTGGTGTCGATGCCGAAACTGGTGATCCTAATTTGACAGAATATGTAGCTACACGATGGTACAGAGCCCCAGAAATATTACTTGCTTCACATAGGTATGTACTAGTATTTTTGCATGTGGACAGCAGTTTAGCATCAAAGTACAACTAATGAAGACCAGGATGTTGTTTTAAAGTGTTCACTAAGTAACATGCTTGTTATCCCAAGTAAATTAAATGGGCTAATGTGCATGCTAGGCTAACAATGGTTTTATTAAACAGCACTCAGGAGTCTTAATTCAGTATTAGTTTTGTTTGGATACTAAAAATGGTGAATGTTTGTTGGGGACAGGTGCAAATGATAATCAGAGCATTTGATAATTGGTATGCAGCATCAGCAAGGTGTTCCAAATAATGGGATTTGTTATCAGTTCATTTTTAGCTCACCTGACCCGAAGGGTCATGTGAGCTATTGTCATCGTTAAGCGTCCGTCGTCCGTCCGTTAACTTTTCTTCAAAGATCTTCTTCTCTGAAACACTGAAGGGATTGCATTGATACTTGGTATACATGATCTGTAGGATGTCCTCTACCAAGTTTGTGAATTATATACATGTCGATCAACCAAGATGGCCGCCGTTGCTAAAAATAGAACAGGGGGGTCAGACCATTGTTTTTGGCTTATAACTCAAAAAGTATAAGAGATAGAGAAAATCTGAAGCAACTTTCCTTGTTCAGCATCAAAAGCTCTACGAATCTCTCCATTGAGTCGAAGTTGTGAAACGACTCCTTATAGGAGTTAATGCCCTTTAATCATCAAAATTGACCATTTTTGCAGTTTTTGGACTATAACCTAAAAACCGTTAGAGCTAGAGGAAAAGTTAGCATTGCAGAATTGTTAAGCTCATTGAGATCTACAAAAATGATTTCAGGGTCTAAATTGTCAGATCAGCCGTTTAAGAGTTATTCCCCTTTAACTGTTTTTTTTCCATGAATTTACACTGATTTTCAAAAATCTTCTTCTCTTAAACCACTGAAGGGAATGCATTGATACTTGGTATACTTGATCTTTAGGATGTCCTCTACCACGTTTGTGAATTATATACACGTCGACCAACCAACATGGCCGCCGTTGCTAAAAATAGAACAGGGGGGGTCAAACCATTGTTTTTGGCTTAAAACTCAAAAAGTATAAGAGATAAAGAAAATTGGAAGCAAATTTTTTTGTTCAGCATCAAAAGGTCCTTACAGTAGTTATTGCCCTTTAACTGTGTTTTCTATTAATTTAAACTGATTTCCAAAAATCTTCTCTGAAACCACTGAAAGGATTGTTTTGCAACTTTGTATACTTGAAGGTTTGTGAAATTTATTCAAACTTTGGCATAAGAGATCAGGTGAGCGATTCAGGCTCCTGGGAGCCTCTAGTCTCATTTACTTCCTTGCAATGTTATCTAGTTCTCGCGAGATGAGACTATTTTGCGTATCACACTATTCCAATTTCAAGAAATTTGATTGGCTGTCCGCGCGTAACACAGCAGTTAGATACAAATCTTGTGGAAAGGGTGCTTACTTTTGTTTAAACACCTGTTGATCTTGCTTGCATAAAAAGAAATACAAAAGTATATCAAAAAATGCATAAAAAGTTTTTTTATGTTAAAAAGTCAACTTTATAAAAAATTAATCAAATTTTTTTATAAAAAAGATGGTATTTTTTTATTTGACTACTTTTTTAAAAAATACGCATAGGATGATTTCCTATGAGTTAAAATTAAATGAGTAATTTTGGCCAATTATTTCAAGTTAGACAGTTAGAGAAAAAGGTTTGACAACTACAAGCCATCAGATACGGATTTTATCACACTCGTTAGATATTTGTCAAAGGAAACTTGCAAATGCTCGCTTCCTCATTTCGCAAATATCTAACTCGATATGATAAAAATCCGTATCTCATTACTTATAGCTGTGAATCCTATATATATCTTTTTTTTTTTAAATAGAGTAGCCTTTCCTGTAATTCTACTTTTATCAAAATTTTGAAAAAATGTTCAAAATATTGAAAATAAATGTTTAAATTGTCTTGAGTTTGGACTTGCAAGTCAAAATTGTAAAAAAATGTTATGATTATTTCAAAATAATTGAAATTTATTTAATTGTTGTTAGATATACGAAGGGAGTAGATATGTGGAGTTTAGGTTGTATCCTAGGAGAGATGCTGGCTGGTAAACCATTGTTTCCAGGTTCATCTACCATCAACCAGATAGAAAAAATCATGACCTATATAGCTGAACCTTCAAGAGAAGGTATGAAAATCATAGGCAGCACAAATACCATATAGTGGGAAATTTTCGTGAGGTTACAATTTTGGGTTATTCACAATGTCAGAAGAATCGCTCAAATAAAAGGACGCTAAATTTTACATACAATATATGATTCACACATTAGATTCTGAAAATGTGAAATATTAAGACTTCTAAAATTAAGCCTTCCCTTTTTGGAAAAAAATTACAAAATTTGCAACTTGCTAAAATTTCCCACTATTCGGTAGCAAATAGAATGTCAATTACTTCTAGTAAAATAAAAAAAACAAATAAATGAAATCTCACACTAATTAGATGTAACAATAATTGTTTTCTGTTTCCAAAAGTCAATTGTGAGATCTGTACAAATGATGCATATGTGCAGTTATGTAAACTAAAAACTGTCAGACGCTGAGACAAGATGACATACAACTAACACAAGAATAGAATAGGGCAACTGTTTGTTATTAGACAAAACGGTAAATTTCAAACTGAGGTTGCTTTTTACAAAAAAAAAATAACAAAAAAAAACTTACATTCAGCTGTCAAAATATCAATTATGAAGAGATTATAAACATTAGAAAAATATATACTATGATGATAACTGTATAATATGAACTTTTCTTTACAGACAGCATTGTAATTTGTAACAGTTCTTAAAAAATGAACACATGAAGCCATTTGTCCGAACGTCTTTTTCAAACAATGTCTGAATTAGCTAAAAAAAATGGTTGGTCTCTCTGTGGAACTTGAACTCATGCTGGATCAGTGGCAGCTATAGCTGCACCACACGTACATGTGTCAAATATATATGTAATTTGAAAAATTGCCTAAATTTGCATGAGATACTAAATACAAAATAGTACTTTATTCTTAAACTACTTATTGATATGAAAGTTGATCTCTTGTAGATATAGACAGTATTAGATCAGCATATGGTTCTTCAGTGCTAGATAAAGCTTCATCTAGGTAGGTGTTCCTAGTCATATTAAAATAACGTTAAAAATCTTAGCTCATGTATTAAAGTTAACAGTATCTCACTGTTTTAAATAGCGATGAACTGATGATAATACTTGAGTCAGTCTTTTGTGCTAAAACAACATTTCTAAGCCAGTTACATTTCTATGCTTATTTATTTTCAAAATTTTTTTTTTACATTGCACAAGTGTCTTGAA